>ML660200.1:40246506-40497607 GCA_007570785.1 Antilocapra americana | reverse complement strand
CCCCCCCCCCCCCCCCCCGGAAATCTCGCTGCACCAGCCCCGATCATCAATCCTGGGCTGGCGATTGATTAGACACATGACAATTAACATGCTTCAATGCCCTTCTCCCATATCATCCCACCCTTACCCTCATCCACAAAGTCCACAAGTCTGTTCTATACATCTGCGTTCCTTTTGTTGTCTCCCAAGTTGGGTTCTCATTACTGTCTTTCTAAATTCCATATATATGTGTTAATATACTGTATTGTTGTTTTTGCTTCTGGCTTACTTCACTCTGGATAATGGGCTCCAGTTTCGTCCATCTGAGTAGAATTGCTTCAAATGAATTTTTTTTTAATGCTGAGTAATATTCCATTGTGTATATGTACCACAGCTTTCTTATCCATTCATCAGTTGATGGGCATCTAGGTTGTTTCCATGTCTTAGCTATTGTAAACAATGCAGCGATGAACATTGGGGTGCACGTGGCTAACTTTTTAATTTCCTGCTAGTTACCTTTGGAACCATATCCTAAAATGGAAACGTGTTGCCAGCAAAGGACTGAAAGGTAACTTCAAAGGTATTTTCAAGGTAAAAAAAAATGTGCTTTTTTTCCAGAGAAGTATATCAGAGAATTCCCTGGTAGCAATGGACTTCTCAGGCCAGAAAACCAGAGTTATAGAAAATCCCACTGAAGCCCTTTCTGCTGCAGTTGAAGAAGGACTAGCGTGGAGGGTACAGATTAACTTCATGTTCTTCAAAATATTTATGATTTGAATTTGTTTTACCCCGAAAGTTGAAATTTGTTTCCCACTTATGCAGAAAAAAGGATGTTTACGCCTGGGCGGTCACGGTAGCCCCACTGCATCTTCGCAGAGCTCTGCCACAAACATGGGTATGTCTGCCCAGTCACTGTGACCAACTGGGGGGGAAGATTGCATTTAGGTGTGGTCACGGAGGGCCGAGGGTCAAAGTACATGTAATTAGACTGTGATCATTTCGCTTTATTTCTTCAGCTATCCACCGATCCCAACCATGGTTTCACCACAAAATTTCTAGAGAGGAAGCTCAGCGACTGATTATTCAGCAAGGTCTAGTGGATGGGTAAGTTAGATTTTGAATAGCACTGATTTTTGATTTCTCCTATAATCAGTAATTACTTATTCAACACACAGAGAGTTTTGATTTCGGTTCAATAAAACAGAAGTGACTTTGTGCTGTAAGGATGCTTGCCACTGAATGTACAATACCTGTTACATCCTGGCTGCTTAGTCTTTGTCCATAAAGAAGATATTGAATAGGATTCTCTGGTCTTAAACAGTGATAGTTAATATTTTCCCATTCTGTGCATCTCAGATATTAATTGATGGGGGGAAAAACTGAACATGTTTTGGCAAGTCAACATTTTATTTGAATTGATTAGTACAATGGCAAAGTATGGTTTGTGTCATGACAAAACTGCATCTTACAAAACCACGAACCACATCTTACATGTTACACATTTTTTAAGTTTGATGGAGGGTGTGTTAAAGTAAAATGTAAAAGTAAAATAAAAAGCTGTTTCTTATATACTTAGACTATTTCATGTTTTTCTTTCTGTTTACATCCCATTTCTTTCCTCTAAATTTTAACAGTTTCAAGTAATATAAACCTGTGAAAATAGTACTTTTTGACTCTTCTCATGTTATCTTTTAGTGGGATATCATAGAAGACACAGGAGAAGCAGAAAATTTATTATGCAAGATATATGGTCTAAAGAATTTTATTCTTCTCAAATTACTCAGTGTTACAGATATTTCCTATAATATTAGCTGAATGTTATTCCTAAATGCAGTACAAATTAAGGAGGTTGTATTGAGGTTTGGATGGGAAATAAAACCAGCATCAATTTAAACAAGTAGTAATGGGATCTTATATCTTCAAGGGTTGGATTAAGATGATGGCAAGATTTCAAGGTGATTTAATACAGACATTTGGACAAAAATGCATTTTCATGGAGAAGATTATTAATAGCAAGTCAGCGTTTCAGTGGACTCTAAATAAGAAAAGATTTCAATATACTCTGCATGGAACTCGATCTTTTTAGATTAAGTCTGAACAGTCAGCAGAATTATCATCTGATAAGACCAATAAAAGAAATAAATCACAAAGAATTGTCAAAATATTTTGGAGGATTATAATTTTCCTTATTTCTGAGCCCAGTTTTTTGAATTGAATGACGTAACTGCGTAAAGAATGACAGTATAGTTATGTTTACGTTTTTTAATTTTTAAAAAATTGTTTTTGGTATTCCTCTTGGAAAGATGTGATGCTGTCAGGCAGTCCACTAGGTGGTAGTGTTGATCCACTCAGGAATCAGAAATGGGGCGAGACAGAGCTTGACTGACCAGGGAAACTCCCTTTTGTCCCATCTCCTGGAGATGTAATGTCAGAATCACACAGCACAGATGAAATGGATAATCTTGTCAGACGTCTGTGATGGCTCACATTTGGCTGTCTGTTTCCCCAGGCACAGTGAGATTAGTATTGGAGTCATCAGTGGGGACTGTTTGCACAGTCTCTTTGCCAGCAATTAATACAAAGATGGTGATGCACTGAGTTGCCAGTTAATAAGAATCCATGCCTGGCCACATTTTTCTTAGGCTATTAGGACATGTCTTGTTTTTCTAGCCTGTGATAGAGACTTTATGCTACCTTTTTCAAGGTTAAAGTAAATATTGTTTGGGTATTTCTTTTGCTAAAAATATTTTGCTCAAACATGTAGTAAGTGATTTCAGGATTGATTTTTTAGAATATATTCACTTCTCAGTTTCAGCTGTATGTAATAGTAGGAACCAGAATCCAAAAAAAAAAAAAAAAAAAGAAATGGATCTAGTATAGAAGAGTAGGTTTAAAATTTTTTAATTCTAAAGATTTTCTTTCTGTAGAACCTTACATGACCCAGAAGTAACAATATGCTAATAATTAATTCTCTGTATCAAAGAGTTGCATATGATTACCCAACTTCCCAGTTTAAAAAGGACTTGGCAATAATTGTTGATGCCAGCATGGCTTTATATTGGTTATTGTGAGCAAAAAAAATCTGACAAATGACTGTATATTTATCCTATTAAAATTAAATTAGTTCCAATGATAGTTTTATAGTATTAGAGCATATCCTACCATATTGTTTACCATGTTGGATAATCCCATCATTGAATACACAGTAAAGGAAAACTTGAGCTACATTTAGGAATATACTTCCTGGATTTGGTATAGGCTATATTTCTATGAAATCCATGAATAAATACAGAAAAATATTGAAATTCCTTCTCTCTCTTTAGAGTTTTCTTGGTACGGGATAGTCAGAGTAACCCCAAAACTTTTGTACTGTCAATGAGTCATGGACAAAAAATAAAGCACTTTCAAATTATACCAGTAAGTATTTGTGATTTCTTATTCGTGTATTAGAGATGATCTTAATGCATAAGCTTTTGGAGACTTTAGTTTTCTTTGGTTCTTTTATTAAATATAATATGGGAGCTTGTGCTTTGACTAGAGTTAAGTATGGCAGAAATGGTTTTATGAGCCTGAATTAATATAAGAAATACAGGAATTGTAAAAATTAAATTTCCCTTTTCTCATGAAATATGATTTGGTAATATTGTATAGACCCCATGCCACCTATTATTAAAAGGCCACTGAAAATTCTTTCTCCTGAATTCTGCTAGTGGTTCTTTAAAAAACATTATTTTAAAGCCCGTTCTCCTCTCTTGTCCCAAAAATGATTTTTTGTAGTTTTGTTTATAATCATCATTATGGATATGTAAGCAGGTGTTGTAGCACTGGAGATCGTTATTTAAACTATTCTGAACACCTTTTAAAAATGTAATTCCGCTTCCAGGTGGCACAGCTTGCTTTGAGATTTTTTGTTGCTGTTATTGCTTCTGCTGCATGTGTGTGTATGTGTACGCACATGCGTGCATGTATGTATGCATGTGGTCTGTGTATTAGAACCAGATAGTGTGGAACAGAGGTCCAGTCTACTTTCAAGGAAGTATTAACATGAAATTGCTAAGTTGCTAGTGTTTTCTTTTTTCAAATGGACTCTTTTTGAAATTATCCAATCCATATGAAGTTTCTTCCTGACTGCATTTGATTATGTGAGTGACATCCCTGGCAAGTTATGAATTTCTTAATGCCCAAAGATCTCAATGCAAAGGGAGAAAAAAAACAAACCAACCTGTCATTCCATTAACATAATGTTTGACTGCTCCAGAATCAATTTACTGATACAAATTCTGGTGGATATTTTTTTTTTCTTTTCTTTTTTTTTTAAATTTTCTTTTCTTTATTGTGTTGGTTTTGCCATACATTGACATGAATCCGCCATGGGTTTACATATGCTCCTCTTCCAGAACCCCCCTCCCTCCTCCCTCCCGATTCCTTCCCCCTGGGTCATCCTGGTGCACCAGCCCCGAGCATCAAACCTGGGCTGGCGATTGATTTCGCATATGATTATTAACATGTTTCAATGCCATTCTCCCATATCATCCCACCGCTGCCCTCTTCCACAGAGTCCACGAGTCTGTTCTATACATTTGCGTTTCTTTTGCTGTCTCGCATGCAGGGTTCTTGTTACCATCTTTCTAAATTCCATATATATCGTTAGTATACTGTATTTTTGTTTTTCCTTTTGGCTTACTTCACTCTGGATAATAGGCTCCAGTTCCGTCCACCTGAGTAGAACTGATTCAAATGAATTTTTTTTTAATGCTGAGTAATATTCCATTGTGTATATGTACCACAGCTTTCTTATCCATTTGTCAGTTGATGGGCATCTAGGTTGCTTCCACGTCCTGGCTATTGTAAACAATGCAGCGATGAACATTGGGGTACACGTGTCTCTTTCAATTCTGGTTTCCTCGGTGTGTATGCCCAGCAGTGGGATTGCTGGGTCATATGGCAGTTCTATTTTGAGTTTTTTAAGGAATCTCCACACTGTTCTCCATAGTGACTGTACTAGTTTGCATTCCCACCAACAGTGTAAGAGGGTTCCCTTTTCTCCACACCCTCTCCAGCATTTATTGCTTGTAGACTTTTGGATGGCAGCCATTCTGACTGGTGTAAAGTGGTACCTCATTGTGGTTTTGATTTGCATTTCTCTGATAATGAGTGATGTTGAACATCTTTTCATGTGTTTGTTAGCCATTTTTATGTCTTCTTTGGAGAAATGTCTGTTAAGTTCTTTGGCCCACTTTTTGATTGGGTCGTTTATTTTTCTAGAATGGAGCTGCAGGAGTTGCTTGTATATTTTTGAGATTAACTATTTGTCCGTTGCTTCGTTGGCTATTATTTTCTCTCATTCTGAAGGCTGCCTTTTCACCTTGCTTATAGTTTCCTTTGTTGTGCAGAAGCTTTTCATTTTAATTAGGTCCCATTTGTTTATTCGTGCTTTTATTTCCGATATTCTGGGAAGTGGGTCCTAGAAGATCCTGCTTTGGTTTATGTCGGAGAGTGTTTTGCCTATGTTTTCCTCTAGGAGTTTTATAGTTTCTGGTCTTATGATTAGATCTTTGATCCATTTTGAGTTTATTTTTGTGTATGGTGTTAGAAAGTGTTCTAGTTTCATTCTTTTACAAGTGGCTGGATATTTATTTTTAAATATACAAAGTGAGGCTTTAGGTAGACAGCAATTAGAAATGGAAATTATTTTCTGAGGGTAGGCATACTAAATGTGCAGATTTCTCATTGTGTACTGTATTGATTCAGACTGGTCCTACTATTCTAACTACAGAATGTTAAGAGAATTAAAGATACAGGAAGCAGAGCCACACTGCTTACCTTGAGATCAGATGATATTTCCTTTAAATGTAAGTAAAGTTACAAAAAAGTGGACGTGCCAAAATCTTTTCCCTGTCCTTTAGTATTCCAAATGTGTCAGTTTTGGCATTTAAAGAAGCAGTGTACAATAGAACATGATTGACTTTCTGAGTAGTTTTTTCCCTTCTTAATGGTTTGTTTTTCCTGTTTCAGGTGGAAGATGATGGTGAGATGTTCCACACCCTAGACGATGGACATACAAGATTTACGGATCTAATCCAGTTGGTGGAGTTCTATCAACTCAATAAGGGCGTTCTTCCTTGCAAGCTGAAACATTATTGTGCTAGGATTGCACTTTAGCCAAACCAGAAGTGACTTGTTAAACTGCTGAGGAAAAAGAACTCAAGAAAAAGACCATAAATAAGGGTGAAGGCATTGCCATGGTGAAAATAATCTATTTCACCTACAACTACAAAAAAATAGTTTGTACATTACAGATAATTCAAGATTTGGATTGACATTACCCTCATCATTTAAAAATTCATTAGTTAAAATTAAACCTCAGAAAAAAATGATTTGGTGTGTTCTTGTGTGATTTTACATTATTATAATATTTTCTTCAAATATGCATAATTTAGGCATCTTTCTGTCCTTATTTACTATAGCAGCATTAGAATTCTCAACCATAAAATGTGAAAAAAATTTGAGGCTCAGAATGAAGTATTTGTGGACTGAATTTCAATTATACTACTGTTTTTATAACTTAAGAAGTATGATAAAAATTCGAGTTATCAATTAAAAGAAGCTACTTGCAACCTGTTAATAAAACTAAAAACTATTTTGAATTATATATTTTCTGAGTTTATTATAACCTTAAGATCAAATCATATTTTGAAATAACAGCTTAAAATTATTTTGAAACATATTGATTTTTCAGAATGACTTATTACATATTAAATTATTAATTATACTACAATATTTACACTGGTATTGTACCTACCAGTGACATTATTTATTGCATTTTTTTTCATTTATTTAAGGATTGACTGTGACTGTCTACCTGTTTTTAAGAAAGTGATCAAAATGTAGAAGGGGTTTAGATAATTTGCACATGCTTTCTCATGGTGTGTAAATTTATGAGTGTAACATTTTCACCTTAATAGTTCCCACTTCCCCCATGCTGTAACTTTCAGAAGGTTCTTTAGATTCTTATACAGCTAGATCATTAACCTGATCAAAATGTTAACATCAAAGATGTAAAAATCTATTAAGATTCAAATAGGTAAATCCATGCTATTCTCTTTTCATACCCCCTTTTCAGTTTCTTACCTTGGCAGCATCACTATGGAAGACAAAGGTTTTGGAAAGTTGTGACACCAGCCTCCCTTATCACCTCCCTGAGACCATCTAAGAAAGCTTCTGTTGGGATTCTATCTCTATTTTTCCTACTTTTTTGTGAGAAGGGTATTCAGTGTTCTAAAAAAAGGATGAGATGTTAAACAGCAGAAAACCCTTAACATAATACACAATGTTGCCCATCTTCTTTGATCCTTGTAAAACATTGTGGGAAAGTTAAGACTTTTTAAAGAATAATATTTCAAAAATGCAAACTTTAATTTTAGATTAAAGCTATACATTTTTAGTAATAGAGCATCTGAAAACATTCACAAAGTGCTAACAAAATCGTCTGTTACTAGAAAAGAATTATTGACAGAATTTAAAAGTACTCAATTTATTTTTAGCCAGTTCAAACCTAATTCTTTAAACATCAAAACTTAGAACACAAATCTGATGTTATCAAAGACTGATCTGTCCATATGTATATATACCTATGGCCGATTCATGTTGATGTTTGGCAGAAACCAATAAAATTCTGTAAAGCAATTCTTCTTCAATTAAAAAAAAATCTTAAAAACACCAAAAAAAGAGATAGATCTGGTGTCTTACAAGGGCTTGAATGACACACAGGATCTCTAAATAGAAGAGCAAGAGGCAAACACACTTGACCCTTTCAACCTTGTAGAATATCTCGGGTTATTTCTGATTTATAAAAATACTTTGTTTTGAATTGATATGCATTTTCTTGTTTTGCAGCAGGGTCAAACTGACAGTGTCAGGAAATGTCCCGTAAATGCTAGACTCTCATAAATCGACCAACTTGTGCTTGTCTTCGCTACTGTGTCTCTAACTTCATTCATTATCTAAATTTATTATTGTGGAGCCCAGATTTTATACGTAATTGCTCACTTTGATCTTAAAGCATGAGCAAAGAAAAATTATTGAGGAAAGGTTGACATTATCCTTTCTGATTCTTTCTGATAAAGAATTTTGAACAGGTGTTGATTAGTATATATACTTTATAGGAAATTAAATCTGAGAGTGTCAGATACATCCAGAGTTAGTACAGTATTTAAATGAATTTCCAAGAAAAATACGAATTACCTTTGGATTATTTTTCATTTTGGTTTAGCCAAATTCTGCTTGTTGTTCAGTTGATAAATCATGTCCAACTCTTTGTGACCCCATGGACGGCAGCACGCCAGGCTTCCCTGTCCTTTACCATCTCCCGGAGCTGGCTCAAACTCATGTCCAGTGAATCAGTGATGTCATCCAACCATCTCATCCTCTGTTATCCCCTTCTCTGCCTACCTTCAATCTTTCCCAGCATCAGGGATTCCTTAGGACTGACTGGTTTGATCTCCTTGCTGCTATCACACCATTTTTGGATTTGGATTAAGACAGATTAGCTGTGTTTTCTTCATTGTTGCTTTCAATATGTTAGAGTTAGTATGCAGTCCTAGAAAGAAAGAAAAAAAAAAAGCAGATCTGGTACATCCCCATGGTTCTGTTTCATTTTGTTTAATATGGGAGAATTTGAAACATTCAGGAGACCTAGTCAGACAAGATAAAAATTATTAGGAGTGTTTAGTAATTCAGAATAATTACTAATTTCACGTGTATAATAATAGTATAAGACCTGACTGATATGTCAGTTGGAGATTTTTGTCTTAGCTCTATTTTAAGGTGGTCAACATAAGTTAAGCAAGAGAATTCCAGAAAAACATCTGCTTCATTGACTATGCTAAAGCCTTTGACTATATGGATCACAACAAACTGTGGAAAATTCTGAAAGAAATGGGAATACCAGTCAACCTTACCTGCCTCCTGAGAAAACTGTATGCAGGTCAAGAAGCAACAGAACTGGACATGGGACAACAGACTGGTTCCAAATCAGGAAAGGAGAATGTCAAGGCTATATATTGTCTACACAGAGTACATCATTAGAAATACTGGGCTGGATGAAGCACAGGCTGGAATCAAGATTGCCGGAGAAATATCAGTAACCTCAGATATGCAGATGACACCACCCTTATGGCAGGAAGCAAAGAGGAACTAAAGAGTCTCTCAATGAAAGTGAAAGAGGAGAGTGAAAAAGTGGCTTAAAGCTCAACATTCAGAAAACTAAGATCGTGAATTCCAGTCCTATCAATTCAGTTCAGTTAAGTCACTCAGTCGTGTCCGACTCTTTGCGACCCCAGGTACTGCAGCACATCAGGCCTCCCCGTCCATCACCAACTCCATGTCCACTGAGTCGGTGATGGCATCCAATCATCTCATCCTCTGTCGTCCCCTTCTCCTCCCACCTTCAATCTTTCCCAGCATTAGGTCTTTTCAAATGAGTCAGTTATTTACATCAGGTGGCCAAAGTATTGGAGTTTCAGCTTCAGCATCAGTCCTTCCAATGAATATTCAGGACTAATTTCCTTTAATATGAACTGGGTGGATTTCTTTGGAGTCCAAGGGACTCTCAAGAGTCTTCTCCCACAACACAGTTCAAAAGCATCAATTTTTCAGCACTCAGCTTTCTTCAACTCTCGCATCCATACATGACTACTGGAAAAACCATAGCCTTGGCTAGACAGACTTTTGTTGGCAAAGTACTGTCTCTGCTTTCTAATATGCTGTCTAGGTTGGTCATAACTGTCCTTCGAAGGAGCAAGCATCTTTTAATTTCATGGCTGCAATCAACATCTGCAGTGATTTTGGAGCCCAGAAAAATAAAATCTGCCACTGTTTCCCCATCTATTTGTCCCGAAGTGATGGGACCAGATGCCATGATCTTAATTTTCTAAATGTTGAGTTTTAAGCCAACTTTTTCACTCTCTTCTTTCACTTTCATCAAGAGGCTCTTTAGTTCTTCTTCACTTTCTGCCATAAGGGTGGTGTCATCTGCATATCTGAGGTTATTGATATTTCCCCCAGCAATCTTGATTCCAGCTTGTGCTTCATCCAGCCCAGTATTTTCCATGATGTACTCTGCATATAAGTTAAATAAGCGGGATGACAGTATACAGCCTTGATGTACTCCTTTTCCTATTTGGAACCAGTCTGTTGTTCCATCTCCAGTTCTAACTGTTGCTTCTTGACCTGCATACAGGTTTCTCAAGAGGCAGGTCAGATGGTCTGGTATTCCCATCTCTTTCAGAATTTTCCCCAGTTTATTGTGATCCACACATTCAAAGGCTTTGGCATAGTCAATAAAGCAGAAATAAATGTTTTTCTGGAACTCTCTTGCTTTTTCGATGATCCAGCAGATGTTGGCAATTTGATCTCTGGTTCCCTTGCCTTTTCTAAAACCGGCTTGAACATCTGGAAGTTCATGATTCACATATTGTTGAAGCCTGGCTTGGAGAATTTTGAGCATTACTTTACTAGCATGTGAAATGAATGCAATTGTGTGGTAGTCTGAACATTCTTTGTCATTGCCTTTCTTTGGGATTGGAATGAAAACTGACCTTTTCCAGTCCTGTGGCCACTGCTGAGTTTTCCAAATTTGCTGGCATATTGAGTGCAGCACTTTTACAGCATCATCTTTTATGATTTGAAATAACTTAACTGGAATTCCACCACCTCCACTAGCTTTGTTCGTAGTGATGCTGCCTAAGGCCCACTTGACTTAGAATTCTCTGGTTTCATAGTTGCTATGAAACCTTGGCCAAGTCTTAGTTTCTTCTTTTCTATGAAGGGGATTACCATCGCTGTCAGCATCATCACTACTTCTTCAGTCGGGTGGTGAAATGAAATTCACGTAAAGTGCTTAGCACACAATCTAGAATCTTAACTGATGTATTTTTAAAAAATCATGTTAGTGATTGTACATTTAGGTACGCTACCTCCCTAGGACATTGCCCTTTCCAGCACTATTTGCCATGTCACCACATGTGTGCCCTTCCTGCCAAGAATAACACAATGTACATCACATATTGTGCCTCAGCCCTGGTTTCAGTCCTTTCTGTAAGACTGCTTTTATGGAAGTAGCCACAGTTGCAGTATAGTAGGGGGTGCCGCCCTCCCCCACAAAGAGATGATGTGGACAGCTGTTCCTACCTGCCCCAGATCCTACAGGCTCCCATGCTTCCTTCCACTTGATTAATACAAAGTGATAATTGAGATTCTCATATTTTCCATCTCCATTCCCCCAAATAACATTGATAAAGTGGGAAATAAAGAAGACTGAAAACTTGATCCAGAGTCACCCTGCCCTCCACCTGGACAGCACAGGAATTGAGCTAATATATGACTGAATGGAAGAAGATAAAAGTTCTGCTAAATTAAATAAAACAGTACTGGATATATAAAAGTGTCCCAGAGGCCAAGAGGAATAAGATTTTAAATACAATGGGAGAGAGACATTGGTTACACTTGCTGAGTGTTGGAAAGAATGAGATGGGTCCTAGAAGGCCTGTGGGGATTAGATTTATAAAGCCAAACCTTGGAGAAAGAGCTGAGAGTGTCATCAAAGGGAGACTGGCAATGCCAGCCAGTGTGGAAAGGGCACAGGTTAAATTTTAGAGTCTTCCAGCAAATGATAACTTCATTGTAACTGAAGTGTACAGAGCATGTGACAGAGGGAAAGGTCATGGCTAATAGACTTTATTTTTCTGGGCTCCAAAATCACTGCAGATGGTGACTTGCAGCCATGGAATCAAAAGACACCTACTCCTTGGAAGGAAAGTTATGGCCAACCTGGATAGCATATTGAAAAGCAGAGACATTACTTTGCCTACAAAGGTTCATCTAGTCAAGGCTATGGTTTTTCCAGTAGTCATGTATGGATGTGAGAGTTGGACAGTGAAAAAGACTGAGCACTGAAGAATGGATGCTTTTGAACTGTGGTGTTGGAGAAGACTCTTGAGAGTCCCTTGGACTGCAAGGAGATCCAACAAGTCCATCCTAAAGGAGATCAGTCCTGGGTGTTCATTGGAAGGACTGATGTTCAAGCTGAAACGCCAATACTTTGGCCACCTCATGGGAAGAGTTGACTCATTGGAAAAGGCCCTGATGCTGGGAAGGATTCAGGGCAGGAGGAGAAGGGGACGACCGAGGTTGAGATGGTTGGATGGCATCACTGACTTGATGGACATGGGTTTGGGTGGACTCTGGGAGTTGGTGATGGACAGGGAGGCCTGGTGTGCTGCAGTTCATGGGGTCGCAAAGAGTCGGACACGACTGAGTGACTGAACTGAACTGAACTGAATTGAACTGAATAGAGCTGGAAAGGCAAGCTTGGCAAAATGGTTTACATTTTAGTTCAGGAAAGTCATTGTCAGGTACCTCAGTGTGCCACCCCATTTCATTTTTACCTTGTTGAAATCAGAAATGAGCTTTGTCTTTTTATCTCTTCTCTGCAAATTAGAAATTCTCAGAAATATCTATCGAGTCAATGAGTATAATAATTAGAGGATAAAAGGACTCTGATGATATCTGTATTAGAAGGGTAAGTCTGTATTAGATGACTAAGGAGGAGAGGGGAACCAGAGGAGGAGAGCCAGTCATGAAGCCATTGCAGTAATCTGGGCAATAATCAGGAGAGCCTGCTCTCCAGTCACGGGCATGAAAAAATGATTTTATGGAGGAGGAAATCATCAGTGTTATCACCAGACATTGGATGAGAGACATGAAGGAGTAAATGGAGGAGCTGGAAATTATTAGTATGTTTAGGGCCAAAGAAACTAGTGTTAGTCACTCAGTCATGTCTGACTCTTTGTGAACCCCTGGACTGTACCCTTCCAGGCTCCTCCATCCATGGAATTCTCTAGGCAAGATTCCTGGAGTGGGTTACCATGTCCTTTTCCAGGTGATCTTCCTGATCCAGGGATCGAACCCAGGTCTCCTGCACCTGTGAAGTCCCCAAACTAGGAAGATTGTAATAATTATAATGGCGACAAAGTTACAATTTTAACATGTCATTGGAATTATAAAAATAGTTATCTTTTTTAGCACCTCTTTATGTAGGAAGATGAGTCTGAAACTTGATGCTGAAAAAATCAGTTAAGTATAGAGAACTTCATTTTGCATGGGAAGATAAGAACTTGGGCATCAAAGTAGACAGGGGAGGCAGCAAGAGAATGAATCAAGTGGTCTAATGAGAGAGTGGGAGGCTTGGAAGCTAAGGTGAAAGATGGCTATTCACAAATTCCAGAGACCAGGCTGTAAAAGACTCTTAAGAATATGGACATAGAGGACATATTTCCTAGGATGTTTGCTGTGTGCTTCTACAGTTTAACAACGCTTCATCTTCCCAAACCTGACATGAAATCTCCACATAGACAAGTGACTTGGAAGTGGTGTGCTAGAAAGTCAAGGGAACAGACCATACTCCATGTCAAGGTTTAGGTGGAAGACAAGTAACTAAACTTTCAGCAGAGGTAGGAAACAGAAAATTCAAGTGTCAGCCTAATGTCAGGAATTCTGAGTTGGTCATTGCCCTTCCAAGTAGATGTAGCTTATTTTGCAAAAAACAAAAAGTAATCTGCCCTCAGCTAAGATGTAGTTTTCATTTTTTGTAATCATTCAGAAACATCATCCTTTGGTTGCCTTAGTAACAGCCCTAACTCTCTCCCTGCCCTCCTCCTTTATAAGGTACCTTCTTGCACATCACCTTTTCTTCACTTCCTGTGACTCACAATCGCTGATATTCCTCCACCTCCTTGAAACTGTGAGACTACACATAGAAGGAAACATTTCAGATCTTTCGTACATGCTCTTTCAACAACTTCGGTGCTTCTAACCAGTCTCTCCTTCTTGAACCATTCCTTTCTTTTGGTTTCCATGTCAACAAAATTATATTCTTCCAGTCCTGGATACCTCTTCTTGGTCTTCTTTACAAATCCATTTCCCTTTTTGCTCATTCCTTAGATCTTGCTCTGTTAGCTAGGCCATAGATCAATTTCCCTCCCTCCTTATTTTACTCTGTCCCTTTATTCTCATGGCTTCACATACAGTCTAAGTGGCTTTAAAGCTTGCGCCTTCTTTCTGAACTTCATATCCAATTATTTGGCTACTTGTTCAACATCTCAATTTGTATATCTTATAGTTATATCTAACAACATTTCCATGGATCTCTTTATCTTCCCTCCAGACCTGATCTCCTCCAGAGCTTCACAGCTCAGTAAACGTGCTACCATCAACTTCCCAAATAACAATCTAGAAATACCAAGTGCTATAAAATGTTGGTTATATCTGTGTACATCTCCCCACTTCCATTGCCATTACACAGATCTGGGCCACTTGCTTTCCTAGACTACTACAGCAGACTCTGGGTTGGCCTTTCTTTTTCTGATCTTTCTCTATACTTACCCTCCCTTCTCAAGTTTATTCCATACTCTGTACTCAGAGTGGTCTCACAAAAATACTTGATCATACCACTCCTCCACTTAAAAACTTCAATGGCTTCCTACTGGCTTTGGATAAAGCTTTTTTAACAGGGCTACGAAGCTTTCATGACTTGGCCTTTGTGTTTCCAGCATTATCTTTAGTCACTTTTCCTCGTGTTCTATTTTCCAGCTAGCTGATGCCCTGGAATAGACTCTATTCTGACATGTTCTCTTTAGCTTTGGCCCTTGCATGTACTGTTCCCTTTATCTTGAACACATTACTGTTTTCTCCAACCTAGGTAACACTTTTCCCCTTTTAGGGCTTATGTAATAAACTATTTCTTCAGGAAAATGTACTTGACTACAGATTAGGTAGGTTACCCAATAATATGTTCCTCCTATTTTTCTGTTTCAATGCTTGTCGCATTCTATTGAAGTACTCATTAATTTTTGTTTTCTCTATAAATCTAAAGTGAAAGTGTTAGTTGCTCAGTTGTGTCCAACTCTTTGCAACCCCATGGACTGTAGCCCACCAGGTTCCTTTGTCCATGGGATTCTCCAGGCAAGAACACCAGAGTGGGTTGCCATTCCCTTCTCTAAGGGATCTTCCCAACCCAGGGATTGAACCTGGGTCTCCCACATTGTAGGCAGGTTCTTTACCATCTGAGCCACCAGAGAAGGCTATAAGTGTAAGTTCCTGGCAAGAAAGAACTTTGTTCATGGCTGTAACCTCAGAACTTAGCAAAGTATCTAAGGCAGATATTAAGTGCTCAATAGAGATTTGTTGAATGAATCAATAGGATGAGGAGAAGGAACAGAATATGAGATCAGTTTTGGAACTCCTAAATCTAGAATTCCTGTGCAACATTCATGAGGAAATGGTTTCAGACATTATAAGATAAAAACCAGAATTCAAGTATACCTTGTGATCATTTACCTAATCATGAGAATGAGGATATTTTGGTTTCCCTCTATCCTTATTTTATCCTCCTTAATTGAAGTTTTATACTCATTAAAAATTGCTTTTAAATTGAATCCAGTTGAGAACAGCCAAAATCCCCCTCATGTTTTTCTGGGCTTGTGGCATAATATCTCTTCTATTCTGTTTTGAAAAATTGCTAGTCTTAGTACTCAACAAACCTGTCAATCCTCATCAAGATTCTACTGGATCTTCCCCCGCCCCATGGTGTAATGATTCCAACTTTGTCCAGAAAAATTTACATATAAGAATAGCAAACAGTACATGGAAAATGGTGGGATATTGCTATAACATATTAAAACATATGTAAAGTAAAAGTGATAAAAATAATTTCTAAATAGACTAATGTGATTATTGTGTAACTGAGCTACTTTGGTTTTGGTTGTTGTTGCTGAGGACTCATTAGAGAAGAAAGCTACTCCTTCTCCTATCCTTACTTCAGAAAGAAGAGACAAACATTGTGATTGTAAACATCTGAGCTACCCTCACACCTGAAGAGAGGTGATACAACTTTTTCTTTTAGAACTACTGAAGGGTGGTAAAAGCTAGATTATTCAAAGAGGAGAAAAGGGATTTGTATGTTGCAAGAAGTGGAAATGGCCTAACCAAAGGAAAGGTAATATAGTTAAGCTGAAATTGAGAAGCAGATGGTGGTTTGGAATTTTACTTGAGGAGCAGAAATCCTTGTCCCTCTTATCCACAGCTCTGTGGATGGGTGGATGATTGGAGAATGCCTGGGAGATGAGACTATTTTATCTTCAAGAAGAGTGACAGAAGTTTCTATGGCAGAAGCTGGAGTCAGCAGTAGACTGTGCAGAGCACCAACGGTCACCTGATGGCAGAGGATCCATATGACACAACATATATTAGCAAAAGTATCAAATGGTGCTGATCGCCAAAAAGGAAGATCAAGTCATAGCATTTGGTGCATGGGACCATGCTTTGGATTTCTATAGAGGTAAAGTTTGTTGCACTCAAGTGTCATTGAACAAATTCATATTTCTTTAAAATGGAAAAAAAATAAACCAGGAAGAGAATAAAGGATGTTCCTGGGATTAGAATCAATGAGTAAACAGTTGATTTTTTAGGTTTGATGGGACAACTAGTATTTCAAAACTCCCTACTTTATTCTTTACGCCATAATAAATTTCAGATAGTTCAAAACCCTAAACAAAAAATATGAAATCATAAAGAACTGAAAAAATGATAGAGGAATATTTCTGCAAAATTGTGGCTGTATTTAAATATTAAAGCCAGAAATAAAAGAAGCATTGAAATATACAAAGTTAGATTTTATACAAAAGAGGAATATTGCCACAAATAAGGCTTAATTACAAAGAAAAATTTTGATAAACTATTCGTGACATTGTTAATGAAAAATAAGATTAGTATTCCTATTATGCAAAATGCATTTATACAACAATAAACAAGACAGACATATAAGGGAAAAAAGACAAAGAAATAACTAACTACCAATTAAAAAAAGATCACAAACATACATATAAAAAGAAGTCCAGCTTTGTTGACATTCAGGAGCTAAAATTTAAATTTGATTCATTATTTCATTTCCTAGTAAACTGATATCAAGTATTGTCAGAGATGTGCAGGGGAAAAAATATCTCCATCATGTTATTGGTGAGAATTTCAAGTGTTCCATACTTTTAGTAGAACAGCTAGGCAATATTTGGTTTGCAATTTTAAAACTTGAGGTATAACTGACCTATGGTGTGTTATTGATTTTAGATGTACTCAAATACATAATATAATTGGATATATATACGTGTTGTAAAATGCTTACCACAATACGCTCATCCACCACCACATTTATAATATTTTTCTTGTGAAGAGAACTTTCAAGATTTACTCTTTTATCAACTTTTAAATATATAACACATTATTGTTAACTATAATCACTACACTATATGTTACATTATATCACCAGGACTTATTTATCTTATAACTGAAAATTTGTTCCTTTTAACCACCTCCACCAGTTTCACCCACCCCACTCCCCACATCTGGCAACCACTAATCTTTACTTCATCTCTATATGACTTCAGTTATTTTTAGATTCCATATATAAGTAAGATCACTCAGTATTTTTCTTTCTCTGTTTGACTTATTTTACTTCATATAATGCTCTCAAGGACCATCCATATTGTTGAAAATGGCTGAATAATATTTGGTAATATGTATATAAAATTTTAAAAAATGTTAATTCCACTTTATTTAGAAACTCTATGTCTAGAAATTTATCCTAAGGAGAAAACTGGTTAAATAGTATATCAAGATGTACTCATTAATTCATCTGTTCGCTTATTCATTCACACAACAAATATTTCATTAGTGCCCACCAAATGCTTGACCATGAGCCATTGATGTACATAAAAGACAATCACTGATCTTGTGAAGCTTGTTCTGGTTAAGGATACAGACAGAAAAGGGGAAACAAAACCAAAAACAGACTCAAACGACTTATAAGGAACTACTAACAAAAATGAGAATAATGGGTAATGTACATTAGATAAAATGGCCAGAGAAAACCTCTTTGGGCAAGTGTCATTTAAGGGGAGGCAAAAAAAAATGTAAGGACAGCTATATGAGTGTCCTATGGTTGAAGAGTTTTCCAAACAGTGAAAAGAACCCATGCAAAAGCCCATGGCAAAACATTACAATATGTACTTGAGAAACAGAATGATTGGACATGGTGTGTAAGGAGGGAGTAGCACAGATGATAGAGACAGGTAACATTCAGATCACAAGGGCCCTTTTAGGTTATGGAAGGAGTCTGGGTTCTATTCTAAGGGTGATGGAAAGCCATTGGTGGCTTTTAAACAAGCAAATGAAAAAACATAAAATAGGATTTATATTTGGACAATATCAGTCTTTGTGGATAATGAGTTGGAAGTGGGTAAGAGTAGATGTTTACTGCAGCATAATTTACAATTGTAAAAAAGTGAAAACTGTGAATACCTAGGGGACCAGTCATAATCGTAATGGATGCTTATATACATAAACTCACTGATAGGGAAAAATTTCCACAATTTTTGAGAAAAAGTATATGCGGGGTGAGTGTGTGTGCAATGCTAGAAAGATGCTCACAAAAAAGAGGGTAGAATTAGCGGATGTTGCTCTGCCTATGATATAAAATTAGTGGTATTCTTGGCTGACTTTCTATTTGGCTTTGTATTTTTTCTTTAATGCTTTTGATGAATGGGTAGTTTTTATATTCAGAAAAATCTCTCTTCATTTTCAAGAGAAAAAGACTAATCAACACAGGGAAATTTTTATTTAAGTGATTTTATACTCTCTACTTTTCTAAGACAATTGTCATTTCTTACTGTGAACTAGCATTCTTGTAAAATATGCATGTGGATTATTGGGTGTCTTGTCCATCAAAGCTGGTGTTTCGATCTGAGAATGTTACTCTTTCTCCAAAACAGGTGGATTAGTTATTTCCCATTAATTCTCAATGGACAATGAACACACATCTTGGCAGCTGTTTGACAGTTCCTTAAGGAAAGAAGAGAAGTCTAAATTTAGGCTTTCTCCCCAGGCTGTGGTTTTGTAACTCAAAGGAACTGGAGAATTTTCATTAAAAGAGACCTGTTTTTATCTTCTGAGGCTGGGGAGCTTTTGGCTTTTATCCTGAGAGACTAGCAAAGATTACAAAGTGGCTATAGCATCAAACTCCCCAGTTCTCTTCCAGCAACATTATCACAGACACACAAGAATCCTACACAGGTCCTTGGGAGCCGGAAGGTGGTTTGAGCATGTTCTCTGAAAGGACATTGCTTTTTTGTTACTGTACTTTGTAACACTGACATTTTATTACAGCTAAAAGAAATAACCTACTTGGACTTGCAATCTACCTCGTTAATTTTTAATGTTTAATCTCTCCAAAAAATTTAAAATAGTTCACCCCCTCTAAGTTCTAGTTGCTGTCCCTCCTGCCTTTACTGTTTTATAACCCCATCTCTGTAGTACCTTTTACTTGGTCTCTCATAGAAAATAGCTTAAGCCTTGTGCTCTCTTTCCTTTATGTCCTCTACCTCGTCAGGTCTTCTCAAATTTGTTCTTCACTCCAAGTCACAATTATTAACTTAAATTATGAAATCATAGTTTCCGAGTAAATACTCAAACTCTTTAAGCAGTGATTCATTGCTTAAAGGCACCCAGGAAGCTTCGGGTTGATTGAAGGCTATTTAGGGGAATGATGATGATAACAATGATAAGGATGATTGGTTAAATATTATTGGTTAAATATTATTAATGCACCATTGAGTCCTCCCTGAACAATTGAGCGACTGAACTGAACTGAACAACTGTGGTTTCCCCAGAACCTGTAGGGTGGGTATGGTTAGCTACACTTACAAAATAAATAAACACATCCTAATTGCAAAAAACTCAGACATATGTAGCAAAAAAAATTTACTTGTGATTTTACCATCTGCAAATTACACAATACTGCCAACACATGGATACGTATAGTGAGAATAAATGACATATTGCCTTTGAGTGTTTCACACTCATTACTCTTCACCTATTTAATTTCATTCCTTTCTCGGAATCTGATTTCCATTTATAAACAATCATAAATTATTTCTGTCTTATACATACTGCCTGGAAGATTCGAAATTTTTTTTTAATTTTTAAATACTTTTGAATGATCTGATGATCAAATTACTGGAAGTGTGGGTGTGCTGTCTCTTAGTTGTGTCCAACTCTTTGTGACTCCATGGACTGTAGCCCACCAGGCTCCTCCATCCATGAAATTTTTCAGGCAAGACTACTGGAGTGGGTTGCCATTTCTTCCTCCAGAGGATGATCAAATTACTGGTAGTGATATAATGCAAAGGAAGTCATTTAAACAAGTTGTTCCACTGGTAAAGTTGAACTTCTCCTCCCATGTTGCCCCCAGTTGGGCATCCAAAACAGTGTGTTCTGCATTCTGTATCTAATTCTATGTTTGGAGCACAGAGGATAAGAAATTTTATTCCTCAAAGTGTGGTTTGTGAGCCAATTACATTAGAAACTTTCCTCAGAGATTCTGATAGAGCTTTGCAGTGAAGCCCCCACATCTGTAGCTGTTATGAGCAATCCACATAGTTCTGCCATTTACTAAATTTTGAGAGCTACTAATCTAGTGCACTCGACCATTGCTACCCAGTGCTGGTCTTTCCCAAATGCTTCGCTGTTTTCAAAATGCCAGCAGCAAGGCATTGCACCACATCCCAGTAGCATAACACTACAATATGGATTTTAACTGATCGTATAAAAAGTGAAGATGTTTTCTCTTCTCACTATGTCTCCATTTGTCTTCTCTCAAACTCACAATGGCCAGGAGCGTCACTGGAATCACTCTAACTCAGAATACACAGAATGATTCACGTACATTATTGAATTTCAAGCTCTTTATTGGACACATGATCCACTCAATGTAATGGGTGTACAGGTTAATCCAACTAACCTTAACATTAAAGAAAGGCATAAATATGTAAGATCTGCTGCCTTTTTTTTTTTTTTTGTTAACAATTCTTAAACTAAAAATTCAAAGAATCTGAACAATGCCAAAGAACTACCAGTGGATGTCACCAGTGCACCATAGATTTGTAGAAGCAAGTACTATTTTTGCTGGTACCTCTCAGAAATAACTGTGACTGATGGTCTTTTACCTTAGTAACAGCCAATATTTTTTTTTCTTACCTTATAAATTATTGACTAATTCTGTACCAATTAGTTCTACCAGTTGGTAGGTTTGTTATCACGTTAAGCTTCAAGACAAGAACCTGGACTCAAATGATTAAAAATTTAGAGGCAGTTGATTAAATATGCAGATAGTCTGTGAAGCCACTTCTTGAAACAATTATATTGCCTTTTAATACTAACGATTTGTATAATTAATAAAAAAACAAGCTTAGGAGCATTAAAAAATAAGTGAGACATAAAAGGGAATTGGGTTAAATGCCAAGAAGTAAGAATATAATTTGATCAGGACATGTTTACCCTTTAAGTCAGATCTAGCTGTTTTAATAATATGGTTTCCTTTTTAGCAAAGATGATGTATTAAATTGTACAACTGTTTTGGAAATTATGTATTGGATCAGTGAGTGGTCTGAGGGCTAATTAAATACATTTTGCAAATTGTATACTTTTCTTCCAATTAAAAATCTTAATTACTCCAGTGAATTTTCTAATTTGAAGGTTTGTTTTGAAGTATAAGCAGTGAAGCATAGATGTCCAGATCAAATGGAACTGCTGTTGAGATCGCTGGGCTTAAAATAAGGCTATTGTGTGTGTGTGTATAGCTTAAAATAAGGCTATAATTAACTATTTTTAGTTAATTATAAAATTATGAAATTTCCCTAGCAACTCTGACATCCAAATAAGTTTTAAGATGCTTTATTTCTCCAGGTCATGGATTCTTCTCTGCTATGAACACAAATTTTGTGTCAGTTCAGGTCTTTCCATCATGTGATAGCAGAAAAGAAATTTAAACTCTTTATGTATCTATTTTCTTAGTTGTATTATAGGGCCAATCAAACAATACCAGGAGTAGTTATTATTTTGAAGGGCTAAGTTTCAGGTACTATCACAGGCTCTTTGCATGGTTTACCTCATTTAATCACTGATAAAAGCCCAGACAGGAAGTTGTGCTATTCTGATATCAGAGAAGGGAAAACAGAGAAGTAAGCACTGTAGCTTGCTTTCAAACCATGAGTGCCTGACTCAAAGGCCTAAGATCTTTTTCCAAAGGACTCTCTCTTTTCAGTCGATAAGGCTGTTGCTCTGCTTCCTAAAGCTCAGGTATTGCCCAGGCATTGAACCGAATATGTTCCATGGCTTGATGAAGGGGCTGGCAGTGTGAATGCCAATGATGTCAAAGAAGTGCTTCTTCCTGAACAGAAAGGATCTGCCAACCTCTTCCAGCGCTCTTTGAACGGGGCTCTGTCTATGCCTTTCCATGGGATTGAATCTAGTTATTTATTTACTCTTTGGAGCCTATGTAATCAGAGTCACTGTAGAATAGTAACATTTACTGTTTAAGGTTAGTGCCTTATTGTCAAAGGTAGGAAAATGAAGAAGAGATTTTCAGTCTTAATTTACAAATGGAAAAATCAAGGTGAATACAAACAGTAGCCTCAAGGCCAGCTCATGAATTTGGATTTAATTCTGGGATTGGCCGATTCTTCTCACGTTGGACCCTGGATACCACTTGTTTGAGGCTGATTATAGAGATATTTTTCTGAAGATTACTTTTGTAACTCTGGTTTTCACTAGGTTATCATTAACTATGTAGTCTAACTTTATCCAAATCTCAGCACGATACAATTATATCTGTGGATAAACATTATGGGTGAATAAAAAAAGCATTGTAAAATGATTTAAAATAGGTTAAATGATTAAGAAACTGAAGTTCTTAATACATACATTGTAGGGATATGTATGGACATTTAAGGATGTTGATGGTATACTTTGTTTTCTATTTCTTCATACGTCAGGGCATTTTGTCCAAGATTTTGATAACACTGATCTATTTTTGCAGTTGCTTATGTGTGCTGCTTTTCAACTGCTATTTAATAGTCAAGTTTCTGTCTCTATCTAGCTATCCAACTATGCAAATATGTCTTTTGTTATTTAAAACCAGAGTACAAGACCTTACTGTAAAGGATCCATCACTGTGTGGTTTGATTAGAAGGCACATTCTAGGGGCAGGATGTGCATGGTGGACAGGAGATGGGAGGGAAATGTGTTTTAGTTACAGAAAAACAGTAGTTTAAGTGTACTTAACAGCTCTGTCATTTTAGCACAAATAACTTCTCTGCACTTCACTTTCCTTATACAAAAGAAGTTAACATACAGACTGAGAGATAATATATGTCAAACATGAGGACTAGGGCCTGGAACAAAATAACAATAAATACTATCTTAAAAATCATTTCCTTTCTCCTTTTTCTATGTGAACATAATTATTTAATGAATTTTGGTTGAAAGGATAAATAACTGCTACGGTATGGATAACTTTTAGGCTTACTTATTATAATGTCCATCCTTATCCTAATCTTTCCATGCCTACCTTCCAAATGGTTGTAGACGTGAGCCTGTTGTCTCCCAAATCTCTCTGGGTTTTACTTTTGCTGACTACTTCATTTGTTTCTGGTAGGTTCTCATGCCATCTAATGCATACTCCCCTAAAAGTAGACCGTTTTTTTGTCACCCAAGGCTTCTTCACTTATTCACCATCTTGTTGTACTTCAAAGGACAACTTGACATGTATCTTTTTGATGAAATCTTCCAAGAGAAAAACATTAGATTCACACAGCACACAGTTCTCTCAAAATTTTACATTTCTGAGAACATGTTGAAGGGGCTTTGTAAAATCAGCATGTGTTTGAAACAGACTAGATGGTCCTCATGAGCAGGGAAAGCATTGCATATATTACTGTCTATTTTTTTTTATGCTCCCTAAGCATTCAAAGGAAGGCACTCAAATATTTGCTGATTTGAATAACAGACACATTTCCAACCAAACCATATCAGAAAGAAAGGGTATAAAATAATCCTTCTTCAGAATTTTAGAAAAAAAACTTATCATTTTCTTCTGCCTTCACCTTCACCAGTACCTCTCCTTGGAGAAACAGGAAAATAATTTTAAGCCCATCTGCATGTAAGGAAAATATTCAAGTTGTTTTTCGATTATGATTATTTTATGTATTTCCAATTAATCTATTTAGCACTTTTGATCATCTCCTATATCTTAGATACTGTTATCAGTGCCAAAGAAATATAACATAAAAAAAAGGTTCCTGTCCTCAAAGAACTCATGAAAAATTACTAGGACAAACCCAGTACAAAAATATGGTTATATAATAGATAACTGAAAAAGACACATGTACCCCAGTGTTCACTGCAGCATTATTTACAATAGCCAGAACACGGAAGCAACCTAGATGTCTACTGATAGATGAATGAATAAAAGAAATAGTGGTATATAATTCAAATCTTAAAAGATGGTGCTGTGAATGTGCTGCACTGAATATGCCAGCAAATTTGGAAAACTCAGCGGTGGCCACAGGACTGGAAAAGGTCAGTTTTCATTCCAATCCCAAAGAAAGGCAATGCCAAAGAATGCTCAAATGACTGCACAATTATACTCATCTCACATTCTAGCAAAGTGATGCTCAAAATTCTCCAAGCCAGGCTTCAACAGTCAAGCTGGTGCTTCATTGGCTATTATTTTCTCCCATTCTGAAGGCTGTCTTTTCACCTTGCTTATAGTTTCCTTTGTTGTGCAAAAGCTTTTAATTTTAATTAGGTCCCATTTGTTTATTTGTGCTTTTATTTCCAATATTCTGGGAGGTGGGTCATGGAGTATCCCGCTTTGGTTAAGGCAGAGAGTGTTTTGCCTATGTTATCCTCTAGGAGTTTTATAGTTTCTGGTCTTATGCTTAGATCTTTGATCCGTTTTGAGTTTATCTTTGTGTATGGTGTTAGAAAGTGATCTAGTTTCATTCTTTTACAAGTGGCTGTCCAGTTTTCCCAGCACCACTTGTTAGAGAGATTGTCTTTTCTCCATTGTATATTCTTGCCTCCTTTGTCAAAGATAAGGTGTCCATAGATGCGTGGATTTATCTCTGGGCTTTCTATTTTGTTCCATCGATCTATATTTCTGTCTTTGTGCCAGTACCATACTGTCTTTATGACTGTGGCTTTGTAGTACAGCCTAAAGTCAGGTAGGTTGATTCCTCCAGTTCCATTCTTCTTTCTCAAGATTGCTTTGGCTATACGAGGATCCTCTATGACCCACCTCCCAGAATATTGGAAATAAAAGCACAAATAAACAAATGGGACCTAATTAAAATTAAAAGCTTCTGCACAACAAAAGAAACTAAAAGCAAGGTGAAAAGGCAGCCATCAGAATGGGAGAAAATAATAGCCAACGAAGCAATGGACAAACAACTAATCTCAAAAATATACAAGCAACTCCTCCAGCTCCATTCTAGAAAAATAAACGACCCAATCAAAAAGTGGGCCAAAGAACTTAACAGACGTTTCTCCAAAGAAGACATAAAAATGGCTAACAAACACATGAAAAGATGTTCAACATCACTCATTATCAGAGAAATGCAAATCAAAACCACAATGAGGTACCACTTTACACCAGTCAGAATGGCTGCCATCCAAAAGTCTACAAGCAATAAATGCTGGAGAAGATGTGGAGAAAAGGGAACCCTCTTACACTGTTGGTGGGAATGCAAACTAGTACAGCCACTATGGAAAAGAGTGTGGAGGTTCCTTAAAAAGCTACAAATAGTCCTGCCATATGACCCAGCAATCCCACTGCTGGGCATATACACCGAGGAAACCAGAATTGAAAGAGCCACGTGTACCCCAATGTTCATCGCTGCATTGTTTCCAATAGCCAGGACATGGAAGCAACCTAGATGCCCATCAACTGACGAATGGATAAGAAAGCTGTGGTACATATACACAATGGAATATTACTCAGCATTAAAAAAAAATTCATTTGAATCAGTTCTACTCAGATGGATGAAACTGGAGCCCATTATCCAGAGTGAAGTAAGCCAGAAGCAAAAACAACAATACAGTATATTAACACATATATATGGAATTTAGAAAGACGGTAACGAGAACCCAACATGCGAGACAGCAAAAGGAACGCAGATGTATAGAATAGACTCTTGGACTTTGTGGATGAGGGTAAGGGTGGGATGATATGGGAGCAGGGCATTGAAACAAGTTAATTATCATATGTCTAATCAATCGCCAGCCCAGGATTGATGCTCGGGACTGGTGCAGCGAGATTTCCAGGGGGGAGGGAGGAGGGAGAGGGGTTCTGGAGGGGAAGCATATGTAAACCCATGGTGATATTATGACATTGTATGGCAAAAACAATAAAAAAAAGAAAAAGAAAAAAAAAAGTCAAGCTGGTTTTAGAAAAGGCAGAGGAACCAGAGATCAAATTGCCAACATTCTCTGGATGGTCAAGAAAGCAAGAGAGTTCTAGAAAAATATCTACTTCTGCTTGACTGACTATGCCAAAGCCTTTGACTGTGTGGATTACAACAAACTGTGGAAAATTCTTAAAGAGATCAGAATATCAGACCACCCGACCTGCCCCCTAAGAAATCTGTATGCAGGTCAAGAAGCAACAGTTGGAACCGGACATGGAACAAGAGACTGGTTCTAAATCGGGAAAGGAGTACATCAAGGCTATATATTGTCACTCTGCTTATTTAGCTTATATGCAGAATACATCGTGTGAAATGCTGAAGCACAAACTGGAATCAAGATTGCTGGGAGAAAAATCAATAATCTCAGATATGCAGATTACACAACCCTTAAGACAGAAAATGAAGGGGAACTAAAGAATCTCTTGATGAAAGTGAAAGAAGAGAGTGAAAAAGTTGGCTTAAAACTCAACATTAAGAAAACTAAGATCATGGCATCTTGTACCATCACTTCTTGGCATATAGATGAGAAAACAATGGAAATAGTGACAGATTTTATTTTCTTGGGCTTTAAAATCACTGTAAATGGTAACTGCAGCCATGAAATTAAAAGATGCTTGCTCCTTGGAAGAAAAGCTATGGCCAAAAAGACAGCATATTAAAAAGCAGAGACATTACTTTGCCAACAAAGATCTGTCTAGTCAAAGCGATATTTTTTCCAGTAGTCATGTATGGATGTGAGAGTTGGACTATAAAGAAAGCTGTGTGCCAAAGAATTGATGCTTTTGAACTGTGGTGTTGGAGAAGACTCTTGAGAGTCCTTTGGACTGCAAGGAAATCCACCCAGTTCATATTAAAGGAAATTAGTCCTGAATATTCATTGGAAGGACTGATGTTGAAGCTGAAGCTCCAATACTTTGGCCACCAGATGCAAAGAACTGACTCATTGGAAAATACCCTGATGCTGGGAAAGACTGAAGGCGATAGGAGAAGATGACAACAGCATGAGATCGTTGGATGGCATCACCAACTTGATGGACATGAGTTTGAGTAAGCTCTGGGAGTTGGTGATGGACAGGGAAGACTGGTGTGCTACAGTGCATGGGATGGCAAAGAGTCAGACATGGCTGAGTGCCTGAACTGAACTGATATATAGTGGAATATTACTCAGCCATAAAAAGGAATGAATTTGAGTCAGTTCTAGTGAAGTGGATGAAACTAGAGCCTGTTATACAGAGTGAAGTACGTCAGAAAGAGAAAAATGAATATTGTATATTAACATATAAATATATAATCTAGAAAAGTGATACTGATGAACTACTTGCAGAGCAAGAATAGAGACTCAGACATAGAGAACAGACTTATGGACACAGCAGGGGAAGGAAAGGGTGGAATGAATTGAGTGTGTGACATTGAATTATGTACATTATCATGTGTAAGATATTAATAAATAGCTAATGGGAAGTTGCTGTATAGTACAGGGAGCTCAGCCTGGTGCTCTCTGACAACCTAGAGGGTTGGGATGGGGCGGGAGGTAGAAGGGAAGTTCAGAAGGGCAGAAACATGTGTATACCTATGGCTGATTCACGTTGATATATGGCAGAAACCAACACACCATTGTAAAGCAATGATCCTCCAATGAAAAGTAAATAAATTATTTTTAAAATATGGTTATACTATGGAATATTCCTTAGGCACAAAAAGGAGTGAAATTGCATCATTTTCAGTGATGTGGATGAACCTAGAGTCTGTCATACAGAGTGAAATAAGTCAGAAAGAGAAAAACAAATATATATTAACACACACATATAGAATCTAGAAAAGTGGTACTGATGAATCTATTTGCAGGGCAGGAGTAGAAATGCAGACATAGAGAACAGACTTGTGGACACGGTGAGGAAGGAGAGAGTGGGACGGACTGAGAGAGTAGCATTGATTTATATACAGGATTATATGCAAAATAGACAGCTAGTGGGAAGATGCTAGTGGGAGACCAGCTTGGTGCTCTGTGATGACCTAGGAGAGTGTGGGAAGGACGTCCAAGAAGGAGGGGTTATATGTATGCACATAGTTGATTCACTTTGTTGTATAGCAGAAACGAACACATTGTAAAGTAATCATATTTCAATAATTTTTTTAAAGAGAGTCAGAATTGAAAAAATACTTTGTGCTTATTCAATAAAAAGCATTTGTGTGGCATAAAAAAATATGGTTGGTGCGGTGCTAGAACTCAGAAGTATAATGAGAGCACCCCAAATGGACAAGTTTAACCTAATTTTGGCTGCCAAAGCTGTGTTCTGGGATATTCTTATTCCACAGCTTGCCCGTGATGATTTTGATTCAGTGGGCCCATATCCTTTCTCTTATCACGAGTTCTTTTTCCTACTGAATTGACTCCATAAAACCAGGACACTTGTATATTCCATTTGGAAATTATCTATTTATCTATCCTATTCATAAGCCTTCTCTATGCTATACATGAAATTACCCTCATGGCAATAGTGATAATATAGATTTTCTCTTATGGCAATAGTGATAATATATTCCTATTCTTTTATTACGCTATAAAATCATCAAGAATTTAGACAAGGTCTATTCTGACTGTCAACATCTGTAAAGATAAGAGCATGTTACATTTCTGTATCATCTGATACTTTTCCAGGCATTTCTATGGAGGCCTGTGCCTTTGGAGTAACACTCCTCAGGAAAGGTATGCCATGTTTACAATAGAATATAATGGGTAGACTCTTTGGCAAATGCCATATGTGGCAATTCTTCCCACACAAAAGCAGTCCAAAATGTGTAAGTAATTCTTGTAATGTCAGAAAGTGCAAATGTTCTTCAGGTATGGTTGGTTGATTTTATAAATGAGTTTTTCCACTTTCCATAGTTACGTCAACAGACATTTCATTAAATTATATTTAAAGATTTGATAAGACAGGTCCTGCGGAAAGCATGTTAGCTTGAATTTCACCATCTCATCACATCACACTGTGACTGGTTTAAGTGTGGTAGAGCCTGAAAGGGTTGGCTTAATCAGCATGAACATTTGCAGAAAGTAATGAAATTTAATAATAAATAATTCCAAGAGGTCTCGTTAACCTGGAACATTATTATCAAACTGAATATACATGTTGACAGCTATGCCAATAAATTTGAGAGCTGTGAACATTTACCACATAAAATAATGAAAGTCCTTTAAAAGGCTCTGCTGCTCTTGTTCTAGGAAAAGGATTACTCCCTGACTTTGTTTTCTTTCTTTGTCAAAGAAAAAAAATGAAGGGGAAAAAAAATCTTCTGGGCTTGCTGTCAGAGACATGTCTGCAAGGAAATGCAGTAGGTTTAAAAGAACTGTAAGAAAAAAAATTCTAAAGAAGTTATTATATTATCTCTGCTATCAAAATTAAGACTACAGATCTAGCTGACCATAGCAATTTCCTTGAGGTTTTACATCTTATCAAATTGATATAATGCTTTTGGATTTTTGTTATGAATAGGAATATAAGAAGATTACTTAATCCCTAGATCTTGATTCTGAATGCAGAATTGAACACAAACTCATTATAGTTGCTGCATTGAATTTAATAAAATTATGAGCCAATAATTAAATGCTATGCTTCAGAACAGATTACGTTATTTTGCAATTACCAATAGTTTTTACAAAAGATAAAGGAAGCTGACAAGCTCTGTTAGATTTGTTTAGAATCCTTTGTTACAGAACATGGACACATTTTGACATTAAATTGTCTTGGATATAAAAATACCTAGTATGAAACGTCACATAGAGACCTGCCAGCATAGGTGATTACAATTTAGCTACAGCTGGAAGAGCATCAGATATATTGCAGAAGATATCGTATAGTAAATGAATTTGGTCCAGATGAGATTAATTTTAGGCATAATTGCACAAACCTTAACATCATTGAAGATATATAATCCCCTTAAAAGATTTTTTTTAAAATATCTGCACAAAGGGTTTCTAGGACTTTAACAAATTTTCATTTTACTCTACTAGATCTCATGAACAGAAGTGAAACAATGAGAATGAATGACCTTTCTTTGGTTTTTGTGTTTTCCCATAAACACATTAGATTATGGAAGACCTAAGCATCTATTTTCCAATTGTAGTCCTCAGCAAAATGAAAGAAACCTGGCTTGAGTTCTCTGAAAAACAATTATTGAAAATGCCTGTCCTGTGTTTCTGATTCAGGAGATCTTGTAACCACTGCAGGGAAGTTCTATACTCAAAGCCATAGACTAATAAAACTATTCTCTCCTAGTTTCTGTATGACAATGAAATATCTGAATCTGAGGGCTACGTTCAGGCAAAGATGGGGAAGTCTGCTCCTTGTGTACTGTCTTAGCCCTCTTTTCAACCTTCCATTGACTGTCCTCTCCTGATGTCCTATCGAGCTACCCACTTCCGACTTTGGTAGACGTTAACATCAACATATGATGTTTTCCCTTTCTAGGCACATGGAAGACCAACTTTTGGGGTGAGTGGACTCTGTAACTTTTTATGGCCAAAGAGTATGTGTTGGTGAAGAGCTTGTGTGCTTTTCTCCCTTGATCTTGACTCACATCTTAACTAAGAAGATGACATCTATCTTTCAAATATCATAGTTATGAGCTGGCAAAGCCTCTATTGCTTGGGTTCCTCAGTAGAAAAGAGATCTCCATCAATCTGCTTTGCCCATATAACATGAATAAGACAGAGATATTTTTATGTTAAACTAATTAGAGTTTTGGAGATGCTTTGGAGTTGTCCTCTACTAAGCCAGGCCAAGGCCAATCTTTTAATAAATTCTATGACCTAGGTTGTTTCCTACTGCTATTCTTCCTATTGCAAAAGGATCAGTCACCACTGAGCAACTAAACAACATTCTTCCTTTCAAATCTTTCTTCATTTTAGCTAGCTGTTTCGTTAGATTAGAAAGGTTAAAAAAATCCCATGTATCTGAAAATATTAATAGCTATTTATAATAAGAAAGAAGGTATCAAGCAACAGTAGGTAGGAAAGAAGACCAGGGTGATCAGATGTAACAATTCTGTTATCCAAAGAAATGACCAATGGTAGAACAGCAGAGCTTTAAGACTGACTAGTAAGGGAGAATTCAAAGGGAGGGAGGGCTTTTCCTTATTTCTGTCTGTGCATGCTCAGTTGTGACGGCGAGTCCAACTCTCTGTGACCCTGAGGACTGTTGCCCGCCAGGCTCCTCTGTCTGTGGGATTCTCCAGGCAAGAACTTTGGAGTGGGCTGCCATGCCTTCCTCCAGGAGATCTTCCCAACCCAGGGATCAAACCCACATCTCCTGTGTCTCCTGCATTGGCAGGCAGATTCTTTACCACTGAGCCACCTGAGAAGCCCCATATTTCTGCCTGGATTCTGATAAAAATACTAGTGCTTCCTGGATACCTAAATCTTCCATACCAGTTTATGTCTGTGTAAGCTCAGGGGTCAGTTGCTTCTGGAATGGTAGATATTTTAAGTTGTTTAAAGTAAAATTTATTCAATTATTAATGTGAAAAATAACCATAACTTAAGTTCAGAAAGGTAAAGCTTGTGGGAAATGAGGTCTGACAATAATTCCTTGAGTGTGTAAGAAGTAGAAATATTTCATCCCTCTTCTCAGCAGCTCTAATTTCCATGGCAGACAACAACTCCCCCAACCCCTGGAATTATAAATAACATTCGGTCATATTTTCTTCATGCTATTTTTTGAAGAAATAAAACATTTTAGCTTCCCCTTTGTTCTCCCCTAAGGTAATCACATTCATAAATTTTATGTGTATTTTTTATATTTTTACTACTATGTAACTATCCATTAACAAGATATATTTTATTTTCATGTGTTTGAAAAATTACATAATGCTATCATCCTATACATATTGTTCTAAATAACTTGCTTTTAAAAAGTAAATAAACATTAAATTTTGAGATCTATTTGTGTTGATTTACTTATTGTTCTATTATTCTGTCTAGCTGTGTATGCATTTAACTTTTGCTGCTTTTTATAATTATACCAAAATCTATCAATTTCTGTATATGTTATTTTGGGGGATTCTTTCAAAGTTTTTATCATTACAAATAACACTACAAAAATTCTAAATTATGTGTTCTTATAAGAGTTTTGTTTGTGTTGTTAATGTTCTTGTTAGAGTATATACCTAGGGATTGAATTGGTAGATTTCAGATTTTGTACCTTTTCTAAGTTAAAAGATACTTTGAAAATGCTTTCATAATTAGTTCTAATGATTTATACCTCTATTGTAATGAACCAAAGCTACCAAATCCTCACCAACACTAGGTGTTATAATTTTTTTGCCAGTCTGGTATGAAATAGTATTTTGAAAATATTAATGTGCATGGATATCTTCCCACAGGACTGTGTTAACTGACAATGGAAATTTACTTTTCTGCTATTTGTTCAAATCCTTTCCATATTTTACTTTATTATTGTGTTTTTTTATCATATATAAGAGTTCTTTAAATTTTTTTGATTCAGTTTCCTTGTGATACATGTTTCAAATATCTTCTTCCACTGTGTGTCTTGTCCTTACATTTTGTTTTTGATATCCCTTATGAACAGAGATTTAAATTTTGAGCCAGACAAATTAATCCATCTATTCCTTTATAACTCTTAATTTTTGCCATCCTAAGGCCACAAATATTTCCTATTTTTATTCTTTATTTGTAAGTTTTAATATCCTTGGAATTATGTTTGTGTATATTGTTTGGCTAGCAGTCTGATTTTATTATTATTATTTAATATATGAAGCTAATGTCAAAATTCTCATTTTGGAATAGTTTGTTCTTTGATGATGTGTTTTAACACCCTGTTTACAATTACCAAGTTCATCTATATTTATACTTCTGTTTCTGGGATTCCTATTGAGTTCTATTGATTAAGATGTCTTTTTCTACTCTATAAACACATTGTATTCATTATCATGGCTTTACATAAAAACATTTATTTCTGGTGGAGAAAGACCTCTCTGTTCTGTGATTTTTTTCCCCCAAATATATTTGGCTAGCCTCAGAACTTTATTTCTTTATATGGATTTAAGAATCAGTTTGTTAAGTCATAGGAAAAATCCTATTATGCTTTTGATTGGGATTGCATTGAATTTATAATGCCCAAGGAGTTTTTTATTTTGTCTACATAATATTAACATATTCAAATAAAGAGTTGATGCCATACTCCTGACTTTAATGCCAAGACACAAATAGTATGTATACATCACTTCCAAATCTAACTCAAGAGATGTGAACCTGTGTTGGAGGTACTTCAGAAAGAAGAGCAGGTGGTTTTTAAAATAGGAAAGAATTTGGAGAGGATCCAATTTTAAAAACAGAAATAGAAAATGAGCTAAAAAATATAACCATGGCAGGGAAGGAAATGACATCTTCTCAGGTATGAGGATGGGGCCAAGAGGAGACACACAGGGAGTCACACAAGAATGCTAGTTGCAGTGTTTGATTCTTCAGTGTACTGAAACTGGAAGCTTGTCGAATGTGTTTCAAAGTGGTGACCATTTCCCGCAATTAACAAATAAATTAATTTCAAAAACCACTGCCAAGTTCAAGCTCTAGAATCTGCCAGTTTAAATGGTCTGTGCCATTGCATTCTTGTATAGCCCACTTCCCTCTGCCAGCTTCATTGCTGACTGGATACTGATGGATGGCACTTCTCTGTTCCAAAGCAGCACTTTATAAGTAACAATGCTGTGATCTACAGCACAGTGGCAATGCCTATTTTTGCAGCCATTGGACTGGCTGGAAACATATGATTTCCCCAACAGCAGGCCTTTGAATGGATTCTGGTCTCTGGATCCATCTTTAATAAATGTGTTGACAAGATATTAAAACAAGATGTATATGTTTTTATGAATGTGAACATTTTTAGGCCCAGAGCAAATTTACTATTTAAATGCACTTGTGCTAATGTAAGTTAAAAAAAAAACTAAACTAATTAAAACAAATTGGTACCAGGGGAAATGTCAGGCACACAGCATATATTTGTTAGATAAACATTACCATGTGATATTAACTATTGTCAGTACTTTATGTCCCTAGTGTTTCTCTTTATTATTATATCTGAAGAATATATTTTTTTCATAGACTTGTTTAAAAAAGATGCCTTGATAAGATTGACAATATTTGGGTGAGAAAAGCTTAACTGTCAAAAATATGACCAAAATACAAAAGTTACCAGAATTTTAAGACTGTCTATTTACAGGGATATGGTCACTACTAAACATGATGACATAAATGTAAGCCAAGAATTTACATCAGCTAATTATAGATTCTGTAATAAGAAAGCCAGGTGGCTAGCTAGATTAAAAAGACTCAAGAAATAAATTCCACAAGAATTTTATAATGGATATTGTTAAGAATTGTAGACTATGGTAATTACTAGAACTGCAAGGGGTTACATTATCATTTTGTCAAATTCTTCCAGCTAACCCATGAGAATCCCAAGTACCAGCTATTCTTTGATTCAAAAATTACAGGCAAGATCATTTTAGTGTCATGGTGCACAATTCCCTCCCCTGTCATAAGTGAGACCTCCTTTCTATACACGTGGAGGCCCTAAACTCCACCTACAGAATGATACAGCTTATATGTGGAATCTGTAGAGAGGATACAAATGAATTTATTTGTATTTACCAAACAGAAGTAGAGTCACAGATGTAGAAAACAAACTTATGGTTACCAGGGAGTAAGAGGGATAAATTGAGAGATTGGGATTGACATAAATATACTACTATATATAAAATAGATAACTAATAAGGACCTACTGTATAGCCTAAGGTGCTTTACTCAATATCCTGTAATGACCCATATGGAAAAAGAATCTAAAACAAAGAGTGGATATATGTATAACTGATTCACTTTGCTGTATACCTAAAACCAACAAAACATTGTAAATCAACTATATTACATAAAAATTTAAAACAATAAAATGAAAAAAAAAATGCTTTGACTGTGTCATACTCTCTCGTTGCAGGCTTTTGCAAATATTCCTTTACTTTAGAATGCCATTTCCTCTACCATCTAATACATGTTGATAACCTCCTACTTTTACTTTGATAAAAATAGGAATTAGTGACATTTATGACATGCTTACTATATTCCAAATTTCTAAGCACATGATATCACTTTACTCATTAAACGTCCATATTGACCTATTGAAGCATATAAATTATCATCCCCATTTGATAGATGGGGAAACTGAGAAACTGAAAACTTAAATTTTAATAACTTGAACAAGAACACAAAGTCAATTTACCAGATTAAAGCTCAGGCAATATACCTCCAGGACAGTAAATTATAATCTTTATGTTACACCAGCACTGCAGATTCAGCTCATACTTTACCTTCTCTTCAGACTCTTCTGTCCAGGAAATATCTCTCTGAGCTCCCTCAGGGACCACCATACATAGCAGCTTCCAAGGTACATACAAGTAAATTTTGCTTTTACTCTCCCACTGTGGAGCTTCCCTGGTGGCTCAGAAGGTAAAGAATCTGTCTGCAATGCAGGAAACCTGGGTTCAATCCTTGGGTCAGGATGATATCCTGGAGAAGAGAATGGTGACCCACTCCAGTATTCTTGCCTGGAGAATTCCATGGACAGAGGAGTCTGGCAGGCTACTGTCCATGAGATCACAAAGAGTTGGACACGACGGAGCCACTAACACTGTGATCTTCCTGAAGACAATGAACAGCATTTTATAGTACTAAGAGTTTAGACTTGGGATTAGATAGACCTGGATTTGATCCCATGTCTGTCACTTAAAATGTAAACTTGGCAAGTTCCATAATCTACTGGAGCTCGGTTTTTATCATCTATAAATTGGGGACGATAATAATTGCTTCATCATAGCATTATACTAGAAAGATTAGTGCATTCAGCACATCATTGCTTAACATAGATTATTAATAATTATTTCCTGTATCCTCTAAGTTTATTATCATAATTGTAGATGCAGATTTGTTGCATACATTGGGCCATGAGGGGAACAGATGAACCAGATTGTATTCTGAAATTACTGACTAGTGACACCATTGTTTCTTGAACTGTAGAGCTTAACCTTCAATATAAGAGAATATCCCTCCCTCAGCTACGTTATCTTCAGCTTAGGGTCCTCCTGGTAATGCATTTGTCATCTTAGTTGATATATCAACTCAGGCTACCTAGGATATTATTTAGGTCACAGGGAATAGATATGTTTTTTTAATGCACTGATGTTTTCTGAACTGAAGGAAGGCTGGACATGGAGAGAACTGAGTCCTTTAAATAGCTCCTTGAAGCAGGGGGAAGGAGCTATTGTAGAGGAGCGATCTGAGCCACTGAGATGTTACATGACCTTCAAGGTATTATTCTACTTTTGCCCTAGAAAAAAGGAAAACAAAACTACAAAACTTTTGGTTCCCTTCATCCATTGCCCCTAGTGTGACTGTGTGTGTGTCTGTATGTGCTGAGATGTGCCCACACATCACCTTTGTCAAATTAGGTTTGGGGGAGCCAGCTTAGCACTGCGGTGGGAGGTAAGAGTCAGTTCTGAAGTTCTTTTGCCTTAAAAAATATGGCCTTTTAGTGATAAAACTGGAGCTTATATAAACAAACTTGTGAGAAAGAAAGCCAAAAAGAATGCTTGCATGTGTGCTCAATCACGTCCGACTCTCTTCTTAAAGAATGAAGTTGCAAATGAGAAAACCCATTACAGATCCAGTGTCAAAGCGCAAGGTACTCACCAGCATCCTTGGCATCAGGGTCCCAGTGTACTTTTAAAGTTGCGATGAATTCCATGGTGTGATTAGGTACCTAGAAAACTGAGGCACTTCCAGTGGGATTTTCTGAGTGTATTGGATGAGGTTCCATTAGTCAGGAAAAGATTTTGTCAGATTAAAATATGATGTTAGCTTGTTGAAAGAGTGGCACTTATAAATCTCCACGACCAATGTACAGTAGTCCCCCATTATCCGTGGTTTTGCTGTCTGTGTTTTTCAGTTACCCAAGATCAACCCTGATCCAAAAATATTAAATGGAAAATTCTAGAAATTAGCAATTGGTAGCTCCTGTGCCAAAATCTGGCAATGATCCCTTTAGGTCCCGCCCCAAACGTGAATCATCCCTTTGGCAAAAATAACTCAGCTGGTTATCAGAGTGACCATGGGAGTGTCACAGTGCTTGCTGCAAGTAACTCTTATTTTCCTTAATAATGGCCCCCCGAAACAAGAGGAGTGACACTGGCAATTTGGATACGCCAAGGGTAAGTTGTAAAGTGCTTCCTTTTAGTGAGATAGGCAAGTTCTCAACTTAATAAGGAAAGAAAAACATTGTATGCTGAGGTTGCTAAGACTTACAGTAAGAACAAATCTTCTATCTGTGAAATTGTAAAGAAGGAAATAGAAATTTGTGCTAGTTTTCTTGTTGCACTTTAAACTGCAAAACTTACAGCCACTGTGTGTGATGAATGCTTAGTTAAGATGGAAAAAGACGTTCCATTTGTACAGTAAGATATTTTGAAAGAGAGAGGGATGCCACACACAACTATCATTAGTCTCTTGTTAAAATTGTTATATGTTATTTATTAGTTATTATTGCTGATCTCTTACTGCACCTAATTTACAAAATAAGCTTTATCATAGGTATGCATGTACACAGAAAAAGCCAGTATACCGGCATCCACTGGGGGGGTTAGGAATATATCCCCTGCGGTTAAAGAGGACTACAGCCTTCTCTACTTATCCCCCAGAATAACCTTTTAAAATGGGAATATAGCCTATCATGCCTTTGTTTGGACCTCTTAAGTGGCGTTTTGTTGCTTCTTGCACTATGAATACACTAAAAAGTCATGCTGTGTCCTTCAAGGTCCTCCATGATCCAGACTGTGCTTTCCTTTGCAGTGTCATTCACTCCTCCTCAATGTATGCTTCCAGACCCAGGGGCCTCTTAAATTTCCTGAGGGCACCCAGTCTTTTCCACATTAGGGCTACCACACATTCTGTTTCCTCCCTTCTTTAAGGAATCCTTTTAAATGGCATCTCAGAGAGGTCTTCCCTAACTACCTTTCCCTTCTACAGCCTATTCTGTATCATTTGCCGTATTCATATCTTCATAAAACAATTGATAATTTGAATCATGGGTTTTTGTTAGTTTGTCTGTTCTTGTGTGGGCTTCCCTGGTTCGCTTAGTGGTGAATAATCCACCTGCAATGCAGTAGTTGCGTGTTTGATTTCCCGGTTGGGAAGACCCTCTGGAGGAGGGCATGGCAACCCACTCCAGTATTCTTGCCTGGAGAATCCCATGGAAGGAGGAATATAGTCCATAGGGTCACATAGGGTCACAAAAAGTCAGATGCGACTGCAGCTTAGCACATAAGCTATACTTGTATATCGTTTTTCTTCTCTATTAGACTATAAGCTCCTAGAGGGACCTTTATCTGCCTGTTTATCACTGTATGGCCAACACAGTTTGCTATATAGAATATATTGTGTGGTTAAGGTGTTAAGTAGCATTTACTGAGTAAAGAATGAGTGAATAACTAGTTCTAGTCTCATCTCATGGAGCTCTTTTAGATGATCACCTTTTTCTCCTTGCTCTGGCGAGTGCCTGAAGTCAGTTTTGAGGAGGACCCCAAGTAGCAATATGTCCGAATTCTGGCGAAGCTAGAGACTAGTAGAATCGCTAATATGTATTTGTCATCTGCATGGCACTCTGGGGATGCAAAGTTGAGCTAGATGTGATCTGATTCCTGTCACATGTTACAATTTAGGGTATGGGCATATTCCTCTGAATATATGAGTCTAGTGTGAGTGGGGCAGACAGGTCAGCATCATGTGTTAAGTGCAATTGTGCTACTGTGTTCTAAGTGCTATGGGGGATTGTAGGTAACATTTGAATTTTTAAAATAACACTTTGAAGGCAGTGAGTCTATAGTCTTTCTAACTGAAACTGTTCTGTATAAGCAATGGGCTTTCTGTACCTTTAGGTCTATATGCCATTACAAAAATCGAGTGGGACTGGTATGTCATTCCCTTATTAAGTCAGAAAATAGTCTTTGATTTCCCACACAGGAACAGTCACTGTGCCTCGTGTGTTAGGCACCAGGGACATTGCTGTGAATGAAAGAGACTAACTCCCTGCTCTCACGATGCCCTTTCATTTGTGCGCAAAACACAGACGCTAAATAGGAACCATAATGTCAGATTTTGAAAAATATAATGACAGAGGAGAGTGATGAGATGCAGAACCACTTGGGGAGCTGAGGGTGAGTCACTTTAGGTAGGCTGATAAGGAGAGGCCTCCCTAAACATGTGGCGTTTGACCCGAGGCTTGAGGGAGGAGCAGGAGCTGCTCATAGGAGAGCTTAGAGGAAGAGCCTTCCATTCAGAGGGGGGCGGAAGTAAGACCCCTGAGGTGGGACAGGGCTGTGTGTGAAGACCAGGGAAGCCAGCATAGCTGAGCCTAGTGGGGAGGAGAGTGAGAGGGGTCACAAAGATAGAGCGTATAAGATCATATGGGCCGTGCACAAGAGTTAGAATTTGATTCTAAGAAAGAACAAGGGGAAGTCATCGAGGTTCTGTAAGGACAAGATTGACAGAATCTCATTTATATTTTCAAAGGGTCATTGCTATAAAATGAAGGGGTTTTAAAGAGAGCAATGAGTAAAATAAATGACCAAATGATCTTTGAGATCACTACTACACATGCGATTCCATTTATGATAACAGTTCAGTAGACATGTGCTGAGTAACCTCCATGTGCCAAGCACTGTGCAGGAGTAAAAAGTTGGTGCTGTTGGACTGCATCAACAGTATTCCTGAAATTTTCTACAGGGACATGATGGCCATATTTTTCAAAATTGATTTCTTCGTTCATTTTCAATTTCCTTTTCATGATTAGCTAAATCCAAAGCAAATGTTTGGGGTCCTTTTAACCTACTCACCTCAAACCCTCGTTCTCTTTCTGAGCAGACCTGTGATTTCCCAAAGTAGTACGTGGCTCTGGCATATAGTACTTATCCTGAAGAAGCAGGTTCTGCTGGGGGTTCATGCTTGAGTCCATTTTTCTTATCTTCCTCAAATGGCCGAAGTTAACTGATTTGAAAGGGCCTCATTTTAAATTACATTCATTCAGTGAAAACAGAAATTAACACTTAGAGACATCTATATGCTAATGATTGTAGCTCAGGGAATTCACTTCTAACCTTTTCAAAAGGCACTGGTAAAGAGCCATTTCACTTGAAAGCAACTTAGTAAAACTGGTAGATTAATTAAATACTATAAAATTTCTTTAAAAATCTTTATTTCATTTATCATTTATGCTATTTTTTTTCTTTTTTATGTGAGTTAACTTGGCTCAAATTGTGCCTTCTAGAACGTATTATTTAGCAGATTATTTGACATGAATAATGCAAAATCCAGAGCGATAATGTAATGCCATGAGTTTGGAAGCTAGTAAAAGAACAAAAGACAAACAAAGGAAATCTGTTCATCAAGACCACTGTTAGCTTTGAGCACAATTTTTTTTTCAAGTGTCCTTTGTTTTGTCAGTGAAGCCCTGAGTGAGGGCACAAGCCCAGTCTTAGTAGATGAAATTGGGGTGCAAAGCTTCACTGGCCCCTTCAGTGCCATGCACTTACCCAGTGACCAGATTGCGCAGATGTATATTACACCCTTTAGGGCTCTGTGTCTCATCTCTGCATCTTACTTATTTGTATTTATTTAGCTTCATCTGTGATTTCAGGTCTTTATATTATCAGGGACATACAGGCTCTTCCCTAGTCTACCTACATCCTGAAGAGTAAAATCTGCTCAGGATTATGGAGGAGGATGAATTTTGTTGAACTGTATGAAGGGAGATCTTATACCTGAGCAAGGAAGCCCTTTCAAGGGGATAGATTAAGTCAAAGGAACGCTGTGTTATTTTCACACCCAGCATTTTTTTTTTCTATCTTTTGAATAAGTAGCAATAGTTTAGAATATGGGATTATAAAGTCAGATTTGCTTGTGAATCTGAGTTCTACCTGTCATTTACGGGTTGTAAAATGTTGAGCATGTTATCAAACTCTTGGAGATTCAGTTTTCTCATCTTTAAAATGGGAACAATGATACCTACTGGGAGAATTAAATGAGGAAATACAAGTCAAGTGATTGGTAAGATGCTAGGCACAGAGTAAGTGCTGAGTAGAGGGTACTGTTTGAAGTGCTGAGGATGAATTTTAAAAAAGAAACAAGTGGACATATTGCTGTTTTTAGAAAATCACTGCTGTAGAAAATGATCCCCAAATTAAGCTGAAATAAGGGCACTCAGATACCTAAGTTGGCAGTGTCGTATGAAAGTGTTAGTCATTCAGCTGTGTCTGACTCTTTGCGACCCCATGGACCGTGGCCCGCCAATTCTCCAGGCAAGATTATTAGAGTGGGTTGCAATTTCCTTTTCCAGGGGATCTTCTTGAACAAGGGATCAAACCCAGGTCTCCTGCATTGAAGGCAGATTTTTTACCATCTGAGCCACCAGGGAAGCCCCTGTGTTGTATGACTCTTTGGTTAAAAATTCTTTTGTCATGTTTATCTCATATTTTATTTTTCCTTGACCCATGTCATCAAAAGTAGCATTCTATAATCATCAAAAGGAATCATATCAGTAAATTAGTCCATGGTATATTTATTACCCCTCTAGTTTTAAACTATGAAATTGAATATAATTTGACCTATATTTATACCCCTGAAACCTTCAGCACAATCAAAATAATAAAAATATCCATCACCCTTCAAAGTTTCATTGTGCAATTCTGCAGTCTCTCTTTTTACACTCCCATCCTCACCACCACAAGCCCCTTCCCATCCTCAGATAGCCAGTGATATGCTTTCTTTCACTATAGGTTAATTTGTATTTTCTAGAATTTTATATAAATGGAATCATATACCATGTGCTCTTTCTTATTTGGTGGTTTGATCTGGCTTCTTTCATTTAGCAAAATTATTTTGAATTTTATTTTCAAGGTAAGCATTTTTACCTCAGCAAAGGCACTTTTCTATCCAAGCAGCATCCGTGTTGTTGCATCTATTAAAAATTTATTCCTTCTTTTTACCAAGTAGTATTTTATTCTATAATTATACCACAATTTACTTATCCATTCAATAATAAATGTTGGTCAGCATTTGGATCATTTCCAGGTTTCAACTGTCACAACTAAATTCGCTATGAATATTCAAATACAAGTCTCTGTATGGACTTCTGCTTTCATTTTTCTGGCAGAAATACGTAGGAGTGGAATGACTAAACCATGCAGTAAGATATGTTTGCGTTTTGCGGTGTTGTTTGCTAAGGCAGTCGCACCGTCTCATACTCTATCAGCGAATGAGCCGCCGCTGCTCCATCCCTTTGCCAATAGCGAGTCCGCTTGGCATTTCTAACTTTGATCACTTAAAGACTGATCCAGTGACATCTTATTGTGATTTTAATGTACGTAATGACTATCAGGTGCCTTTTTGACATCCTTTATCTTCTTTGGTGAAGTAACTATTCAAACATTTTGTTCCACATTAAATTGAATTATCAATGATTTTGACAATTATTTATATATTTTGGATATAAATCCTGTAACAGACATGTGATTTGCAAATATTTTTTCCTGCTGTGGCTGCCTTTTCATTCTCTTTGTGATGTCTTTGAAGGGACACTTAATTTTGATGAAGTTTAATGTATCATTTATCAATTTATCACACATGATTCATGGATCTTTGCTTAAGTCAAGCCTACACAATTTTTCTATTCTTCCTTCTAGAAGTTTTATGGATTTCAGTTCAGTTCAGTCACTCAGTTGTGTCCGACCCTTTGTGACCCCAAGAACCGCAGCACTCCAAGCCTCCTTGTGCATCAACAACTCCCAGGAGTTTACGCAAACCCAAGTCCATTGAGTTGGTGATGCAATATAACCATCTCATCCTCTGTCGTACCCTTCTCCTCCTGCCCTCAGTCTTTCCAAACATCATTCTTTTCAAATGAGTCAGCTCTTCACATCAGGTGGCCAAAGTATTGGAGCTTCGGCTTCAGCATCAGTCCTTCCAATGAACACCCAGGACTGATCTCCTTTAGGATGGACTGGTTGGATCTTCTTGTAGTCCATGGGACTCTCAAGAGTCTTCTCCAACACCACAGTTCAAAAGCATCAATTCTTCTGAACTCAGCTTTCTTTATAGTTCAACTCTCACATCCATACATGACTACTGGAAAAACTATAGTCTTGACTAGATGGACCTTTGTTGGCAAAGTAATGTGTCTGCTTTTTAATATGCTGTCTCGGTTGGTCATAACGTTTCTTCCAAGGAGTAAGAATCTTTTAATTTCATGGCTGCAGATGCCATCTGAGGTGATTTTGGAGCCCCAAAAAATAAAGTCAGCCACTCACTGTTTCCAGTGTTTCCCCATCTATTTCCCATGAAGTGATGGGACCAGATGTCATGATCTTAGTTTTCTGAATGTTGAGCTTTAGGCCAATTTTTCCACTCTCCTCTTTCATTTTCATCAAGAGGCTCTTTAGTTCTTCTTCACTTTCTGCATAAGGGTAGTGTCATCTCCCTATCTGAGGTTATTGATATTTCTCCCAGCAATCTTGATTCCAGCTTATGCTTCCTTTGGCCCAGTTTTTCTCATGATTTACTCTGCATATAAGTTAAATAAGCGGGGTGACGTACTCCTTTTCCTATTTGGGACCAGTCTGTTGTTCCATCTCCAGTTCTAAGTGTTGCTTCCTGACCTGCATACAGATTTCTCAAGAGACAGGTCAGGTGGTCTGGTATTCCCATCTCTTCAAGAATTTTGCACAGTTTGTTGTGATCTACACAGTCAAAGGCTTTGGCATAGTCAATTAAGCAGAAATAAATGTTTTTCTGGAACTCTCTTGCTTTTTCGATGATCCAGCAGATGTTGGCATTTGATCTCTGGTTCCTCTGCATTTTTTAAAACCAGCTTGAACATCTGGAAGTTCATGGTTCACATATTGCTGAAGCCTGGCTTGGAGAATTTTGAGCATTACTTTACTAGCATGCGAGATGAGTGCAATTGTGTTGTAGTTTGAACATTCTTTGGCATTGCCTTTCTTAGGGATTGGGATGAAAACTAACCTTTTCCAGTCCTGTGGCCATTGCTGAGTTTTCCAAATTTGCTGGTATATTGAGTGCAGCACTTTCATAGCATCATCTTTTAGGATTTGAAATAGCTCAACTGGAATTCCATCACCTCCACCAGCTCTGTTTGTAGTGATGCTTTCTAAGGCCCACTTGACTTCACATTCCAGGATGTCTGGCTCTAGGTGAGTGATCACACCATCGTGATTATCTGTGTCATGAAGATCTTTTTTGTACAGTTCTTCTGTGTATTCTTGCCACCTCTTCTTACTATCTTCTGCTTCTGCTAGGTCCATACCATCTCTGTCCTTTATTGAGTCCATCTTTGCATGAAATGTTCCCTTGGTGTCTCTAATTTTCTTGAAGAGATCTATTGTCTTTCCTATTCTATTGTTTTCCTCTATTTCTTTGCACTGATGGTTGATGAAGGCTTTCTTATCTCTCCTTGCTAGTCTTTGGAACTCTGCATTCAAATGGGTGTATCTTTCCTTTTCTCCTTTGCTTTTTGCTTTTCTTCTTCTCACAACCATTTGCAAGGCCTCCTTAGACAGCCATTTTATTTTTTTGCATTTCTTTTTCTTGGGGATGGTCTTGATCCCTGTCTCCTGTATAATGTCATGAACATCCGTCCATAGTTCATCAGGCACTCTATCTATCAAGCTTAGTCCCTTAAATCTATTTCTCACTCCCATTTAGGTTTTACGTGTAGGTGTATGATACATTTTGAGTAAAAATGTTCATTTGCTGAGACATCAATGTTCATCTTTTTGGATATGAATATTCAAATGTCACTGTACCTTTTGTTGAGAAGATTGCTCTTTTTGCACCTGATTGCCTTTGTACCTTTGTCAAAAATCAATTGGTCATATATGCATGGATCTACTTCTGGACTCTCCATCTTCCTCCATTTATCTATTTTTAAGGCCGTGTTATTTTGTATAATCTTTTAATTCTCAAAGCAGTTTGCTGAGCTCCATTCTATCAGTCTCTTCTTCCATCTCTGTAGCTCAACTGGAAAAGTCAGTTTGGCTTTCTCTTTTAGAGAAATTTATCCAAGGTGAATTTAGCCAGTGATTTAAAATGGATCTCAGTCCTCTCTCTATCCTTTGACAGTTTGTTTCATTTTAATTTTTATGTTGTTTGTGCTTTTGGTGGTGTTGAGGGAAGGTTGTGTGATGAAAATACCTTTACAAATTATTTTATATTGTATACAAACCTATAGAAATTAGCATGAATCATCATATCGCTTAAGATGGGGTGGGGAGTGGCAGTGGAAGAATCAAATGAAGAACCTAAAGTAAACACCAAACCCTTTCTAAAGGATTCCTACTAATTAATGTGTCCATTCCTAAATTATAGCTCATTTTTCTCCATCCTCTACAATACACAGAGAAAGAAAATGTTCACTTTTACTTTAGACATTCTCAAAAGCAGAGGCACACCAGAAATCCCAGGACAAGATCCAACTGAGCCTGCTTGAGAACAGGGCTTTCTCAGGTAGGATTCTACTTGTAAATCCCAGCTGTCAAGCTGTTTTGGATAGTCTCAGAAAAGGAAAGAGCCATTCTAAGGGAGGAGTCAGGAGAGTCTGTGTTGTTGCTAAGTGCAAGGCCACGGAAGGTGGTTAGCAGCCCTTTAATAGGCCCAAGCTGATTGGTGAGCTCCCTGTTGATGCTAATGAGGATATTTTTATACTGATAGCTATATTATTCCCAGCAATTGTCATGGTTACATGGGCAAAAGGAGAAGGCGAATGATAAACTTTCTGAATAAAGGAGATGGCATGAAATTGGAATCATTTAATCATTTATTCTAACAACAAAAATAGATCCTTTCTAAGGTGAGTTAATGAACTCTGTTTTACTCTGGAGGCTGTAATCCTCCACTGACATCAGTCTCCTCATCTGTTAAAATGAGAGGGTTGGACTAGATGGTCTCTAAGGTCCCTTCCAGCACTGAAAATTCTATGAATCTGTGATTACTTAATGTTTTTCTCAGTGGCTTGAGGTTTTGCATTCCTCTATGTAGGAACAAAGGGGACTTTTAACTTGGAAAATTTGAATTTTGTTTGCATCACAAGCTGTTTTTCGAAAGAATGAAAAAAATGGAGATGTTTGAGTTAAAGAAATTGGTTTCTAATATATTTTAGACCATGTATAATAACCTATTACTGTACCATAACCTGTAGCAAGCCTATTCAGTGATAGGTTGTCGGGATAGGGCATGGAAGCATTAAAAGCCTTCTGTGTGTGTGCTAAGTTGCTTCATTCATTTCTGACTCTCTGGGACCCTACGGACCATAGCCCATCAGGCTCCTCTGTCCTTGGGATTCTCCAGGCAAGAATACTGGAGTGGGTTGCCATGCTCTCTTGCAGGGGATCTTCCCAACCCAGATATCAATCCAGCATCTCTCATGTCTCCTGCATTCACAGGCTGGTTCTTTACCACTAACGCCACCTGGGAAGCCTCCCAAATACTGCTAGTTCTGGTTAAAGGTGCAATCAAATTTATGATAGATGACTTCTTCTTTCAAGAATAGTTTGATATCTGTGCTAATTCTACTCCTTTTTCAAAATGGTTCTCAAGCACAATTTGGCAGCATGCCTGAAGCTAATAGGTAGATGTGTTCATTTCTTACCATTTGTCAAAGTTGGGCCAAACCAAATTAGGGTGCTCATCTCCCAACTTGAGCAGACCCTATGGAGACATTAAAATAATGCATCAGAATACTCTCAGATAGGAATCTGCAAGAATATTATTGAGGTTGTTATATATCTGGGCCAAAAATGGGTAGGATTTTATTCTTATCATGTTTGCATGTCATAGAATCATAGAGAATGATTATAATGGTAAAAACCAACTACCCAAAACTGTTAGCAAATATTCTCCTATTTCTAATGATAGACTCACCTACATTTCTTCCAGTCTACCTACTAGTTTCAGGAAAAGGCCCCAAAGTTTAGAGTCTACACATACAGTTTTAGCCTTAGCATAGAGAACTTTGGTAGCCCTGTCCTCCAGGAACTTACAGCCTACTTGGAGAGAGAAGACCTGATTAGTGGTGCATGATAATAAGTGTCCTGGGGTGGTGTAGATAGGGGTTGGAGGAGAGGACATGTTCATACGTTAGGCTCTTGGTGCCACTTTATGCCAAGTACCGGCTTAACATGGGATTCCCAGGTGGTGCTGGTGTTAACCCATGGCCAGTGCAGGAAAGAGATGCAGGTTTGATCCCTGGTCAGGAAGATCCTCTGGAGGAGGACATGGCAACCCACTCCAGTATTCCTGCCTGGAGAATCCCATGAACAGAGGAGCCTGGCAGGCTACAGTCCATGGGGTCACAAAGAATTGGACATGACCCTAGTGACTTAGCACACATGCACAGGCGTAACACACACTGGGAAAAAAGATCATATCATTTCTATTCTATGGATTAAAACACGGAGTCTCGGGGATTAAGAAAAGAAACACAAAAGGCGTGGTTGCGTATCTACTAAACATTTTTATCTGGGGTTTGAATCCTGGTTCGTCTAATGCAAAGGCTTGTCCTAATTCCTGAGCACCCAGCAAACAGGTTTCACCTGCCAGGACTAAGTGATGGGACTACTGGGAAGACTGATTGAGAAAGTTTACGTGTGTGTATCTAAGATCAGAGGGAAGTGCCTTGGTCTGTTGTCTACTGTGATGGAGCATGGCTTCTCGAAATTTTCCATTCTTGCCCTGGCACCTGCTGGCCAAATGAATAACACACACCTCAATTCCTGAAGAATGAAAAGAAAGCTTTTTAGCAGAATTTGCATGTCCACAGACGTTTTCTTTAAAAGGCTGGGAGATAAGCCAGCTTTACTAAATGGGTAGAAGAATTTGGACAAGCGGACAGAAGCAAACCAGCACTCCAAGAGTTTGAGAAGTGAAGCGAAAGCGAGCAGACCTTTAAGGCAAAGAATGTGTAGTTTCTACGAAGCTGAGACACTTGCCTTCATGCCTGTGTTAACCGTGGGGCGATGAAATAAAGGCAGATTATTTAAATGAATTCAAAGCCCTTTCGCATTTACACTACTTGAACAATTTTTTCTGTGTTTCATTAGTTGCCAATAAGTTATCCTTTTCTTTCTGTGTTTGGTTTTATGTATTCTATTGTTGGAATGATGAGAGCACAGGGAAACCATGTGATGACAGGGGGAAGCACTGGCTGGAGGAAAGAAAAAAAATGCTTTGAAGCAGTGGGGCTGCCAGGCTCCATCTGGGCACAATGCCAGCTTTTCTCTAACAGAAGAACTTACCACAGAAACAGCTGGCCGTGGCTACATTTAACCTGTAATAAAGACGACTCAGCACACTAATCAATGATTTAATAATTGTATCAGTGAAACAGATTATTGGATTGGTTTCGGGGGATTCAAGCCTCCCTCTGCAGTTAGATGCTGGCTTTCAGAATGGCTTCACCTACTTCAACAGACTCACACATTTCCCTCCAGTGTTTTCACTTTAAGACTCTCCTGGTTACAATCATTACACCACAATATATTGGAACATCATATAACCCTTAGACAGGTGTTTATTGACACTTACAGAAGCTCTAGGAAATTCCAGTGAGTGAATAGAGCCTCTCCCTACTCTGTCCATCTAGAATCTGTCCCTGGCAGGCAGGACTGTCCCCTTGGGGGTTGTAAAATAGCTTTTCTTCAAAAGAGCTGAGCTGCTGTTTCCCAGGATGCGTCATAGTTCTGTCTGGCTGAGGGGGTTTTGTTAGAGTAGGGGTTAGGTTTCATTTCATTTTGGGTTTTCTTTACTCTCTCCTTTCTCTCGTGAGGTATTCTCAAACTCAGTCAAGGTTTTTTTCAGTCATGAGTAGAGTTTCCTATAGAGGCTCTGGATGACTTATTTTCTCTCCATTTACCAGTGGTCAAATGAACAGACACAATAAATGTAGGGACACTTGTCCTTCGCTTGTCCCGATGTGCAGAGCAGGCTCCAGGCATGCAGTGTAATGTGGAGTGGCTGGTGTCAGGGATGTTCTTATGACCACACTGCTGCCAGTCCCTCATCAAGGAGTTCTCATAGCACTTTTTTTTTTTTTTTTTACCATATCTTCTTCATCCTACGCAAAATGATCTAATTGTCTATCATCTAATCTCTCCCATGTGAGTTCAACCTCACAGATTTTAGGAATCTAACCATTAATGATATTAGATCAGTTACCATGAGATCTTCCTTGATGGCAAGCCTATCATGACATTTGGGTTTTAGGAGGCAAACAGTAAGCGGTAAACATCACTGTGTACCCAGCTGTATTTGTAGGTAGATATGAGTCAGACAAGGACTCAGAGATTAAAAAAAAAAAAAAAAATCAGGACCTTGCGCCCACCAGCAAATATTATAAAGAGGCTTAAAGTTTTATGAAAGATATGCTCTGGGTCCCCTTCCCAAAACCAGGTTCCAATGATTTGTTAAATATCCCACATTCCTGCAGTCCTGGGATCAGGCTGCCTAGTCCCAGTTGCTGGTGATTCCCTTTATAATTTGAGCATTTTTTTTTTTTTGTCTGTTATGTTCCACTGTGGATCCTAATGCCCAAATAGAAAAGTCCCACTCCACATTCTGATATGTATAAAGGCCCCAGGCATATTTTCCATATCTGGAAGTATATTTGTGTTCTATTATTTTAAAAACAGACTCTGCTATCATTCTCCTCATCCCTGGTTTATCCTGGGTCCCATTAATTAAGGGCCTAATCTGCAAGAAGATTGTGTCACTTTTGAGAGTATCTGCATTTTAATAGGTTTGCTTAAGGCCTGAAACAGATTCAAGACACAAAGGATTGAGTCGATAATGGTGGGATTTCAGGCAGTTTGACAGGTATTGAGGGATATACTTTTGGCCAGAGGCCCTGCCTCACTCCATTCAAATTTCACGAAATAGACAGTTGTCTACTCCATAAGCAAATGGGCAGTATTCTCTTCTTCTTTTTTTCCTTCATAATTTTGACATAAGCTGTGCAGTAGAAAGAAGGTACTGACTGGTAGTATCCATTATGTATGGGGACCAATTTTATTAAGGATCTAGAAAATCCCTCCCTTGGTGGCATATTTAGAAAGTACTATTGGCATCCTGTCCCTCTGTGTTACCAGTGAATGACATGTCAATGTCTTGATGCCTGATCTTAATTATTCACTCTCTGCCATTTCCAGAGCCCTGAGATGACTTTTGTCTGTGCTGACGCATGGAATATAGCAAAGAGCATTAGTGGATTCCAAATATGGCTAGGAAAATAAAGAACAGAAATTATATGTGTATTTATAAAAAATATACATGTATGCACACATACCTACATGTATATATGTACACAAATATATATGTATATACATATGTGTATATATGCATGTTATAGGTTGATCATAAAATCAATTTAGTGACATCCAGCATATATAGTAAGAGAATCATATGGTTCATACATGTAAGAAACCACAGTGACTTTTCTTTCCTGACCATCTCCCAGAGAGCAAACTGGAGTATGTAAAAGTTATCTATTAAATATTCATGCAATATTTTCTATTATAATTTGTAGAGCATTCTTTTGAGAGTAAACTAAGGTGATAGAAAATATTTTGAAGATGATAAATTGCAAGCTGAAATATATATGTCATTATAATGACAACTATGATGATTTTCATGTCATCCATTTGGTCTCAAGTTTTAGATTGCAACTTCCTAGGGAGCAGGGCTAATGTAGTTGGATTTTCTCTGTGAGTACCAAAGTGGCATTATCAAGAAAAAAGCTCAAACACAGTGAAGTCTAAAGAACAGTGAATGCCAAAGAGCTTGTGTGTTATCCCCAACTCTCTGCTAACAAATTATGCCTTGAGCATATTTTTCCTTATCCTTAAAATGAAGGAGTGGATCAACCAATATTCGATCTAGATCAAATTTTAAGGGATCCTTGAAAGAACTTTAAAAAAATATATAAAGTCGATCAGGAAAAAATGCTACTACAAAGTCTTTCAACCTGACAAAGTTTTCAAATTGGCATATATTTTTCAGTTTATAAATTATCATCTTCAAAATATTTCCTAATCTATCACTTTACTTTATCCTCAAGGAATGCCCTACAAATTATGTAAAAAATTAGCCTTGGTCCAGGTCCCATAACATGATAGGCTGTAAAAATATAACAAAACTGAAATGTTTTCCAGAAATTGTTTTAATGCCAAGAGGCTGTTATCAGTTGAATTGCTGCCAAGACATTATAATGTGTGGGAAGACCCAGTATAAAATAAGAACACAAACAAAAACAAAAGCTTGGAGGGAAATCTTTTGCTGCTCAGTGAGTTTTTGCTGTCAGTCTGATTTATCTGACTATAATACAGTAGTAAACAAGTTTTTTCTTTCTTTAAATTTTTTTCTTTCCCTTCTTACCTTCCCTCCAGAGCCCTATTTCTGGTAGGAAAAATGGAGTCAATGAAATCAATGTTCAAAGGTAATTTGGAGTGGTAGAAGCCATTACAGGTAGTTGTCAAAAGCCTTCTGAGAACTCTTTTTTAGGCATTCTCACAACTTGTGGAAGTTGAAAGGAATGCAACAAAAAGAAACTTGAGTGGGAATTGCATTTTCAGCAGCCTCCTACTAGGAAGCCACGCTGTTCTACAATGGGTACCCATGTTATTCATCAAACTATGTCAGTGTTTGGATTTTCCTTGGATATGGTGGTATTCTGTAAGCTATGTACAACTTTTATGATTTCTCCATTTTAAAACTGTCTTGCTAAATTAACTGGATTAAATTAGTTGTAGAATAAACATATTCCTACATCTCTAAAGGTCTTAACAAAGGTCTAAAGGAGATGTTTGTAGGAATTTATAGGCCATTGTGATGAAATCGGAGGTACTAGAGGATTTGGGCAGAGGAATGACTTCAACCAAGTGAGATTGTAATGGGTTATTTCTGGCAGTAAACAGAGAGGGACCTTAGGAGCCAGTAATTAGAGTAATCTTAGGGAGTGGATAATGGTACTTTGGTAGTAGTGGAAGTGGTGAGAAATGGTCCGGATCTATTTTGACAGAGAGCTGACAAAAATCTGTTGGTGGATAGGATCAAGGGGTATAAGAAAAAGAAGCATGTCCAAGAAGATTCAGATATTACAGCTTAAGATGATGAAACTATGAAATTTTCATCAACTGAGATGAGAAGAACATGAATTGTGGGTGTAAGTTTTTGATCCCTATACAAGAAAGAAATGTTTTATAAACACTACATCAGTACAGTTGTGTTGTAGAGCAATTTTCCTTCTATTTAAACTTTAAGAAAGGAGATTGAGGAAAGGGAAAAAAATGTAGGACTAGCCCATTCTATTGGTTTCACCTATTCATTCATCATTCTTTCAGTTAATATGTACTGTAAACTCTTATATATTTAAAGCTAGGTGCTGAGAGAGGTAGAAAGGTATTCAATTGTGAATTATGCTATCAGAATGCATATAATTTTCTATTTAACCTGATAGAGGGTGGAAATGTGTGTCACTAACACAAGTAAGGTGTCCTGGCGTTTGGGTATACATGAATGATTATGAGAGATAACATGTGAGATAACCTTATAGATTGCTTAGACCTTTATATTCCAGGAGAAAAGTTGTTATATCACTATAGCCAGAAAGCCCATAGCAGAGAGAAATAATTTTAAAAACAATTATTAATGACTTTGTGAGATTGTTAAAGGTAATCTGAAAAAACAGTCCAAATCAGCCTTTTTCAAGATGTTCTGCATATTAAGACCTAATGTTCATTTCTTGTAATGAATTTATTTATCTCATATGCATCTAGCATACAACTAACCTCCTTGGGAGTACTAAGTCAATTGTTCCATGGTTGAAGAAGGGTGAGCTAGTCTGTACGGGTTCTAAATTCAAGGTTATATTTAATTAGTACAAAATATCTCAGCTTCTTGTCAAACTTTCACATCTAACTCAGAAAGCAAATAAGATGGGTGGTGGACCTGATGTCTGGCTGAGTTTGATAGCAGGTAAGAGGCTACGTAGGTAAGTGAAAGTAGCAAAAGAAATAAAAGACGTTTCTCTTACTCTTGAGGATCCTATAATCTAATTGGGAGGATAAATACAAGGACAAGTAAATGAGAATAGCTTTACAGCACATCTAAATGTGGTCCAGTGATATCATAGTCTGAGTGTGGACAAAGGGGAGGGTAGTGATTTGCATTAAAGAATAATCGAGGCTGTCTGGGTGGAAGCAGAGAGGATATCCTTGAGGAGCTGAATCTTAAGAGAATATTGGCAAGTCATTGATTAATCCATTTTTAAAAATTGATGTTTGAGTGGGGATTTTATGAGTTAAACAATTGAGACTCTGTAGGAATGCTGATATTCAGAGGGCTTGCCTTGATTTTCAGAATATACCTTCACGAACAAAAATGTTTGCTTCGCTCCTATTTGTGCTTCTCAAGTCTGCTGGATTTTCCTCTCCCAAAGGCTGACATCTGTCTGATACTTGAGTTGTGAAAAATGTCTTCTCTGGTAGGCTCTTTTCATTGACAGTTATAAAATTTCCTTTTGGAAATCACTGAGTAGTGTCTTCCCAAAAGGAATGCTCTAATATGATGAAAACATTTAAGGAAGTGCAAGCTCCCATCAAGACAAATTGCCCACCCCTAGTGTGTGGATAAATGACTGAAAACCCTTTTTCTCTCCGAATGGGGCCTTGGCAAGGGATTTTGAGGTACTACTGTCTGGACTCTGCAGGGCGTTGAACCTTGGTGCTCTCCATGCCAGACTGGACACATGGTAAACACATCCAGAGAGCAGGAAATCACACCGTATTTTTCCAGCACCCCTTTGTGGAATATATTGCCAAACCCCGCAATTTGTACTGTAATGTCTCTAGGTGCAATGTGAAAGGGCAGGAGCTGGTGCAGGTTGTGATGCTTTCCGAAGGCACATTGAGGAAGGCTGGACTAATGTGACAGAGCCCGTGTTACCTGAGCACAACACAGTGAAATATCACATAGGTGATGCCAAGCATTTAATGAGTCGGGACTGAAAACTTTAATTAGCTTGTAGGGCTTTTTATTATTTTGCTTTTTGTTCATTATATTTTCTGCTCAGTCTCTGTGGATGTTCTGCATTTTCATCATCAAATGACTGTCTGGTTATTTTTGTCAAACAAGAAGCCTGAAACCATCAAGTCTGAATGCAGAGACAGTCTGCCCGCTCTGTCAACAGGATGAAAGTGAGTCTCGGGCTTTTTTAATTACAAGGATAACATGTTCGCTCATCTAATAATGAAGATGGTTAGCAATTTTAAATTTTAATAATCAATTACTGAAAGTAATTCTCCATTAAACCACAAGAGAGCCATTAAATCTCAAAAGATGGAACATGCTGTATGTAACAGTAGCAAATTTTCTATTTTTAAATATCATTAGGGAATATCTGATTGTTTCATTTCTCTGCATTTCTTTTACCTTTTTCCTCATGCAGACCATCTCATTTTCCACAGGAAGACAGCACATGATCTTATAAATAATAAAAGAAAACCCTTGCAAGACTTTATCCAGGGGTGTGAAATATGTGCTAAGAATGTAATTTATTTCAGTCTGGCATATTTTGACTGAATAATAAGGAAGGTGACTAATTAATATTATACTATGCTGTGGGCAAGGCAGCACAGTGGGCTAAATTCATGCTCCTTTCACCTCTGGAGACTGGCATGCCAGCCTTGGAGGAGCCATAACTGCTTAGCATGGTTTGGGGGAGGGGAAGAGACGGCATAAACTGGCTTTTCCTGGCAGTGGAGACCCCTGTCCATATTCTAAAACCACCCTGAGCATCAGCCTCTGCTCTGCAAAGATGGGGAGAAAGACAAATGATTGCTCCTTGACTATGGCAATTTGGCTGACTTCTGTGTCAAGGGGAGATAACTCCCTGACAGCTCCAGCTGTCCTGCTCTAGCCAGGTTCAGCCAGCTCGCTTTCATCCACTTAAATATTTGGAAATAAATTGAATAAAAGAAAAGGTGTGTGTATATGTGTGTGTGTGTGTGAGAGAGAGAGAGAATGTTTTTAGGTAGAAGATTGGATAAGGGTGGGAGCACCATAATGAGATGACCAGAAACAGTGAATTATTTAGAATCAAATTAGCCTAGGTCTCCACTAGGCACAGTTGATTCCATTTTTGCAGTATCTAGAGCTTACAGAGTAGAAAGGTACTGGGCTTTATTTCCAGGGCATTTGATTAGCTTTCAGATAATGAGAAGATCACTTTGAATCTAACCAGTGGTTCTACACTGGGCATTATCCCCACCATATGGTCTGTGGATTTGAAAGAACATGAGTACCATAAGCAACAAAGCCAGAGATGAAGTTCTTATCATCCTGATTGTTTTCCTGGTGGGAAATGGGCCTGTGGCATGAACTGCACTGGCCTTTCCAGGCAGCAGTCTCTTGCTTCCCTCAGAAGGATTAAAGCAGAAACCCTGCCAAGCCAGGTGGGCTGGGGATGGGTAAGGTTTCACTGCACTGATAATTAAGCTGCAGTTCCTTTGCATTTGTTCATAGAAAACTTTAAGTTTCTGAATATTGGAGGGTTTCTGTCTCTCTCTCATTCTACTACTTGGACTTGAATCATCGTTAGCACCATTGCCAGGGAGATGTTGGTTTGGTGGCGATAAGAGAATGCTGACTCTCAATATAAATTTTACCCTCAGGTAAAATTGGAAACTGACCCTGGCACATTGAAGAAAAAGAGTGACCACTCCAGACTGGTGAGTGGCAGTTTCAGTAAGCTAGGAAACTTACGTCTGAAGTTTGTCTTGAGTGACTGCAAAATGAGAAGGTCTCCGCATCCATATGCTGGAGTCCTAGGAATTTATAGAGAGGCCTGAATGGGCTTCAGTCTCTTCCTCAGTCCAGGTGGTCTCAGGAACACCTTACTTTCCCAAAGCTGTGTCCTCCTCATAGTGGCTCTTCATACAGGAATGGTGAGCAGAATGTACATTCCAAGGATAAGGGCAGGAGTAAGGAGCTTCAATTGCTGCGGACCGGTTCTGGGATGGACTTGTGGTCATGTCCTTTTTGTTGACCTCCACAAACAAGGATATCAGTCCACACTGGATAATTTTGGCCTTTGTTAACACATCTAAGAGGTGACTTAGGAAGATAAGAAGAAACTATTTGTTGAATTTCAGTAAATTCCAATTACCTAGTTATGATGACTACTCTGTGTTCTACCTGTTTACTATTGCAATGTGTAACTGGCTATGAGAATGGTATATTTTTTAAACTTTCAAACATTTATTTACTTTCCCAGATTATTATCCAGTCATGGATTATTATGAATGAACTATGCCAAAGCCTTTGACTATGTGAATCACAACAAACTGGAAAATTCTTCAAGAGATGGAAATACCAGACCACCTCACCTGCTTCTTGAGAAATCTGTATGCAAGTCAAGAAGCAATAATTAGAACTGGATATGGAACAAGAGACTGGTTCCAAATCAGGAAAGAAGTATGTCAAGGCTATGTATTGTCACCCTGCTTATTTAACGTATATGCAGAATATATTATGAGAAATGTTGGGCTGGATGAAGCACAAACTGGAATCATGATTGCTGGGAGAAATATCAATAACCTCAGATATGCAGATAATGCCACCCTTATAGCAGAAAGTGAAGAAGAACTAAAGAGCCTCTTGATGAAAGTGAAAGAGGAGAGTCAAAAAGTTGGCTTAAAACTCAACATTCAGAAAACTAAGATCATGGCATCTGGTCCCATCACTTCATGGGAAATAGATGGGGAAACATTGGAAACAGTGAGTGGCTGATTTTATTTTTTTGGGCTCCAAAATCACTGCAAATGGTGACTGCAGCCATGAAATTAAAAGACACTTGCTTCTTGGAAGAAAAGTTATGACAAACCTAGACAGCATATTAAAAAGCAGAGACATTACTTTGCCAACAAAGGTCCATCTAGTCAAAGCTATGGTTTTTCCAGTAGTCATGTATGGATGTGAAAGTTGGACTATAAAGGAAGCTGAGCACCGAAGAGTTGATGCTTTTGTACTGTGGTGTTGGAGAAGACTCTTGAGAGTCCCATGGACTACAAGAAGATCCAACTGGTCCATCCTAAAGCAGATCAGTCCTGGGTGTTCATTGGAAGCACTGATGCTAAAGCTGCAACTCCAATACTTAGGCCATCTGATGCAAGGAACTGACTCATTTGAAAAGCCCCTGATGCTGGGAAAGATTGAAGTCAGGAGAAGAAGGGGATGACAGAGGATAAGTTGGTTGGTTGACATCACTGACTCAATTGACAAGAGTTTGAGTAAACTCAGGGGACAGGGAGGACTGGTATGCTGCAGTCCATGAGGTCAGACATAACTGAGCAACTGAACTGAACTGACATCTTATATCTCCTCATAAAAACTTAACATTATTGAGTGAATATAGCATTTTATGAAAAATTTCTAGGTCATAGAGTTAAGAGCTCCTACTTCTGAACCCTCATGAGCCCTCTTTGAAAAGACCTATATATTTTCTAACTGAGGCTTAAAACTCCATCACCACTGTATGACATAGGCAAGTTTCAACAACCAGAAATACTCTGCCAATCACATCTGTAAATACTGTTGAAGGAAGTTCACATTACTGGGCTAAGTTCTACTTGATATCATACTGTGTTCCTGTGTGTTCTTTCATATCCTATTTTCTGTATACATAAATCTGATTCTTCAAAAGGACACATAATAGGAAATATTGTGTCTTTTATTTTAAATCTATATTTAGAGACAAATTACAGCTCCTGATGCTGTGCATTAGTGAAGCTGCTGTATCAGGAGCATGTATTTACTTCTGTAATGGGTGTAAAAATAAGGTGACCTAAGGGCATAAAGAATCTAGCTTTGTGTTGTTTTCTAGCTTTGTCTGGGATGTTTTTAGATTGGTCCTTGGGGTACATGCAGGTAACTGAGCAACCTACACTGGGTCCTCGGATATTTGGTTTGGAGGTCAGGCTGTAGATTCCCTCCCCAAGGAGTCTTGACTACTCTGAAGTGGGAGAGAATCAACTCCTAGTGGTTTCCCTGAGGAATATCTGATACTCCATAGACAGCTGGAGGGGAAGGGCAATGCCAAATCACCCTTACCTCCTCAGTGGTATTTGGATTGTTCTCTAGAGGTGAATCATCAAAAACGCGAGAGTTCCAGAAAATATCTACTTCTGCTTTATTGACTATGCCAAAGCTTTTGTGTGGATCACAACAAACTGTGGAAAATTCTGAAAGAGATGGAAATGCCAGACCACCTCACCTGCCTCCTGAGAAAACTGTATGTAGGTCAAGAAGCAACAGTTAGAACTGGACATGGAACAACAGACTGGTTCCAAATCAGGAAAGCAGTACGTCAAGGCTGTATATTGTCACCCTGCTTTTTTAACTTATATGCAGAGTACATCATGCAAAATGCTGGGCTGGATGAAGCACAAGCTGAAATCAAGATTACCAGGAGAAATAACAATAACCTCAGATAAGCAGATGACACCACCCTTATGGCAGAAAGCAAAGAAGAACTAATGAAAGTGAAAGAGGAGAGTCAAAAAGTTGGCTTAAAACTCAACATTCAGAAAACTAAGATCATAGCATCCGGTCCTATCATTTCATGGAAAATAGATGGGGAAACAATGAAAACAGTGACTGACTTTATTTTCTTGGACTCCAAAATCCCTGCAGATGGTGACTGTAGCTATGAAATTAAAAGACGCTTGCTCCTTAGAAGAAAAGCTATGACCAACCTAGACAGCATATTAAAAAGCAGAGACACTACTTTGCCAACAAAGGTCCATCTAGTCAAAGCTATGGTTTTTCCAGTAGTCATGTACGGATGTGAGAGTTGGACTATAAAGAAAGCTGAACGCCTAAGAGTTGATGCTTTTTGAACTGTGGTGTTGGAGAAGACTCTTGAGAGCCCCTTGGACTGCAAAGAGATCCAACCAGTCCATCCTAAAGGAAGTCAGTCCTGAATATCCATTGGAAGCACTGATGCTGAAGCTGAAGCTCCAATACTTTGGCCACCCGATGTGAAGAACTGACTCATTTGAAAAGACTCTGATGCTGGGAAAGATTGAAGGTGAGGGGAGAAGGGGACAACAGAGGATGAGATAGTTGGATGGTATCACTGATTCAATGGACATGACGGGGAGGCCTGGCGTGCTGCAGTTCATGGGGTTGCCGAGAGTTGGACACGACTGAGCAACTGTACTGAACTGAACTAGAGGTCATAAAAGGTCACCCATGGCATTGCTGAAGGCAGAATTGTATTTCACAGAGAAAGTGGCAGAGTCAGCAGGGGGCCACTCCAGGGAATCCTCCAATGCTGGCTGGGAAGAAGAGAACAGAATAAGGTTGAAGCCTAAGGGAGGTTCACTCTAACACCCCATGGAGGGATGCAGAGGCAATCAGGTAAGCTTGCTAGAAAGCTCGGGGCTAGAATCATAGCCAGCTGGAGGAAACACTTAAGAAAGATCTAGCTGGAGGCACCTAGATTACTGGTATTAACTGGATGACTCCTGAAGATCAAACAGGTAGAGAGCAGCCCTACTTATACCAAATCTTAGGACCTCTGATTCAAAGCACTAGGTCTGCTGCATTATGAGATTGTGTACAGGGAGACAAATTGTTTTCCAACAAGGTGTAGTGCAGCAAGAATGTGACATGGTGGCGAGGCTGTGGGATATGGAGTACAAAAATGCAGGGTCTGAGGTCTACCTCAGCCTCTTATTAGCTCTGTTACCTTGAGCAGTATTTATTTATTTAGTATTTATTTAAAATACCTTGTATTTATTTAATCTCTTTCAGCCTAATTTTTTTTAAATCTAGTAAGTGAAGATAAAAGTAGGGCAAGGCTTTTTAACCTCTGCATGATTGCCATGTTGGACTAGATAAGTTTTTGTTGCAGAAGCTGCCATTTGCATTGAAGGATATTTAGCAGGATCCCTAGTCTCTACCCTTTATACACCAATGGTACAACCCCTCTGTTCTATGTTGTGACAACCAAAAATGACTCCAGACATTGCAAAATGTCCCAGGGGCCATAAAGCTCCCATTTGAGAACCACTATAATAGTGTACTAGTGAGAATAATGAGGTTCTATGCAAAGCACTTGATATAGTATCTGGCATGTAATTATTGTTCAATATATATTAGATATTTTTGCTATCGTTGTTTACTTGCTAAGTTGTGTCTGCCTCTTTTGAAACCCCACAGACTATAGGCCACCAGGCTCCTTGGTCCATGGGATTTCCCAGGCAAGCCTACTAGAGTGAGTTGCCATTTCCTTCTCCAAGAGATCTTCTTGACCCAGGGATTGAACCCATGTATACTGCATTGGCAGGTGGATTCTTGACCACTGAGCCAACTGGGAAATCTCTTTAAATATTTTTATTCATTGATAGAAATGTGAGCAATATTTTTATCAGTATTAAATAAAACCAGTTATTAGGAGAAACCATTCACTCTCCGGCCATGTGTGAATACTTAGTTCAGTTTTAACTAGCCCAGTTGTCTTTTACTTTGAGCAAGGGAAAGCAGGTTAAAAACAGGCATTTTTTTTCCTGTGTTCATATTCTTAATTCATGTACACTATGCAGATACACTCACAGCTTACAGTTTGCAGAACAGTAACTGCATGATTAATTGATTAAAACTGCAGTGTTCACAACATATTCTGGGAGAATAATTACAAATTTCCCAGTGTAATATATGTCTTGAGTTGAGTAGCCTCCCTCAATATTTTTATTTAGAAAGATATTCATGATCGTAATATGTGGGCTTCCATTAAAAATGTGTTTATGTTGCTTTCAAACTATAGAGTATTCAATTGCTTTGTTGATAAAATCTAAAGAGCAAGGAAGATACTTATTTCTGTTTATCATGCACATTAGTGTCCCATCGTATTTGGTTAGTATTGGATATCATGTACAATCACATAATCATTCAAAATGCAATTCTAGCTTCTACTTGAATTCAGTGATTAAAAACAAGCCATTCAACATGATCCACTGAGTCTTGGCTCACGTCAAGCTCCTGCCTCTTCTGCAGCACAAGCGAACTTCAAGCTGTTAATAGGAACAGGCATGACTAACCAAGGTAATTTCTTCCTGCATTAATCTTAAACTCTTTAGGAGTCATCAAGGTTTTCTTTCTCTAACTCAAGATGGAACTGCTGAATTTTGCAGAAAGCATTAAAAAGTTACACAAATGAGATTAAATGAAAACAAAAGACACAATTGTCGTTAAGACTATAATACATTAGAATTAGGAACGCAGATGTATAGAATAGACTCGTGGACTCTGTGAATGAGGGAAAGGGTGGGATGATATGGGAGAATGGCATTGAAACATGTTAATTATCATATGTCTAATCAATCGCCAGCCCAGGATTGGTTCTCGGGGCTGGTGCATCGAGATTTCCCGGGGGGGGGGGAGGGAGGAGGGAGGGGGGAGGGAGGGGTTTCTGGAGGGGGAACATATGTAAACCCGTGGTGATATCATGGCATTGTATGGCAAAAACAATAAAAGGGAGGAAAAAAATTAAAAAAAAGACTATAATACATTAGAATTAGAAATTTTGCCTTCCAAATTGCAAAAGCAGCTTGAAGAAGCAAATTAAACTAAGGTTGTTTATTCATATAATCTGTGTTATATGATCTTTGAGGTTATCTGTCAATTGCACTATCTCAAGTTCCCAGCTCCTATTTCTTCTGCAACTTTATTAGCCCAAATATACACTTTGGGCTTCCTTGGTGGCTCAGGTGGTAAAAAATCTGCCTGCAATTCGGGAGACCCAGGTTTGATCCCTGGGTTGGGAAGATCTCATGCAGAAGAAGGACATGGCAATCCACTCCGGTATTCTTGCTTGGAGAATCCCATGGACAAAGGAGCCTGGTGGGCTACAGTCCATGGGGTCACAGAGTCGGACACAACTGAACGACTAACACAACACAACACAATACATTCTCATGCTTCCCCACCTTTTCCCATTGGATGTCCATCTTCATCACTTCCTTGATGTTCTGGGTCAAAACCCATCTTTTCAACTCTCTTTTCTAACTATACCTATGCACACTGACTATGCTTTTATTCAGTAACTCTTCATTATTTAGGTGATTGCTTTTACTCTATCTGGTCTGTATACTGCTTAATAATTATGTGTTGGCTACATGCATTTCTTATTTTTCCAAGTAGATTGATATATCATGGAAAGCATAGAATGTCTTTGACATTTCTTTTTTCTCAAAGTACCCACCAAGCTCTTTTCAATGTGTAACATGTATATGTTGTATGAATAAATGAAACCTATATTGAACTATGTTAAAGGGAGTTTTTATGAAGGGCTTCTTATTTAAATGTTTAAAATTATCTGATGAATCTGTATAATAACCAAGTACAGTATCAGAAATACCACTTAAAATGGTGTACTAGTGCAATCTAATCTAATTCTCATTTTGCAGATGGAAAAACTGCATAGATAAATGACTCACTTGGTTAAAAACTTAATGACCAGCCCAGAAGGATAACTGGATACTCCCACTCGAAGCCTCCACTTTTCACCTCTTAGTGTCACCTCTCCCATTATTTAAATATTGCCAATGCAAAGATATGCTGATCTAAAGTAAATATAACAGGTTACTTTTTACTTTGCTGAAGGGGCAATATAGAGCATTCTGGAGTAAAGCTCATGCTCAAAGGGCACACAGATTGGAGATAAAGGTCTGACTTTGCCACTCCTTAGCCTTTAGAACTCAGATGAGCAACTCCGCACTTCATTTATTCATAAGTAAACTGAAACTAATAACTGTATTTACCTCAGAGTACCTAAAACATCTGATATATTTTGTGTGGCGTATACATATAAAAAGCTGTTAGTAAATGTTACCTGTACTTACTAACACTCTAAGGCTTTACAGTTTGACAAAATTTTTTAATTCTATTAATACAGTTGTTTTATAGATACTGAATATGGATTCTAATCCATATATTTTATAGTATATTTTAAGAAATGTGTTTCTTTATACTCTGTCAGTGTTTTCAGGAAAATTTCTTTTAGAAATAGTTTTTTCTTTTTCTAAATTAGCTAGAGAAAAAAATTCTTATTTTGAATGTTTCATTTAGATAATTTTGCTGTCTTGCATGTTGGGTTCTCGTTACCGTCTTTCTAAATTCCATATATATGTGTTAATATACTGTATTGTTGTTTTTGCTTCTGGCTTACTGGGTAACGGGAACCCAACATGCGAGACAGCAAAAGGAACACAGATGTATAGAATAGACTCGTGGACTCTGTGGATGAGGGTAAGGGTGGGATGATATGGGAGAATGGCATTGAAACATGTTAATTATCATATGTCTAATCAATTGCCAGCCCAGGAGTAATGCTTGGGGCTGGTGCATCGAGATTTCCCGGGGGGAGGGAGGAGGGAGGGAGGAGGGAGGGGGGTTCTGGAGGGGGAGCATATGTAAACCCGTGGTGATATCATGGCATTGTATGGCAAAAACAATAAAAAAAAAGAGATGATTTTGATGTTATAGAGAGTTTTGTTTTCATTTTCAAGAGAACTCTCCTGATCCTCATTTTAAAAAGTAGCAGTCAACATCTTTAGAAGTTACTTTATAGTTTTAGGTTATGTATCTTCTTGAAGAACTACATTTTTCTTTCAAAAAGTGAAGTGATAAAAAATGCTGAGATTAAATTGCTTGTTTTATTCTTATGTATCACAATACTTTACAGTTGTTATTATACTTTTGAAATCATGGGTTGAATATAAAATTTACACAAGGACAAAACTGTAGATTTCCTTGACTAATTTCATATCTTACCTTGTTTTAATTTCAACCCACACTTCTTTTTTTAGATGACTGGAAAAAAGAACTTTTGGAAAATGAGTTACATAACATTAATGTTTTAAAACATTTGCTATTTGCTATTATCTAAGATCATAGTAGCACAAATGTCTTTTCTTGGTCACAAGTAGGTTTGAAGTATGGCTGTACCAGGGCAAACTCCAAGTACCTACTCTACATAAATTAATTTCCCAAAGGAAAATGCATTATGCTTATAATTGAAGTTATCATTTCTAATACCACCATTAATGCTGATTGAATCTTAAATTTGTGTTGGGATCATTTATTTGAAGACACTATATCTCTTAAAAATTCACGTCAAGTACACCCTATAAAGGTTAATCTATAGTCTTGAAGCTATTTCTTAGGCTTTGGCAACCTGGAGAAGGTCAGATTATCAATCTATGCAAAAATAAGAGCCTATATTTTTTAATAGGTTAAGAGCAATATCTATTTTACAGAAAGATAGGGATAGGCAATTTAGCTTAAGGATTTTATTTTAAAAATATAGAAAATTGATAGATCTATTCATAATATCATCCTTTCTTTAAGCTCATTTTTTATTTTGTTAAATTATTAATACTGTTTTGATTTTAAACCATTTCCTGTACCTTTGGAATACGGAGTTCTGGGAATATGTAAACTCCTTCAATCAGCCCATTTCTCTGTCTCTTTCTTTCCGTTTCTTTCACTTATTTTCCTATTTAGATGGGTATCCTCACTATCTACCCAGATGCTATTTTTGGAAACTTTGAGGAGGGTCCCTCTCTATGCCTTCTTTTCTTTCTTTTTGCTTTATCCAATCAATCCTCAAATCTATGCCTGCTCAAAAATAGCTACAGATGATTTGGAAACCATCTATATATTTCCATTCTCCCATCATGGCTTTAGTGCAGGCAGCAGCTGCTTAATCAGTAGACCAAACTTTATGAAACTGGCATCTTTGTTAGACAAAGAATATTAATATATCCAAAATTCAACCAAAGTACTTTATTTTTTTGCCCTAATCCATGTTTCACATTAGGAGGAGAAATATTTCAAAACCACAAATCTGATACGATTTCACCCTTGTTAACCTCCTTCAACTGTTTTCCATTGTCCTTACGATAATGTCTGAATTCCTTTCCATGACCTACAAGGGCCTACATGAGCTGATCTCTGTTGATGTCTTTAGCATCATTTTTTTTTCTTTTTTTTTTTTTTTTACATTGTCATGATATCACCATGGGTTTACATATGCTTCCCCTCCGGAACCCCCCTCCCTCCTCCCTCCCCCGGGAAATCTCGCTGCACCAGCCCAGCGATATTTCGCTGGCGATTGATTAGACACATGACAATTAACATTTTAGCATCATTTTTTGAAACTTTACGATTTTGTTCATCTTATCTCTGGTCTTTTGAATGTATTTTCTGTACAGTCTGTCTCCATTACCTCTGCTTTGCTGAATCCAATTCATCTTTTAGATTTCAGTGTATCTAGCACCATCTTTAATTCCTCAGGTCTATGCTAGAAGCTGTCTTAGGTGCTTAGTGACTGTAACAATCATCACACTGTGTTTTATTTTATACTTATTTTTATATCTCCTTTACTAAGTATGTTCCATGAAGGAAAGGGCCATTTCCTCTGGTTGAGCCCTGGGCTTCTAGTATTAATGCATTACAGGTATCCAATACATCTTTGGGTAAATTATTTATTCTCTCAGGTTAGCCTCAGTTTCCACATATCAAAGGTGAGATAACTTCACTGGGAGACGGTGAAGACTGAATAATAGGACTTTTTTTGGCAGGCTATTCTTTCTATAGGACTTCCCTGGTGGCTCAGACAGTAAAGCGTCTGCCTACAATGCGGGAGACCTGGGTTCTGTCCCTGGGTTGGGAAGATCCTCTGGAGAAGGAAATGGCAACCCACACTAATACTCTTGCCTGGAAAATCCTATGGATGGAGAAGCCTGGTAGGCTACAGTCCACAGGGTCGCAAAGAGTCAGACACGACTGAGCAACTTCACTTTGTTCTTATTTCAGATTTTTGTACTTCCCTTCCCCATTTACTTGCTTAGTATTTTTTGTTTGCTTCCTTTCATTTGGGAGATTTATTTTCTCACTGGTGAAGGAAAGATTCGGTGCATTATGTAGGAAGGATAGAGGAGGATGGGAAACAAACTGGAGTCAATTTTCCCTCCTGCTGGCAACTCACGTCTCTGGAACTGGATTTCTACAACTATAGAGAGAGGCAGCAGTGGTGAGATTCTTTAGAGCTGCACTGTACTTAGGCGATAAAGTGGGCACAGAGTTTGGAAGGAGACCTTTATGCCCTCTTGCATAGAGCCCAGTATTTTGTGACTCTCAGAGGATTGGGACCTTAAGTTTGCCAGGCTCAGGTTATAGGGATTTATTGTGAGACTATACCTGACAGTAAGGAAGGCAGCATTTATCTCATGGGAATAAAGAACAGTAAACATAGCTTGCCACCCTTTGCAGACACTGGAACTAGATTCAAGAATCTCTGAGGGATTTTTGTTTTATGTATTTTCATTTTTGTGTCCTCTTGTTAATGGCCCTGGAAGCATCCCCAGGGTTGTTTGGGTTTTGTCTGTCTACTTCTTTTTCCTCTTCCTGCTAGCTCTTTCATACATCTTCTACTCTATATGTCCTTTGATCTATATCAAAGTGTTAATCTAGTCAAAACATCTATTCAATAGCTGAAATTATCTTCATTGCACCTTGAAAGAGAAGACTAAATAGGAAGTCAGCTCATCATTTGACTTTGAACTTAATTTCTGATTCTGTGCCTCTGCAAGCATTACTGTTTTTACTTATTCACTCATTCAACAGATATTCACTTGAGTCCTTCCTCCTTTTTGGCACACTTCTTGATACTGGTAATAATACCTAGATCTTATACACAAAAACAATCATGTGTTCAAGATGCTCATATTCTAGCAACATTTAAACTATTGGAAATGGAAAAGAAGCTGCGACTTGAGTAGAATTATAGTAGTTACTAGGATGATATAATTTTGAAAGTGATCAGAAAAATAGCAGATGAGAACATTGTGTCTATTTCCAAGGCTTCTTGAGACAGATCTATATGTTCATTGATCATTTGTAAGTATACGTAAGATACCTTATACATTTTCTCTCATCACACTTCTCCCTCCTGTATCCTATTGCCCTACAGAATCACTCTATTTCCATAGGTCATAGGTAACTTGTTTATGAAGTTAATTAATGGGTTGAGGTGTGCTCATGGATTAATGCTTATGATGTCCAGGTATTGTTTGTATTTCAGCAGGGAGTTTCCCTCAACTTAACTCACCAACTACAAAACACCTTTGTTGATAATTTTAGAACTTTTTTTTTTTTAAAAGCTAATAGGGAAGCAATTTGGACAACAGACGAACTTTTGATTGCTTCCCAAGTCTCACCATCTATCTGGCTAATTGGGAAATACTCTCTAAAAGCACAATCAAATAAGAAATAAGCTAGAATCATTTCTGTTTTTCTGTCAACTGTTGCATATGTCCTATACTTTTTTTTATTAAAAAAACACCGTGAGTCAAAATATGATGAGATTATTCCCACATTATGCTCATTCATGACAAAATATAGATCTTTCTTGTGTTTGACATTATAAAGAAGCAGTCCTGGTAAGATCTTTAAGTGAGTTAGAACAAGCCATCATCAGTGCATAGCTGTTTAAGGAGACTTGCAACCCAATAACAGTGTTACATTACTTATCAGGGGTTATGACCATTCCTTTTAGCTTTCTTTTACCTTAATATTAGTGCAATGAACCCCAAGATTCACCACCTTGGGAGTTATTGGCTGCTTTGTGGGCAGAGCCAGCTTTCAAAAGCAATAGTAGCCTAGATCTTACTGTTTCCCAGCTGTCATTCTCCTGCCAAGGCCCTTTTAAAAAAGGTTTGGGGTTCACCTTTGCATTACATATGCATAACTTCCATTAATGTTAATCACATGCTCCATTTTAGAGCTGTTTTGGCCCCTCCGGTTAAATGGGCGTTTAAACAGTTTTTAATGCATTATATGTACTTATTTTTTAAACGAGTATTATATGCCCAATTGACTGGAATTAATACAAAGTCCATCAGGTGAATACAGATTTATAATTGTTTTTAAAGCATGTATTATTTATTCGACCAACCATGACAGCCCTTTTGGAGTCATTCCAGCTGAGAGGGGAACTACATGTGTATGTCAATACTGAATAAGATTTTATGAAATCTTTTAGTGAGGTTCTCTCAGTTAAGCTTAAAGCTTATCCAGCTAATATTTTCCTCTGACTTTCTCTCTCTCTTTTCACAAACAAATTCTCAAAATATTGTTCACGATTTTTAGCTTGCATCATCAGCATCAGTGAACTAAGTAAAAGCTATGCAAAGGCCCATTCGGTTCAAATAAACTCAACAAATTCAACAAGATATACAGTGTCTACAAGGCATTAGGCCCTGATACTGAAAAAGGAAAGATATACTCAGTTCTCAAGTCACATATAATTGACCTTCATTAAGACTAGAATTTAATAAATTATTTCATTTTTAAAATTATCCAATCTGTCTAAAAATTACAATAGCCAAGCAATTGAAAAGAAATTAAATAATTCCTTGTTCTCTTCTCAGACATACAATTAAACTCCAATCCACTCTTCTTTTATAGCATTAAGCATGTTATGTATCTTTTTTCCCCTTCCTTGGGTTAGTAAGATTATTCCAAAATTGTTTTCCAAACTTCAACATATTTTTATTTTTATAGCATCATCACTTTTTTACCATAATAATGATTGACTAATTAGTAGGACACTGGAATTCATTTCTATTAGCTTTTAAAACTCAAGACTGATACATCATGCAATTTTAGGGATGTATTCAGACCCTATCCCAGATGAAAGATGATTGCTTTAGATTATAATATAACCTTGCCTTATGGTTGGTAGAATTGAAATCCATATTATTTGTGAGAAGGAAATGCACTGCTTATTACCAGAAAAGAGCAGTACACAGACTTTCAGTTTCTGACAATGAAATATAAGACTTTAAAAATTTCAATAGTACTTTAGGGAGACCCTGACATTCTTTGAAGGTCAAAAAGGAATGCACAAGAAAGACTGTATTTACTGAAGCAACCAAGAGTAATCTTTTCCTTACTGTATACACGTGAAGATTGTTCGTGGGGTGAGCACTGAAGCCTCTGTGCCAGAAACTGACCGTGTTTGCAACTTCCCCTCCGACTGGAGACCATTCTGAGACTTGCTGGTAGAGCCTTCCCAGGTAGCAGGGCTCTGGATGCAGGCATGGCTGCTGTTGTTACCCAGAGGCTCCTAAGGGGACTGCTTATCTATGGTTCATAAGAACACCTTTGGGGGTTCTTGTATGGCTTTCACAGAGGGAAACAGTTTTGACAGTGTGGTTCAGAAACTAGATGGCAGTGGTGGGATGTGTTCTCTCTATTTAAAAAAACAAAATAAAACATAAACTCATCTTCACAAAATGTATCCTTGGAGAATGATAATGAAGTAAAGTGAACTTACATAATAAAAAAACATGTTGAAATTATCAAGCATAGATAAATAATAAGTCCAGCAACCATATTTACATCTGTATGACTTAGAGATTAATGCTTTTCCTTGTCTGATAGCAAAGGCTGTTAAACTTAATATTGTTACTACATTTCTTTTCTTTGGGGTTTTCTTATTATTTAGCTTTCTTGTTCAAGCCTGTCCATTTTTCCTTTTCTCCTTTTCTTTCTTCCTTTCCATTCTCTTCTTCCTCAAATACTGACTGTAAATTTGCTACATGAATTAGGCTCTAAATGAAATATGGTTCAGTCTTTAAATACTTCATAGTTTAATAAGAACTATATACATATAAAAAAGATAACAATTCAAGATGATAAGTGTATAAGTATAGTTATCAGTAGGATGATGTTAGCTGGGATTCATTAGTGGTTTGAATATATTTTTCATTTGTTTGATATGGGCTTTCATACATTGGTCAACTTTTAGCAGAGTCTTTCTTAAATTGAAAAAAGACATTTTCCTGGAAGAGTCAAAATGATTATATTAAAAATTATGGAAAAGTTCCCCAAATGCCTCTAAGTGTGCATCTTGGTAATAGATATGCATTTTCAAGAATATAAAACATGTAGTTGACAAATTCTATACAGTAAAAGTATTATATATATATACATATATATATACCTATGTATATATGAATGTAATAGCTTGACCTCAAGTTGGAAAGTATTATCATTACCTAACCTAACCCACTGAAAGTATAATTTACAAAAAGCAAAATAAAACTTTGCATGATATTGTAAGAAGATGGTAAAAAATATTTGCACTGCATTTCCTCCCCACCTAAGGAAAAAGCCTTTTGAAACTGGTCATAACTTAGGGGAAATATATTTGGAGAAGAGAAATCTTTTTTAAAATCTCTTACATTGTCAGCATTTTATGTCACTATTTTATAAGCAACTGAGTTCCATTTCTATACCCTTGTCTCACGGTGCCAAGTCCTTTGTGAACGGGCCACATTCTTCTCACACATACAGGTCCCCACAGCATAATCATGTTGATTAACTGACCTGGATCAGTAATTGTTACACTTGAAGGACTCTATAAACTTGAACAGAGAAGTGACTGGTAATGTGACATTGGCCACAGAGATTGACATTTTCTTTTTTTGTTATTGTTTGCTTGCTTGTATTTTAAAATTGTTTTACAGTCTCTAGTCATTTCCCACTTGAAAGAAATGTTACTAAAATGTTTTATTAAAATAAACTGTTTCCACATTCAGCATTAGCTGGAATAAACTCAAGATTATACTGAATTCTTAGGTAGGCAACAAAGCGATAATTTCTTCTACAGGCCTTCTCTGCTGAGTTTAAGTAAAAATAGTTCAGTAAATAAAAGCATCAGCATCAAAGCAGTGCTGCTGTTGCATTTTAGAAAAGGAATTTAGATGAAATTGTGGTTATTTTTATTTATTGATATCAATACTTTGTACATTTCTTCCCTCTGTTATGCAGATAGTGGCTTCCATGAAAGCTTTGCTGGCTATAGAACAGAACAAAACACATAGAACCTAACCAACCAGAAGTTTATTTTACAAAAGAATAAAATAAGACTTAACATTTATATGGCTATAAAAAGTATTTGCACTTCATTTTCTCACCACCTTTTTTAAAATCCAGGTGTTAAAGTGTACACATTCCTATAAAGTTTTTCTTCTGAAAATATATATCTTTGAATATCTTACTCTATTTTTAAGCATTTCTAAATGTTTGTTAACAGCTACTAAGCTGATTTGAACAAAAAGAAGTAAATTGGATATGATTAGATATACCCTCCAAAAGTCGTTTCCTCATTCAGGGTTTCAGAGAACAGAAACAGCAAATACATTTTAAGGAGTTGAAGTATTTTCTTTACTTCTCTCTCTCTCAGAAGCCCCTGAAGTCGACTCTGCAGCTGAGCTGATTTCACGTTAGAAAGCTGTCCTAAATACACACTGACAGAAGGGCCGCGAGAATGGACACGGAGCTGTCTGCTCTCTCACACATGCCACCGCACACGCTCCCAGGGTCTGAATTGTTTAAGAACACTGAGCGAGGAGTCCTCAAGTCTGTTCTTAAAATACAGTCTAGTTAAGATGAATGTAGACGCCTATGCCTAGACAAATGTATATCTGGAGTCTGAAAACAGTTTACCTGATATTTAGGTGATGCATATTAGAAAACTATAGAATCACTGCTAGCATCTTTGTTGGTTAAATAAACATTCTGGTGAATAATGTGATGGACCCAGGGGGGAAAATATTGGTATAAAAAGGGAGCAGATACGCTTTAACTTGGTATGATTGCTTTGGAAGGTGCTTTCTTAATTCTTTGCGCGGCACAATGAAGCACTGAGAAGAATCTACAGCGATACAAAGAAACAGAGTTCCTATGTATCTTTATTGAATGTAACACAATATAATCAAAGAATGCACATAATTAAGTGCTTAAGCTCAAAGCATCTTTAAAGCAGGAATTCTGCTGATTTTTTATTTTATGTGATTGCTTACGGATTAGTTCTCTATTTGCTCCTAAAGAATATACTTAAACACTCAATCAATGAATAACCTACAGCAGTTTGTTGTAGATTCAATAATGGGGAATGGTGCATTGTACCAGGATAGTCAGATATACCCAAAGGGAGTGTCAGTGGTCAAAATGCTTCCATTGCCAGAAGGTAGTCTGAAAATGGTCTGGAAATTCAATACAGCATTGACCCTACATTGTATACATGATCCACAGTCAGTTTCTCAAGCAAACTTGTATTTTAAAAAAAAAACATTTAAAAAAAAAAAAAAGCTGGAACTTAAAAAAAAACAACAACCTATTTTAAGTGAGTTGATTTTTGTGAATAGTTTATTTAAAATGTATTTGTCCAAATGAGATAAACAGAAAAATAATTTTTATTTCAGGTTAAATGTGTATAAAATTATTTTATTTTCTTTAAAAATAATATAATATTATAAAGTTTTAAAAATAACTTAAAATTTTCAAGTTACATACTAATATTTCTATTTGTGAGAGTATAGTTAAATGCTCATCTATTCCATCCTCATAAAGCTTCCTAATTATCAAACAATAGCCATATATGGATATATACCTTGTGATATTGATCTAATTTCTATTAGTTTTTTTCTTTATTTTATCAGTGGATTAAGAAAAAGTGGCAAGTTCTCTAACAAAATAGATTAGAGCCATTTACCAAATCTCATACGGCTGTGTTTGCTTTTTCCTTCCTTCTGAGAATTGTCAGTATATTTCATTAAACAATTAACAACTTTACATCCTGTAATTAATTATTAGAGGTTTTGTTTTCTCTAGTTATTTTAAATTGCTTTAAGATGACAACTTTTTATTTTGAAATTGGAATAAGATTAGATATTATGATTACCACAAGTAGAAAAAGACTAATTATTTTGGAATAGGCTTAATTTGGGAATACAGTATTTTCTTGTTATCCTCGTACACTTAGAGCTCCTTTTCCATTTTAATAGATTGAAGATGTACATTAAAATGATGTCACATTAGTTAAACCCTAGTTTTTGTAAGTTTTATGATCCTTTCTCATTCTCAGAATTATAAGGATAGCCACATTTGGGCTTTAAGAACTGCAAGTATAGTAAATATTATATGTGGTTATCGCAGAAGGCAATGGCATCCCACTCCAGTACTCTTGCCTGGAAAATTCCATGGACGGAGGAGCCTGGTGGCTGCAGTCCATGGGTCACCAAGAGTCGGACACGACTGAGCGACTTCACCTTCACTTTTCACTTTCCTGCATTGGAGAAGGAAATGGCAGCCCACTCCAGTGTTCTTGCCTGGAGAATCCCAGGGACGGCGGAGCCTGGTGGGTGGCCGTCTCTGGGGTTGCCCAGAGTCGGACACGACTGAAGCGACTTGGCAGTAGCAGCATATATCGTTATATAAAGTCTGTCCTTTTGGAGACTGCACCCAAGTACTACATTTCAGACTCTTTTGTTGACTATGAGGGCTACTCCATTTCTTCTATGGGATTCTTGCCCACAGTAGTAATGTAATGGTCATCTGAATTAAATTCACCCATTTTTGTCAACTTTAGTTCAGTGATTCATAAGATGTTGATGTGTTCTCTTGCCAGCTCCTGCTTGACTATTTACCTTGATTCATGGACCTAACATTCCAGGCTCTTATGCAATACTGTTCTTTACAGCATTGGACTTTACTTTCTCCACCAAACACATCCACAACTGGGTGTCATTTCTGCTTTGCCCAACCTCTTCATTCTTTCTGGAACTCTTAGTAATTGTCCTCGCTCTTGCCTAGCAGCATATTAGACATCTTCCAACCTAGGGGGATGCTCATCTTTCAGTGTCATATCTTTTTGCCCTCTTATATGGTCCGTGGGGTTCTTGTAGCAAAAATACTGGAGTGGTTTGCCATTCCTTCCTCCAGTGGGCCACGTTTTGTCAGAGATCTCCACTGTGACCTGGCCATCGTGCATGGCCCTGCTCATAGCTTCACTGAGTTGCACAAGCCTCTTTGCCATGACAAGGAAGTGTCTGTGTATACATATATGTTTAATAAGCATATGCTTTATTATTTCACTTGGAGGATAATAATTGTATACATGAGACGTAAATTCAATATAATTTGGAAGCTGGTACTAAAATCCTAGTTTGGCGTTTATGGCTATTTGATCAAATGGCACATCAAAATGGCACAGATGAATCATAGAACCATCCTGTGATGTTGATGAAAATAAAATTTGCTTATTACACTTTATACAGCATACTGATTTTTGTCATGTAGATTTCATATATTAGATTTCAACAAAGCTTGATGATAATAATTTGAAGATTAATTTTTTCCACATTGATTGGCAGATTTACTTTTTTGCATTAGATCTTATAGTTCATCAATTGATATAGTTCATTAAGACCCCTTTACAAAATCTGCATAAGAAAGGTACTATATATGAAATTACTGATGGAGAAAGAGTGGTATGATAATCATTCCACACACTGAAATAAGTTAATTTTAATGATTTATTGGTTTTTCTATTTGACTTTTTTCTACTTTTAAGATAAAGGCTATCCTTATCTATAAAAAGATTTAGCTTATCTTAATCTGCCTTTGAAAGATGTGAATGTGATAAAAATATGAAAGTGCCTGGAACTGGGCTAGGCACATTCTTAGACATGAAACAAATGCCAACTCTCTTTCCCTATTTATCATAAGAATTCTAATGCTTTGTGCCTTTTTATGAGAAAAGACTAGGTTTTGTAGTTTGGACAAACCACCTGGGATATTATAATGTCCCTTGAAAATTACACAGGCTATAGTACAAAATTTGCAGGAGGGTTAAGAACTCTAAGTACCAGAAAATCTTCACTTTTACCTTAACTTCTAACCATAACTTGATAACAATGATCCTTAATCTGTTTTTTTCTAGTTCTAAGCAAAATTATAGGTTCCAAGAGGGCAGGGATGTGAATATGTCCTGTTCACAGCTGTTTATCCAGTTCCAAGCACATAGTAGGTACTTAATAAATATCAGTTACATGAATGAGCAAAAACACTGTAATTTTTCTTTATTTTCCATCTTTATAAAGTAATGTAAATTAATTAAAATTGGTTTACTAATCTTGTGATATTTTTAAAATAATTAAAACATTCTATTTCAACACTGACTAATTTCTCCAGTTACTGCTTTCCGAAAGAGTGAAATCTTCTATGGTCATGATTCAGGCTCTTTATTCTAAGGAATCTCTAACCAGCATTTCTTATTTTCTGCTCACCCCACTGAATGATATTATACCTAGCACAATATTCCTACCTCAACTGCTGGACTTGTAGGAGCTTAATGATATTAATTTATGCATCATCATTTTTAAACAGCTCTTTTTAAAACAAAGACCTTATCATCAAAGTTTGCAGATAGGACCTTCCAAATGATTCTTCATGTACCTAGAAATTAGTGTCTGCTCTACTTTCAGTGATGCAAATATTTACTAAGAGGAGAGAGAAAGAAAATAACCTTTTGCCCCCCCTTTTTTTTCCTTTTCTGAAACCTAAAAGCATTTTGTTTTCTAGAGCTCTATAAAAGTTCAACGCATAAAAGGTTAGGAGCCTGACTTTTTTCTGTCGTGTATATCTTTGAAAAATTGGTTTACGAAGAGTCATACATCATGTAGCCAGACATATGGGAATAGTTAAAGATTAAGGTAAATAGACAAATTGAACTGCTTTAAATCATTTTCCTTGTTTCAGTTTTATGAAGGAGCTTATGAACAAAAGCTGACGTTAAGCAATCACAATGGGCTCTTCTCTATGTTTTAGACAGTGGTAAAGACTTTAGTGTCAAAGAGTGTTGCATCACCAATAGTTACATCAATTTGATTGGTGTCCAGATTTCAAAAATGTTACCTTGTCAAACCATAACCTTTTCCAAGTCTTTCATTTGTCATGGTTTTGTAGATTACATCATTTGTTTTATATTACCTGTATCAGAAAGCATGGATCATGGATTATAAGATTTTTTTTATTATATATTGGTTGTTTTTGTTTTTTAAATAAAATTAATACTGTAGGCATTTATGTTCAAAAGAGACTAATCAAATATTTTGGAAGGAAGTTTGATTTCATGCAACAAACATTACAGTAACTCTGCCTAAGGAGACCTTTGGTTCCTTTTCACTTAAAAAAGGTATTTTCAGAACCATTAGGTTAACATTTTTAATAAATTGAATAAATATACTGAACTTTTCCAAGGTACCTAATACACTAATAGCCTGTGGAGAGAAGCTGGCTGTTGGACTTTAAGGTAAGTTGCAGGAATTTGCCTAGTGGCATGGTGACAAGCCCCTACTCTTATGAAAAGTGCTATGGGATCTTTAATGTCCACGCAGGGGAGTAGGATTTAAGATTTTGTGGTCTCATTTGAAAGACCCCTACATAGTAAACTGCATGGAACTCAATTTATCTACCTAGAAAGGAAAGAAGGCTTTGTAGCCCCTGTATCTATAAATCTAAGAAATGCTGTGACTATATGCCTTCATATTCATGCAGCACCAAGCCCCTTCTTAAAAAATAATAAAAATAACAAGGTCTATGATCATCAGGTTGATATAGATAAAAATCCATTAACTTTTCATCATTATCACAGCTCTTATATCAAAGTGCAGACATTCATGGGGCTTGCTCACCTCCCCTGGTAGCTGTGCAAAGAGCCAGATGAAGATCTTTTACATACTTCTTTGTTGGTTTGCCTTTTAAAGTGTATGTGGTCGATTTAGGAACTGCTGATGGTCAAAATGTAATTTAAGAAGACTACAAATATTTGCACAGGCATGTGAGCCCAGCTTATAAGACATCCAGCTAATACGGTTTCTCATGCCCTTAAGTAATGCATATGGTAAGAAAAAGAATAACTTCTAGAATATGTTGACCAAGTTTATTGCTGAGCTTGGTGTGATTCTCTGTGGGATAACACTTATGTTTATGCCTCGTCTGGAGACTAACATACGTATTAGGCATTGCAGAAACGTTAGGTTTTTTTCCTTTTGGAATATTCCAGTTGCCACAAAAATACACATAAGAAACAGCCTTGTTAAGCTTGCTGAGATATCTCAGGAATGTAAATGTATGAACTACTTCTCAATAAGAAATTTGATGTAAAGGAGAAAACACCATCCTATGTATTTGATAAAACAGCATTTTTGTGGTGGGGACTCTTTCTGGGATTGAATACTTTTAGCAACTTTATCCTTAGTCTCTTTGTCATATCTGCAAGCGTGTGTGTGTGTCCACACACACACACACACACACACACACACAAACACTGAGGGTGTATGGGGTTTTTTTTAAGATTTTTTTTTAAAGTAGATCATTTTTTTAAAGTCTTTATTGAATTTGTTACAACAATGCTTCTGTTTTATATTTTAGTTTGTTGGACCTGAGGCATGTGGGATCTTAGCTCCCTGACCAGGGATCCAAACCCTCTGCATTGGAAGGGGAAGTCCTAACCACTGGCTTGCTAAGACACACACACACACACTCACACACGTGTGCGCATGCTCATACACAGTTTTGATTCACTCAAAGGATGAAATATTTGCGTGTTTGTTTTTTAGGTCAGGTGAGCTAAGTGACTTCTTTATATGATACAGTTTATGCCAGCATGACATATTACTATAAATCCATGATTTCTGATTTCTCCACTACACATTCTGCGTATCAACCCAGAAAGAGATATCCATTATCTAAAGTTGAATACACATGTCTTCTCTGTAGCTGTTCCTTCTGACTGTGAGATTCTATTTCAAAAAATAAGTAAAACCAGTATTTTACAGAATTTCTTTCATTTTTCCACCACACCCATTCTGGTCCAAAGTACTCATGACTATAATGGGATTTGTTGGTGAGATGGGAGTTGAAGCTAAGAGAAAACAAACATGCTATTTACTCATTTGATGGGAGTAAATGAGTTTTTTTGTTCACCTTTAAAATTAGTTGTTTTTAAAGACAAGTCAGGTTCCCCAAAATTCCCACTGTTAGTGAAAGCAATGTAAGTTCAATAATTTGTTGTACATTATGATACTGAGCATAAACCACCTTTCTTTTTAAGGTGCGGTCATTAGTTAAGTTTTTCTCAACTATCCCAGCAATTTAAACTATTCAAACATATCCTGAAATACCATAAAGTTGGACAACAGATCACTGAAGCAATAGTCTAATAACATTAATGCACTATTTTACCTGTAAAAACCTTAGATCATTGTACATTTCTCAGGTATGCTTGATCACAGGATGATATTCAAACATTTTTAAGTTTAAGAGCACATTTAGGTCATTTGCGATGATGACTATACTTTTTAAAGTTTTGTAATATTGGCTATAAAGCAAGTGTCAATGAGCTTGCATAAATACAAACGCTTTCCCGCTGTCCACAAGGTGTTTCAGGGCAGTGGGCACTAGAGGGTGCTGTTGGAGCTGATACTAACCGGAACACACCTGAACTTGTGCTTTCCAAAGCAGTCCTACCCAGATCCAAAAATGCTTCTCATGAAATACTATATTATTATTAGTCTTTAACATTGGGTTCTGTGAATGTCATCAGCATAACTTCCAAAACAAGTTACAAGGCATTAATGAAAGCAAAGCTCTCCAGAACTTGGCAATTATTTATTGTTGAAAGGAAATCAAGACTCTCGTCTCCCACCTTTATGATACTCTTCCAGGTTTTCTTCAAGATGTGTATATAGGCTGGTGATACATTTTTATAAATGGCAAAATACAAAATAAGCTTGTCAGGCAATTACCATTTTCTCTGGACTTTAAACGATCACCAAAGATTGTTTCTTAAAAGAAATTTGTCAAGAGGCTGCGGGTCTAACTTTTCCCCTGGTGTTTGTGAGAAATCGTGGCATTCAAAAGAGGCTCGCACTAGAGAATACACAAACCTTATGTCAAAAATGTTGCTTTATATGAAAATGGAAGAATTATCTCTTCCCCCTGCCCCCTTCCCCCCCATAGTTATTTATAAAGGCGTTACTGTAGTTGCCTTTCTTAGACCTTCCCTGAAGGCATGATCAGACTCAAGCAGACAGCTATTTCCCTTTAATTTTCCACAGCAAACCAGTAATGCTTATGATTATTGTGAAGTCAGGAAAAGTTTAGTTTCATCAAGTGACATGTAGTGATACAATTAGTTACTTAAGCACTTCTCAAAAATGTTCCACCGTGGAACCTAGTTTGTCAGATGCAGCTAAATATTAGCATCTCATATTAAACACAAGAGTAGAGCTGCCTCGTGGAAAGCACAGCTGACAGCTCTCAACATGAGCTGAATGATCACTCTCAATTGTAATCGATTCTGTAAGTACTAAACACAAACCCCCAGGCAATTGAAGAAAATAGGATGATGAAGGACTGCAAACTAATATGTTACACATCTTCATTGATTAGACATTGATTAACCATTATTTTCCTGAATGACAAACAGCTAGTGGTAAAGTAACTGAGACTTGTGATTTATTTACATCTTAGGCAGAGACAACTTCTTTATTCAACTGATTGTGAGCTGGTGCTAAACCAGGAGACAGTGAGAATTTGACAATCCGAGTTGCTATTTTCTTCCTTTTTTCTCTCTTTTCTCCTTTCTTTCCTCCCTCCCTCCATCCCCTCCTTCCTTCTCTCTCTCTCCCTATTTCTTTTGTTCCTTCATTCTTTCCTTCCTTCCTTCTTATTATCCTCTCTGGTAGTCTTAAGTTTCTGGCATGTTTCCATTTGAAACAAATTTAACTAGACTTAACTGAATTCCAAAATATAGAACATGTACCTGTGGTTTAAATACAGATAAAGAGAAGATCATTTTATAGACTTGGCATTTACAAGCATATTGATCAGTGTTTATTGAATTTTTAATTTACTTCTCTCTTTTCTTCAGTGCCTTATTGGCAGTTATACACAATTTTAGAATGAGTGGAATAGGAGTTTGTTGGTATCTGTTGCTTATTTTTCTTCTGGGAATCATTTTGCTTTAGAACTGTGTGATTCATGCAAGGAGGCAAATATTTTATAGTTTAAATGATTTTTGGTTCATCTAAAACTGATATATTTATTATGGACAAACTTGGATTTATGTAACAAAATCCTGTGGCAGAATAGTCAAAATTTAAAAATCTATTTCACTGAGGCGGACGAAACTGGAGCCTGTTATACAGAGTGAAGTAAGCCAGAAGGAAAAACAACAATACAGTATACTAATGCATATATATGGAAGTTAGAAAGATGGTAACGATAACCCTGTATGCGAGGCAGCAAAAGAGACGCAGATGTATAGAACACTCTTTTGGACTCTATGCGAGAGGGCAAGGGTGGGATGATATGGGAGAACGGCATTGAATCATGTAAATTATCATATGTGAAATGAATCGCCAGCCCAGGTTTGATGCTTGATACAGGGTGCTCAGGGCTGGTGCATCGGGATGACCCAGAGAGATGGAATCGGGAGGGAGGTGGGAGGGGGGTTCTGGAAGGGGAACACATGTATACCCATGGATTCATGTCAATGTAAGGCAAAACCAACACGATAATGTAAAGAAAAAAAAAAAGATTTGCAAATAAATGTACATTTAAATGTTTGCTAAAAAAAAAAATCTTTCAATAGCTGTTAAACAATACACAATGGAAAATATTGCTCCTAAGTTTTCAGGCAATCTCTTTTCTATTATAAAGTAGTAAAGAGAGCAAGGTATTCATTGAAATGAACTGCACTATTACTAAGTTAAAACTAAATTATAGTTATACTAGCATTATTATTATTATTATTATTATTATTATTTTTGCTTTCTAGAGCATTCTTGTGCCTTTTGAAGGTTTGTGGGAAACATTATTTATAAGCAGAAATAATTAAGATGTTCTGGCATTCTTCATCATAATGGTCATAATAAAGACTTTTGATGTTCAAGAAAGCATAATTTGCTTCTCCGTTGGAATTTGATTGTAAATTAGCACTAATTAATGTTCACTTAAGTGTTGCAGATGTGTGATGTATCTAGTTGGTCACCAAAGGGGTAACAGTAGAAAATTTGTTCTATAAAAGTATATAAGTTTAGAATAATGATTAGATTGTCACTTAAAAAATAAGAGAAATTCATTATAATTTCTAGTGTTTCAAGTCAATTTTAGCACTTTCATAACTTAGGGAAAAATTAGTAAACCCTATCACTTCAATTAATATAGAGATGCATTCAACATCACCCTTATTAGTTACTGAATTATTAGACACGTAATTATGGAATTTCATTGTCATTTTCCCTTTAATGTAATTCTATCTCTAGGTTAATAAATCAAATGTTCTTTATGGACATTACCCTCTTTATCATAATATAACTCTGTGGACATGCTTTTCCCCAAGCAAGTTCTGTTAGCTTCATCTAAGACATGGGGTCTTTGTGCACAGGTATATTAACTCAAGTCTTTTAAAAGATAGTTTTACAGTTTCAGAATTTTAATCATGAGGTAGAGAGAAAAATATGTGACCTTTGCATCTGTATCTTTCAAGTTAACAATTGGAAGCCTGGTCTAATTGTTAAAGATATCCAGCTGTATTTCAAGGAAAACAGTCTTAAGGTTTAAAAGAGGAAATCTGTCAGTTGGGAAATATGTGGTGCTTAAACTTTTACAAAGTTTGAGGATGAGCTTGACTCATCAGTTGCCCTTAGTTAAAGTATATCAGTGGACCCATGCTAATTATGGGTCAACTCCTTAGTATTGTTTTTGAGACGACATTCCCTTTTAGCTTTATATAGTGCTCAGAACATAGGGAAAGGAAATAGTTGACTGGCTAGTGGAGCATGAAGAAAGAACAAATGAAAAACCATCCAATAACCATATCCCAGGGGGAGCTCGGAACCCTAGAAAGAAGTCTAATAGTGTGTTGTTTCCTTGTCCATCTGTGTGCAGGTGAGAGCATCACTGCAGGGGTCTGTGTGTAAATGTAAAAATCAGAAACCTGAAATTTCATAGAAGCCACCACGGTGTGATGCTTGCACAGCAACTCCCTTTCGGAAAAATAAAAAGTGCCTTCTTGGGTGTTGGCTATCTTTTCTTGTGAGTGTGTGTGTCTGCACGCATGCAGACACACACAGGCTTATGTGGAGCTGAGTGTGCTTCAGTCTCCTCAAGCATATTTAATATCTTTAAAATTTTAAATGAAAATGTAGCTGTCAATTTTAAACTAATTTGGATGGACAGCAATAAAATGCAAACCTCACTTCAAATTAGAATTTTCAGTGAGGATTTCTAATGGAAAGTAATTGCTGACAATAGGAAATGACAAATTACTAATTACTTAGTTCAATTAGACTTTTGTGCCTTTGGTCCTAAGTGGCAAGCATACAGCAAATCTTGCACTTTTCTAACAATTAATGACACTAAAACTATTTAAACTGCCAACAGATGTGAGTAAGAAGACATGAATTGAAACTTACTTAATTTACATACTATCCCTATTTTATATCAAGTAAATGGTGTTTAATTTTTATGCTACAATTAAATATTACTGGCACAGTGCAATTTTCACAGAACTTCATAGGCCAAAATATCACTGCACAAAAGCTGGTCAGTGCTAATGCTTCCTTTTTTCTTATCACAGCAGTATTTCATTTTAAAAGATTCTTGGAGTATAAGTTTCTGTCTATGTGGTATTCATGGCTACACATCAGTGTTCATTCAACAGCATCTTCACTGTTTTGCTTTTCTTATCTTTATTTTTTTTGTCTATTCTGTTCATCTTTAATATCCTAATGATTTATGTAGAATCCATATACCGTTCATTTCCTATCTTCCCCTGAAGACTAACTCAGGTGTGATTTTGGGAGAGAAATTTTCTTTAAAAGTAAACTCCCTTAACTGCATCTGAACTGTTAACTTCTGATGATAGCTTACAGGGAATTGACCTTGGTATTCATCTTTGATCATTTTGATTTTGCAAATATAGGATAGTTTTTAATGTTCCCAGTTATAATCAGAAATATTTTTTTTCTGTGTAGGTCAGCAACTCAGTAAACCTATTGAAGATACATGTGGAGAGTAAAGAAAAAAAAAAGACAAGGGTTCCAGTTATGTTTATAATGATTCATTTCCTTATTAAGACCTAAAATATATTCTTTATTCAAAGCATGTATAAAAGTATTTGCTTGTGAAATGAAAATAAAAATGCTGATCACTATTGAGGCAAATTCACTTAACATTTTGAGCCTACAGAGGAAAGGAAATAATTTAGGCAACCAAACTAGCCATAAAAGTAAACAAAACAGGATGCTATAGAAAAACAAGATACGTCACAACACTGGTCAAATTAAATGCTTTAAAACTCACTGCATAACTAAGCAAAGAAGTGAATCAAGTATAGAAGCCCAAACTGGCTGTTAAATTCCACAATTCTCCTCTGGGAATTCCTTTAGCCCGTAATATTCTCTGGATGTCACTAAGAACTCAAACATCAGTTACACAATTGCCTTCCCCAGTGTTCTGAATAAGACTGCAAACATCCTAGTCAAATTAAATATATCTCATATTTATCTCTTAAAGATTAAGATGACATGTATTCTGTATCTTATTAATATTGCACTTTTAGTTCATTAATTGGATGGACAGAAGCTTTTATGATTGAATTCTCCGGTAAATAAAGAAAAATGTAAATAGATTTTGTTTTATCATATTGATGCAAGGATAAAGCAAATTGGAGGGGCCTGAGTCTTGAGAACAGACAGATAACACATGCTTTTTCCAAGCCTTCTGCTTGATTTTTGCAGCTTTTTTTGATCTGAGATTCCTGCAATTAAGCTATTGTTTGGAGGCAACACTGTAAATTAGATCCAAATAACCAAGGGTAGTTTTTGGACAAACCTCTGTTGTTTCACCACAGCTGTAGTTTTCTTTTCTCATGAGCCCTGTGAACTTTAAGGGCTAGAAATATAACAGAGAGCATAGTAGATAATAGAGGAAAAAGGAAAAGCTTAGGCAGGGGGTAGGAGGCCTGGGCAGGGACAGAGGAAAGAAAGACTTTTCACAAATCATAAGAAAAATGGCACTGGCATTGTGCCTAAAAAAAGATAACTTGGAGAAGAGGCAACAGCAGCGATAGACTTAGCAAGTATATTTAGAGCAAGAATGAGGAAGAAAGAAGTGGCCTAATTAGAAGAGAGGGAAAAGGGGAGAGAGGGAGAGGAAGAGGGAGCAAGAGTGCAAAGGAAGTGTCAGAAAAACCCAGGAAGTAATGAACCTAGGGAAATTAGCAAAATGTATGTGGAGCTTGAGGATGTACCTTCACTCACGCCACAATGCATCATGAGAATAGACTGTTTCAGTTGATTTAAACATCCAAGGAATGCATTGTTTCTTTCCTAGTTTCTAGGACCATTATTGAGACACAGACAGCATATAAATGTCACTTTAGTAATCTAGATTCCTTTTTTTGTAGCTATGTGAGAAATTGAAAGGTATGAAATACCCATATATTATGTTTTATGAATTACGTGAAAGTACCATATACTTCTGTATACTTTGTATTAAGTATAGATCATCCTGGGCTTCCTGGGTGGAGCTAGCAGTAGAGAACTCATTGGCAACATGAGTTGAGACATGAGACATGAGACATAAGAGATGCGGGTTTGGTCTCTGGGTGAGGAAGATCCCCTAGAGTAGGCAATGGCAACCCACTCCAATATTCTTGCTTGGAGAATCCCACGGACAGAGAAGTCTGGAGGGTTACAAGTCAGACGTGACTGAAATGACTTAGCATGCACATGTACAGATCATCCTAGACTTAAGATGATAAATCTATCATAAGTTGAAAAATTAATAAGCTGAAAATGCATTTAATGCACCTAACCTACCAAACATCATTGCTTAGCCTGGCCTACCTCAAATGTACTGAAAGCACTGACATTAGTCTCCAGTTTGGCAAACATCATCTAACACAAAGCCTATTTTATAATAGTGCTGAAAATCTCATGTGATTTATTGAATGTGATGCTGAAAGTGAAGAACAGTATGCTTGTATGGGTACAGAAAGTGCGTAAGTGTATCAGCTGTTTACCTTCATGGTGTGAATTGCTGACTGGGAGCTGCTGCTTGCCACCCCACCCAGCATCGAGAAAGGACTGTACCACATAGGGCTAACCCGGGAAAGGATCACAACTCAAAATTTGAACTGCAGTTTCTACTGAATGTGTATCACTTTCTCACCATGGCTAACATTGAAAAATCATAAATTGAACCAAGTCAAGTTAGAGACAGTCTGTACATGGTTCACCCACATTCTGTGCTCAGTGAAAATTTTGAAAAAGGTTTGAAACTTCAAAACTTTTGAATTCTTAATTACATTTTTAAAATATGGAAGCATGTTGAATTTTCCAGAAGGTTTTGTGAGAATTGTCTAGTTTTTCTAAGACTGATATTTTAATGAATATATATGTGTATAAATATGTAAACTTATAGGAAGAAAATTTTCTTAAGTTGCGTTTTCCATATGAAGACCTTACTTAGATAATTACGCTTTCTGTCTGGTTGCTAATTGTATTTCAGTTTAGGAATACTAAAGATGGATTCTGGTCAGTTGTATAATCTTTCTAGACAGGCACCCAGAAGCTGAGAAGATTGTCGTCAGTCATTTCCTTCCTCCTTTCTTCCATCGTTCCTTCCTCCTTTCCTTACTTCCTTTCCTTTATTTCTGTATGCACTGGGCCTGTTTCCATAACTTGCCCACTGAAGAGATTGGATGTTATTCCAAATAAGTTTTTGTACCTTCCTGGGATGAATGGAGAAGGGCAAGATTTCCTTGAAATGATCTTTGAGAGGTGCTATAGAATGTTCATTAATTTGTATCATTAAAGCAGCTCTAGCCAGGTAGATGCTGGTCAGCGGTAGACTTGTTCTTGATATGTCTGCTTCAGGTTTAGGGTCAGGAAGCCTTTGTTTGAACAGTTGGGATAATGTCCTGGCAATTTCTGTAATTGCAGTAACTTGACTTGTCCCATAGATGGTTGATTCATTTAGAAAGCTGGCTGGACACTGATTGCAGCTGGTGAATTTCTTATTGGAAAGTTGTCCAACGTGAGTGCACATGTTGATGGACATCTGTTTCTGTATCTCTCAGAGGCTGAAGGTTAACATCGCAAGCATCAAGAGGCCTGCCGATTAGTTAAGTATCTTATCATCTATCATTTTTGTTTTCTTGGAAACTATGATTTGCCTTCTTTAGAGTTTTCCTTTTTGGGGGGTATTACATAGAACTGAAACAAAGGAAAAATAGAGATATCATAAATATGTTCTAGACAGTGCACAGTTTTTGCTGTTGAGAATTGTATATATGTATGTGTGTTTGTGTGTCTAGCTGTCTATTTATCTATCTATTTTAGCAGAATAAATTTTCTAGTCCACTTCTACAAAAACCATTGAGGCTATTTCAAATTTTACTTTATTTTGACTGTGAAATTAATGAAAAATCTATTGTTAGTGTCATGAAAATATTTTAGTAGGAAAATGTATGGATTTATCAAAAGCATAGAAAAAGGAATTTGAAATAATAAGAATTACTTTGAAGGAACATTCTCTTAGTTTTTACAGGTTCCTGAACTTCAAAACTGATCCCTCAGAAAAGACTTGTGGTCTTAACTTATAGGCATGCTTATTTCTATGAATTTCTTTCTAATAGTGACTAACACAGAAAATAACTGGGCGTATTTTATATTAAAATAAGACATCAAACTTTTGTAAAACAAAGAGCAGAAAAAGATTTAGCCAATAAACTCTATGTGGGTTTTTAATTTGGATGATTTTAAGTTATATTAAATTTCTTTAAAATCAAGAACAGAAAAGGTCTCCTACCAGATGGGAATTCACATGTGAAGACAGCATTCTAGAAACTAAGGTCAAAGTGAGAGAAACTTGAAAGAAAAAAAAATATTAGTGGGTTACTGTAATTCAAATATTAAATATTATATTTACCTAAGGATTTCTTCTGGCTTTGGGGATAACTAGTAAATTAAAAATTTTAATATTAATATTAAATATCTTTGCTTAGTTTAGGAAAACAAAAACAAATTTATTTCTTAAATAAGTCAAAGGAAATTCTTAAAAATTTTCTCTCCATTAGTAGACTCTGGAAGTTAGATATGTAGATTTGAAATTTAGTGAACTCTGGGCTAAAATCAGGAGAAAATTCTACTCCTCAATCTGCCATAACTTGCTATGTAATCTTTTACAAATCACTGAAACCTTTCTGTACTAGAACACTCATTATAGAATGAAAAAATTTTATTTTTTTTTAGGTTTGGTATTGTTTCATTACAATTAAGTAAGACAATGTAACTACTTATAAAATGTATTGCATGATAGCAGTATCAGTAGAAGCAAAATTTTTGTATTTTTTATAATCAATAAGTTATGTTGAAATAAAGCTATTATCCTTGAATCATTAACACTATAATAATTAAATACACCTTTTGTAAAAAAATAAAATTCAGTTTTAAAATATGCTTCTAAATTCCAAACATCTTAAAATCATAAAAAATTGCACTAAACAACTATTCAAATAAAGCAATTATTTAATTTAAAATTTGATAAAAGGAGGAGGAGAGGTGATAAAAAATGGTTAAGAAGCAATGGAAAAATATCACTAGTAAAAACATTTTAGAATTGTAAATATTTTTGTTATTTCAAAGCTCAGCTTATTCATATAAAAAGTATATACAAATGGATTGAGACTTTTAAATTAAAAATATATTTTGACTATAAAGTCACTCAGATTACATGAGCAAATGTGTTCACTACAGATTTATAGTTGACTTTTCATTTAATCCTTAAATTTTACTCAAATTGTGCTTAATTAGATAGAATAATGCAGTCAAAGACTGCCATAAACTGCAAAAAAGAAAAGAAAAAGTAGGTAATGATTTTCTCTGATCAGGGAATACATTTTTTCAGATCCTGAGGGTTCTTCTAGTCTAACTTCCCATGTAGTTCAAGAACCTTTTAAGAGTCCCTGAGCATTGATTATCCAGGCTCTGCCCAAATACCCCCGGTAATGGGAGGCTAATACTATTATATGGCTGTGTTTTTGGCACAATATTTGAGATCTGCTTTCCATAATCTGGATAACGAATATCAATGACAATTTTGGCTCACACTAAAGCTTTTGGAAAATTAGATCCTTCTAGATTTTTAAAAAAATATATAGATTCAATTACAGTTGAAAATCAGTTATATAACACAGACACAGTTTATAACTCACAGTTATATAACACAGACACAGACACAGGCTGTCAAATACAGCAAATTGTTGACATGAATCCTAATATCCAGAAGCTCAGAGCTTATAAGGAGAAAGACTCAAATAATTGCAACCTAGTATAATAGGGACAATGATAGAAGTATGAACATACTACAGAGGCAGCATAGAAGAGGTTTTAATAGATTTAAAGACTCATAACAAATGAGTGTTCATTGAGCCACTGAGATGAAAGATGATAGAGACGGAAATGGAAGGTAGAATAAAAAGCACATACAAAGGCGCTGAGGTCCAGATTACATAATACATGTGGGGAATTGCAAGAGAGAGGCCAAATTAGGTCCCTCCTCCTTTATTTTTATAATTGGCTTTCTTAAGAGTTTTACTGACGTATATTCGATATATAACGGAGAAGACAATGGCACCCCACTCCAGTACTCTTGCCTGAAAAATCCCATGGGCGGAGGAGCCTGGTAGGCTGCAGTCCATGGGGTCGCGAAGAGTCGGACATGACTGAGCGACTTCACTTTCACTTCTCACTTTCATGCACTGGAGAAGGAAATGGCAACCCACTCCAGTGTTCTTGCCTAGAGAATCCCAGGGACGGGGGAGCCTGGTGGGCTGCTGTCTATGGGGTCACACAGAGTTGGACACGACTGAAGCGACTTAGCAGCAGCAGTACCATTTGATATATAAAAACTCATACATACTTATTGTTTGCAATGTGTTGTGTTTGGACACACACACACACACACACACATATATTTATTTATTTATACCTATGAGGGCTTCCCAGGTGGTGCAGATGGTAAAGAATCTGCATGCAATGCAGGAGACCTGAGTTCAGTTCCTGGGTTGGGAAGATCTCCTGGAGAAGGGGATGGCTTTTTCTTCCACTTCTTCCAAGTGGCTGAAGTGAAATTAGCAAAGAAGAGATTAGGATGAGATCAGAAAAAAGAAATTGGCTTTATATGTCAGTGCAAGAAATTTGAGCTTTTGTTTGGAAAGCCCCTGAATTTTGAGTGGAGGAACCACAGGAGAGACTTTTACGTTATAATAGATTATTTTGGCTGCCGAATTGAAAACAGACCAGAGCTGGCCAAGGGAAAAGAAAGTGCTAGGTTTATTTTGTTTTGTTGTGTTTTGAGAGAGGGAAGATTAGAATGATAGCAATAGCTGTGGTTAAAATCAGTTCTCTTCTGGATGATTTTGAAGGTAGAATTAGCTGAAGGATTGGGTATAGAATATGATAGAAAGTCATGGAGTACTTTACCTAAATGGAGAAGAGGAGCAAGTGAGTCTAGAGACATTACTTCACCAAAAAAGGTCTGTCTAGTTAAGGCTATGGTTTTTCCAGTGGTCATGTATGGATGTGAGAGTTGGACGGTGAAGAAAGCTGAGCGCTGAAGAATTGATGCTTTTGAACTGTGATGTTAGAGAAGACTCTTGAGAGTCCCTTGGACTGCAAGGAGATCCAACCAGTGCATCCTAAAGGAGATCAGTCCTGGGTGTTCATTGGAAGGACTGATGTTCAAGCTAAAATGCCAATACTTTGGCTTCCTCATGCGAAGAGTTAACTCACTGGAAAAGACCCTGATGCTGGGAAGGATTGGGGGCAGGAGGAGAAGGGGACGACAGAGGATGAGATGGCTGGATGGCATCACCGACTCAATGGACATGGGTTTGGGTGGACTCTGGGAGTTGGTGATGGACAGGGAGGCCTGGTGTGCTGTGGCTCATGGGGTCGCAAAGAGTCAGACACAACTGAGCAACTGAACTGAATTGAGTCATTTTTCAATTCAGGTGTAGGTTTACATGTAGAAGGTGAAAGTTCATCCAGAAAAGCCAGGGAGAGTCGAGAGCTAAGAGCCTTTACAGAGAATGGTTGCAGTGACTGGGTCATGGAATTTAAACTCACTGGGGAGAGTAGTGGGGCTTCCCTGGTGGCTCAGTTGGTAAAGAATCTGCCTGCAAGGCAGGAGATGCAGGTTTGATCCCTGGGTTGGGAAGATACCTTAGAGAAGGGAAAGGCCACCCACTCCAGTATTCCTGCCTGGAGAATTTTGTGGGCAGCAGAGCATGGTGAGCCACAGTCCATGGGATTGCAAATAGCTGGACACAAGTGAGCAACAGACACACACAAGGAGAATAGTGAGGGCATCTGAGTGTGGAGGGTCAGTGAAAGGTGATGGGAGTAATGACTGTAGATCTCATTCTGAGGGCATCAAAAGACTTCAGACTTGTGGTACTGCCAGGAAGTGAACTGGAAAGATTATTTTGGTTATGTATTATAGTATGTGTCAGCTAAATTCAACTAAATTATTATTCACATCTTGATTTTTTAACTGCTTAGTTCAAGATAGTAATATTTACCCCATTCTCTTAATGTCAGTGTGACATTTTTAAAAAAGACAAATCAAGTCAGTTGTGCAAATTATTTTTACAAAAGTCATCTTGCTTTCTAATGATCACTATATGCTTTTTTCAAATGTTCACAAAATACATTGATTCTAGAAATTCTGGTTTAACTTGGTATCTGTAATGAGAGAAATATTAAAGAACAGAGTTCTATATTTTATGGTGAGATTCTAAGATCTAGAAAAAAGGATAATTATTTTATGTTTTTGATGCATTCATTTTAAAGAATTAAAGTCTGTTTATTTTTAAGTTGAGAAAAAAGTTTCTGTTTATTGATATTAGCCTCATAGATCTACTTGTAGAATTTATATCCTCTCCATCAATGCTCTCAAGTTTTTCTTTGAGTGTTTGGAAACTTTTCTTATAAAAAAGATTTATTTATTTATTGATGGCTATGCTGGGTTTTCCTTGCTGCATGCAGGCTTTCTTTAGTTGTGGTATGCAGGTTTCTCATGTGGTTCTCATTTTTCTTGTTGTGGAGCACAGGTTCTAGGCACATGGGCTTCAGTTACAGCATGCGGGCTCAGAAGTGGTGGCTCTCAGGCTCTAGAGTTATGGCTTAGTAGCTGTGACTCACGGGCTTAGCTGTCCTGTATCATGTGGATCTTTCCAGACCAGGGATGGAACCCAAGTCTCCTGCATTTGCAGGTGGATTATTTACAATTGACTCACCAAGAACACCCTCAAATGTTTTTGATAGTGTGCCCCTTTTAGTAATATATTTCTATGGATTTATATCCCAACATATATCTATGTATAAATTATGTTCTTCAAATATAATCAAATATAAATATGATACATATATTATAAAACTTGACCAGTTATAGGAACTGAAAAAGAATGAAGTTGAATGCAATGCTGTTTATTTTTATTTTCTTTTTTTTTGCATAAACACTTTTCTCATTTAATTAAGTGATTATAGTTAATATTACTACTAGAAGTATTTTAGTAATAGTGACATGGTTGTATTAGATCTGATGATTTTATCATTGTCATTGACTTTTCACTCATAAATGTTTGATAGGAAATATGCCCAAAGGGGAAGAGGAATCTTAGCGCTACCATTTTCTAATTGTTCAGTTGTACTTGTGATAAGAGAATTGCCTTTAATGACTCCTTTGAAAGAGACGTTTTGAATTTCTTGTCCATTTTGCGAGGGCGAATTTCATTAAGACTGGACAATGTAATCTGTAAATCTGCTTAACTGGTACACTTAAATTGGAAAAGTTTAAATATGAGCAAAGTCACCTGTCTTAATGAACTCGTACTGTTCCATTAGAATGTTTCCATAAACTAGTACAGCACGTATAATGGTCTCATATTTGGGCTCAGTGAGGATGGTCTTGCCAATCTGTATTTTAAATATTAGTAGAGCTTCATATCCTGACATCCTTCTTGTAGGCACTAGTTTTCCATCACAGGAGAAAAGTTAACAAAAAGAACGTATAGTAAATACTTATTCAGTGAAGTACATGGAAGCTGAAATACCTCATGCCCCTAAAACTTCACTCTTTAGCATGTAGCCATCACTTCATTCATTTTTGCTAAAGAGGTAAGGAATCTCTTGGTATACCTCCCTTACTTTCTTTACTGTGGTTTTTACCTATGATACCTACAGACATCTTTGGCGTGCTTTTAAAAATTGTTGCGGTAACATTGGTTTTGTAACAGTATATAAGATTTATTGTGTGTACAACATTATATTTCTACGTCTGTAGGGGACTTCTCAAGTGGCTCAGTGTTGAAGAATCTGCTTGCTAATGCAGGAAACTTGGGTTCAGTCCTAGAGTCGGGAAGATCCCCTGGAGAAGGAAATGACAACCCACTCCAGTATTCTTGCATGGAGAATCCCATGGACAGAGGAGCCTGGTGGGCTATAGTCCATGGGGTCACAAAGAGTCAGACCTGACCAACTGAGCATGCACACACATACAGTAAAAATTCTCCCTTTTTAGTGTACAGATTTATGAGATTTGACAAACACCTGCAGTCGTGTAGCTACCACTAGGATCAGTAATAGAACAAGTCTATCACTCTAAGAATTACCCTTGGACACCGCCTCATCTATTCCTCCTTCACCCCCAGATTCTAAGCCACAACTCATCTGTCTTATACCTTATAGTTTTGCCTTTCCAGAATATTACTTACTTGGAATCAGATGCATTCTTTTGAATCTGGCTTTTTCCATTTAGCATATTGCAGTTGAGATTCATCCATGTTTCTGTGTGTACCAGTAGTTTGTTTCTGGATGTCTCTCAGTGATCAGATGAAGGATATTTGAGTTTTTCCCAAGTTTTAATAATCAGAAATAAAGCTGCTATAATAATTAGTACATAGTTTTTTTTTGTGAACATAATGTCATTTCTCTTGGATAAATACAGAGAAGACAGTGCTGCTACTTAATGAGCAATAACTTATGTTCCAGTATGACTATTGTATAAAAATAAGTGTATTATTAAATAGACTTTCACTAGAACCCAGAAACACTATTATGATGCCTAAAAGTAACTTTCAAATTCTTTAGGCCTGCTCATTTCTCAACACTAAGTTTCAGGTTAAAACCTTTTTCCTTTCTTCACTGAAAAAGGTATTGTGTTGGCCAAAAAGTTCGTTAGGGTTTTTCATAAGATATTACAGAAAACCCGAATGAACTTTTTGGCAGACCCAGTAGAAATTAACATATGCAAAATCTATCATTTTCCCACCACAGTCTAAAACCCTTTTTACCTCTGTGCTTATTTCCTCATTAAAAAGAGAGAAATCCTCACTGTCTTCACAAAACAGTTTATTACAAGGCTGTTTTAATAGCTCTAACACATATTTTCAACCCCCTCTACTTAAATTTTGTTTCCACTCTCAGTACCCAATCGAAACTACTTTGAACAAAACCACTGATGTCCTTGATGTTGCTAAATTCAATGAATTTTTGTTCTTGATCTCTAACCTCTTGTGTATTTGTCATTGCTTATTACTTTTGTTCTGTTTTAAAGCCTTTTGTTTCTAAAGTTGAAATACTTAATAGAGTCAAATTTAATTATTTTGAGACATTTGGAGCAGTCCTAGAGTATGATGCAGTGTGTTTTTCTTCTCAGTTTCAATTTGACTGTATTATTATATTCTCCTGCAAGCTTAAATTTAAAATTTCCAAGCTGAAAGAAAACTTTTAAGAATAGTGAAAAGAACATCCATATATTTCTCTTTGATTCTTCAACTGTTAACATTTTGTCAATGTCTCTCTAACTCTGTTTCTCTTTATAAAGATAGATCAATATCAATCTATATTTTAATACATATCCAAGCAAAACATTTTTCTGTATTATATCTTACAAATGAAATAATTTGATCTTGTATATTTAGGTCTATGATTTATTTCAAGTTAATTTTTGTGTGAAATGTAAAGTAAGGGTTGGGGTTCTTTTTTTTTTCCAAGTTTTTGGTTTTGTAAGAAATAAACTTTATTTGTTAAGAGCTATTTTAGGTTCATAGTAAAATTGAGAAGAAGGTACAGAGATTTCCCATATATACCTTGTCCCCATGGGTGTATAGCCTCCTATATTATTGACGTCCCTCACCAGAGTTTTGCATTTGTTATAATTGAGAATCTACACTGCTACATCATTATTCCAAAGACTATAGTTTACATTGGGATTTACTTTTGGTGTTATATATTTTATGGATTTTTGGGCAAATCCATAAAATACACAATGACATGTATCCACCATTATAGTATCATACAGAGTATTTTCACTTCCTTAAAAATCCTCTGTGCTGTGCTTTTTCTTCCTTTCTTCCCCTCTAAACACTGGGAACTGCTGATCTTTATACTGTCTCTATACTTTTTTCCTTTTGAAAAATGTCAGATACTTAAAATCATTGAGTATTTCAGATTGGCTTCTTTATCCTTGTACTTTGCACTTAAGATTCCTCCATTTTTTTTTTTTTGTGGCTTGATACCTCACTTATTTTTAGAGGTGAATATAATTCCATTTTCCTGATGTACCAGTATGTATTCATTTTCCTACTGAAGGATACCTTGGTTCGCTCCAAGTTTTGGCAATTCTGAATAAAGCTGCTATATACCGCTGCGTGGGGGGCTTCCCTGGTGGCTTGGTGGTAAAGAATCCGCCTTGCCAATGCAGGAGACATGGGTTTAATCCCTGGGTCAGGAAGATCCCCTGGAGGAGGGCAAGGCAACCCACTCCAGCAGTTTTTCCTTGGAAATCCTGGTGGACAGAGAAGCCTGGTAGATATAGTCCATGGGGTTGCAAAAGAGTTGGATATGACTTAGTGATTAAATAACAACAAATACATCTGTGCACAGGTTCCTGTGTTGACATAAATTTATACTCCTTTGGGTAAATACTAAGAAATGTGATTGCTGGATCATATGATGAGAATATGTTCAGTTTTGTAAGAAGCTACCAAATTATCTTGCAAAATGGCTGCATCATTTTGCATTCATACTAGCAATGCATGAGAATTCCTGTTGCTCTACATCCTCCCAGCAATTGGTGTTGTCATTGTTCTGGATTTCAATCATTCTACTAGGTGAGTAAGGGTATCTCATTGTTGTTTCAATTTGCATTTCCCTGAGGCATACGATGTGGAGCATATTTTCGTATTTTTACTTACCATCTGTGTATCTTTGATAAGGTATCTGTTAAGGTCTTTGGCCTATTTTCAAATGGGTTTATTTGTTTATTTAGTGTTACATTTTTTAAGTTCTTTGTATATTTAACATCACATATTTTTTATCAGTTATGTCTTTTGCAAATATTTTCTCTGAGTCTGTGGTTTGTATCTTTATTCATTTGACATTGTCCTTTTCACATCAGAAATTTTAAATTTTAATGAAATCCAGCTTATCAAGTCCTTCTTTAAAGGATTGTGCCTTTGGTGTCCTATCCAAAAAGTGAAAAGTGAAAATGAAGTCACTCAGTTGTCTTTGTGATCCCATGGACTGTAGCCTGCCAGGTTCTTCCATTCATGGGATTCTCCAGGCAAGAATACTGGAATGGGTTCCCATTTCCTTCTCCAGATAGGAGATCCCAGGGTCAGGAAGATCCCTTGGAAAAGCTATAGGCTACCCACTACAGTATTTTTGGGCTTCCGTTGTGGCTCAGCTGTTAATCTGCCTGCAATGCGTGAGACCTGGGTTCAGTCCCCTGGAGAAGATAAAGGCTACCCACTCCAGTATTCTGGCCTAGAGAATTACATGTTGAATCTGGGTTTCCTGCATTGCAGACAGAGTCTTTACCACTGTGCCACCAGGGAAGCTCCCCCCGACCCCAAGACCTTATATACAAGTTTGGTGGCTAAAAAAGTGATGCCTAAACCAAAAGTTATCTAGATTTTCCTCCATATCTTTTCTTCTAGGAGTTTTATAATTTTATATTTCATATTTAGGTCCATGATCCATTTCTGAATAATTTTTGTGAAAGTTGTAAAGTCTGTGTCTAGATATATATTTCATGTGTGTGTATATGTGTATATATGTATGTATGTATGAGGGGCTTCCCTGATGACTCACCAGTAAAGAATCTGCTTACAATGAGCGAGATGCAGGAGATGTGGGTCTGAGCCCTGGGTTGGGAAGTTCCCTGGAGGAGGAAACCCACTCCAGTATTCTTGCCTGGGAAATCCATGGACAGAGAGGCCTGGCGGGCTACAGTCCATAGGGTCACAAAGACTTGGATATAACCGAGCATGGGAGCACACCTATATATGTGTATCTGTATGCATAGATATACATATACATATATATGTATCTTTTTTGTATGTGGATATCATGCTATTCCAGCATAGATAGTGTCAGTCCTCCAACTTTGTTCTTTTTTTTTCAATAGCATGTTAGCTATTCTGAGTCTTTTGCTTGTCCATATGACCTTTAAAACCATTTTGTTGATATCCAAAAATTAACTTCCCATGTTTTTCTTTTTACTGGAATTGTGTTGAATTTATAGATCACTTTGAAACTCACATCTTGATAATATTGAATGTTCCTATCCATAAATATCTCTCCTTTTGTTTGGTTATTCTGTGATTCCATTAATCAAAATTTTGTATTTTTCCTTACAGAGATATTGTACATATTTTATGAGATACATATATAAGTATTTCTTTCTTTATTTGGTGCTAATAAAAATGAGTTGTGATTTTAATTTCAAATTCCACTTGTTTATTGTTGTCATATAGGAGAGTAACTGACCTTTGTATATTAATCTTGTATTCTTCACTCTTGCTATAATTACTTATTAGTTCCAGAATTTTCCTTGTTTCTTCTATTGAACTGGCTACATAGAAGATCCCCATTCCAGTATTCTTGCCTGGAGAATTCCATGGGCAGAGGAGCCTGGCTGATGACAGTTCATAGGGTCACAAAAAGTCAGACATGACTGAGCAACTGAGCATGCACGCGTGCGTACGCACACACACACACACACAGAAGATCATATCATCTATAAACAAAGTTTCATTACCTTGGTCTTATTGCATTGGCTGGAACTTCTACTATGTTGTTGAAAAGGAGTGATGAGAGGAGACATTCATGACTTGATCCTGATCATAGTAGGAAATTTTTTAGTTTCTCACCATTAAATAGTATGTTAGTTACAGGGTTTTTGTAGATATTCTTTATCAAATTGAGCGAGTTCCCTTTATTAATACATTCCTGAGAGTTTTTATTATGAATGAGTTTTGGATTTTGTCAAATGCTTTTTTTTTTTTTTGCATCTGTTGATAATGATTATGTAATTTTTCTTCTTCAGCCAATTAATGCGATGAAGTGAAGTGAAAGTCACTCAGTCATGTCTGACTCTTTGTGACTAGAGTCACAAAGACTAGACAGTCCATGGAATTCTCCAGGCCAGAATACTGGAGTGGGTAGCCTTTCCCTTCTCCAAGGGATCTTCACAACCCAAGTATCAAACCTAGGTCTCCAACTTTGGAGGTAGATTCTTTACCAGCTGAACCATAAGGGGAACCCAAGAATGCTGGTGTGGGTAGCCTATCCCTTCTCCAGGGGATCTTCCTGACCCAGGAATTGAACCAGGGTCTCCTACACTGCAGGCAGATTCTTTACCAACTGAGCTATGAGGGAAGCCCTAATTTATATGATATATTATACCAATTGATTTTTGAATGTTGACCCAGTCTTGCATATCTAAAATAATCCCACTTGGCTGTAGTATAATTTTTTGTACATTATTAGATTCAGTTTGCTAATACCTTGTTGAGGATTTTTGCATCAATGCTCTTTAGAGATACGGTTTTATTTAAGTTTTCCTTTATTAAGCTTGTGACAGTTTATCAGAGTTTTGTTTTTAGGATTGCCTTGGCAGGACTGTATAGTAAGACTCTTCGTATCTGGCTGTGCCATTTTATATTTCTATCAGCAATTCATAAGTGTCCCTATTGGTCTGCATCCTAGCCAGCAGTTGGTGTCCATTCTATTAGGCATGTAGTGGTGTTTGTATTTTCCTAAGGATGAATCATGTTGAGCATCTTTTCATATGCTTATTGACATCTGTATATCTTTGGTATAGTATCAGTTAATATCTCTTGTTAATTTTTAAATTGCACTGCTTTTTCTTTTATTGTTGAATTTTATGAGCTCTTTGAATATTTTGATAATAATTCCCTTATCAGACATGTGTTTTGCAGATATTTTCTCCCAGTCTGTGACTTGTCTGCTAACATTGTCTTTCTCAGAGCAGAAGTCTTCATTTTAATGTTTAATTTATCATTTTTTAATTTTATGGATCATACTTTCAATGTTGTATCTAAGAACTCATCACCAAACCTAAGGTCACATAGATTTTCTGCTATGCTTTCTTCAAGTAGTTTATTGTTTTTGTTGCATTGTTAGTTTTTCATATTACACTTAGGTCTATAGTCTGTTATAAATTAATTTAGTAAAAGATATATATTTTTTATAAAATAATATATATTTATTTTATTTTCATATGAATGTCTAATTAATTCAGCACTATTTATTAAAAAGTCTATCATTTCTTCATTGAATTGACTTTGAAACTTTGTGAAAAATGAATTAACTATATTTGTGAGGATCTATTTCCTGGTCTTGTATTTTGATATATTATTCTATATATCTATTTTTTGCCAATACCATGCTGCATTAGTTACTTTATATTTATGATGTCTTTGAAAAAAGTTCTATTATTGTTTTTAAATAAATATTTTATTGACCATTCCAAGTCTTCTGCTTTCTATCAAATTTAGAATCTGTTCTTTGATATCAATAATTTAGTTTCCTGGTCTTTTCATGGAGATTTCATTGAACTTCTAAATCAAGTTAGGAATAATTGACATCTTAACAATATTGAGTCTTCTAATATATAAACATGGGACAACATTCCATTAAAAAAAGAAAAACTTTCATTTTTTCCATCAGTGTTTTTTGTTTTCCACATACTAACCCTATACATAGTGTTTTGATTTGTATCTAAGCATTGCATTATTTTAGGCTATTGTAAATGGTATTGTTTTATAACTTCAAATTCCACTTGTTTCTTGTTGGTATATGAATATAATTGATTTGTTTGTTGCCCTTATATTCTATGAACTTGCAATAATTATTTTCATGGGTTTTTTTTTTTTGGTTTTCTACATAATTCATGCTATCAATTTAATTCTTTTTAAAAAATCTATATTTTTTAATTGAAGGATAATTGCTTTATAGAGTTTTGTTGTTTTCTGTCAAACCTCAACATGAATCAGCCATAGGTATACATATGTCTGCTCCCTCTTGACCATCTGTCCCATCTTCCTCCCCATCCACCCCTCTAGGTTGATACAGAGCCCCTGTTTGAATTCCCTCAGACATACAGCAAATTCCCACTGGATATCTATTTTACATATGGTAATATAATTTTCCATGTTACTTTATTCATACATCTCACCCTCCCTTCCCTTTTCCCTGTGTCCATAAGTCTATTCTCTATGTCTGTTTCTCCATTGCTGCCCTGCAAATAAATTCTTTGGTACCACCTTTTCAGATTCCATATATATGTGTTAGGATACAATATTTATCTTTCTTTTTCTGACACTGCTCTGCATAATAGGCTCTAGGTTCATCCACCTCATTAGAACTGACTCAAATACGTTCCTTTTTTATGGCTGAATAATATTCCATTGTGTATATGTACCACTACTTACCCACTCATCTGTCAATGGGCATCTAGATTGCTTCCATGTTCTAGTTATTGTAAACAGTGCTGCAATGAACATTGGGGGTATATGAGTCTTTTTCAAATTTTGTTTCCTCAGGGTATATGCCTGGGAGTGGGATTGCTGGGTCATATGGTTGCTCTATGCCTAATTTTTAAAGGAATCTCCATACCATCTTCCATAATGGCTATATCAATTTACATGACTAGAAGATCGTGGCATCCAGTCCCATCACTTCATTGTAAATAGATGGGGAACGATGAAAGCAGTGACAGACTTTATTTTTTGGGGCTCCAAAATCACTGCAGATGGTGACTGCAGCCATAAAATTAAAAGATGCTTGCTAATTGGAGAAAGAAGCAAAAAGAAAGAAAATCTATGACCAACCTAGACAGCATATTAAGAAGCAAAGACATTACTTTGCCAACCAAGGTCCATCCAGTGAAAGCTATGGTTTTTCCAGCAGTCATGTATGGATGTGAGACTGACTGACTGAAAGTCACTCAGTTGTATCCAACTCTGCAAATCCATGGATGATGTGGATGTGAGAGTTGTGCTATAAAGAAAGCTGAGCACCAAAGAATTGATGCTTTTGAACTGTGGTGTTGGAGAAGACTCTTTAGAGTCCCTTGGACTGCAAGGAGATCCAACTAGTCCATCCTAAAGGAGATCAGTTCTGGGTATTCATTGGAAGGCTTGATGTTGAAGCTGAAACTCCAATACTTTGGCCACCTGATGCGAAGAATTGACTCATTGGAAAAGACCCTGATGCTGGGAAAGATTGAAGGTGGGAGGAGAAGGGGATGACAGAGGATGAGATGATAGGTTCGCATCAATGACACAATGGACATGAGTTTGGGTAGGCTCCAGGAGTTGGTGATGGATAGGGAATCCTGACGTACTGCAGTCCATGGGGTCGCAAAGAGTTGGACATGACTGAACAACTGAACTGACCTGAACTGAATCTTTACTATTGTTTCTTTCATTTCTTTTTCATTTATTTCTTCTCTGATCTTTATGATTTCTTTCCTTCTGCTAATTTTGAGGTTTTTTGTTCTTCTTTTTTTCCAGTTGTTTTAAGTGTTTTAGGTTGTCTATTTGATGTTTTTCTTGTTTCTTGAGGTAGGATTGTATTGCTATAAACTTCCTCTTGGAACTGCTTTTGCTATATCTCATAGATTTTGAGCTGTCGTATTTTCATTGTCATTTGCTTCTAGGAATTATTTGATTTCCCTTTTGATTTCTTCAGTAACCTGTTCATTATTTAGAAATGTATTGCTTAATCTCCATTTGTTTGTGCTTTTCATAGTTTTTTTCTTGTAATTGATATCTAGTCTCACAGCATTTTGGTCAGAAAAGATGCTTGGTATGATTAAATTTTCTTAAATTTACTGAAGTTTGATTTGTGATGCAAGATGTGGTCTGTTCTGGAGGATGTTCCATGGACACTTGAGAAGAAGGTGTATTCTTCTGCATTTGGATGGAATGTCTTGAAGATATCAATGAGATTCATCTTATCTAATATGTCATTTAAGACTTGTGTTTCCCTATTGATTTTCATTTGATGATCTGTCCATTGATGTAAGTGGGGTGTTAGTATCCTATTATTATTGCATTACTGTCAGTTTCTCCTTTTATGTCCGTTAGTGTTTGTCTTATGTATTGAGGTTCCTCTATGTTGAGTGCATAGATATTTACAATTGCTATGTTGTCTTCCTCTTGGATTGATCCCTTGATCATTAGTTAGTGTTCTTCCTTATCTCTTTTAATATATTTTTATTTTAAGGTGTATTTTGTCTGATATAAGGATTGCTACTCCAGCTTTTTTTCTGCTTTCCATTTGCATGGAATATATGTTTCCATCCACTCACTTTCAGTCTATATGTCTCTCTCTTTTTTTAAAATGTGTCTTGAAGTCTGAAGTGGGTTTCTTGTAGACAGCATATATATGGGTCTTGATTTGTAAACATTCATCCAGTCTGTGTCTTTTGGTTGGGACATTTAATCCATTCACATTTAAAATAATTATTGATATATATGTTCCTGTTGCCATTTTCTTAATTGTTTGAGGTTTATTTTTGAAGATCTTTTTCTTCTCTTGTATTTCCTGACTATGTAAGTCCATTTAACATTTGTTGTTGAGCTGGTTTGGTGGTACTGAATTCTCTTAACTTTTGCTTGTCTGTAAAGCTCTTGATTTCTCCATCTGTTTTGAATGAGATCCTTGCTGGGTAATCTTGGTTGTAGATTTTCTCCTTTCAGTACTTCAATATACACTGCCATTTCCTTCTTACCTGAAGAGTTTCTGCTGAAAGACCAACTATTAAACATATGGGGTTTCCCTTGTATGTTACTTGTTGCTTTTCCACTGCTGCTTTTAATATACTTTCTTTGTGTTTAATCTTTGTTAGTTTGACAAGTATGTGTCTTGGTGTGTTTCTCTTTGGGGTTATCCTGTGTAGGACTCTTTGTGCCTCTTGGACTTAAATAACTATTTCCTTTTCCATGTTGGGGAAATTTTCAACTATAATTTCTTCAAAATTGTTCTCATGCTCTTTCTTTTTTCCTTCTTCTCCTGGGACTGCTATAATTTGAATGTTGGTGCATTTAATATTGTCACAGAGGTCTATGAGACTATCATCAGTTCTTTTCATTCTTTTACTTTACTCTACTCTTGAGCAGTTACTTCCATCATTTTATCTTCCAACTCACTGATCCATTCTTCTGCTTCAGATAATTATGCTATTGATTCCTTCTAGAGTATTTTTAATTTCAGTAATTGTTTGTCTCTGTATGTTTATTCTTTAATTCTTCTAGGTCTTTTTTAATTGATTATTGCACTTTCTCCATTCTATTTTCAAGGTTTTTGATCATCTTCACTATCACTATTCTGAATTCCTTTTTAATGTATATGCCTTTTATTTCTTCTTTCTTGTCTTATTATAATAATTTAAAATTTCAATATAATTTTGAATAGAAGTGTTAAGATAGGACATTGTTACTTTGTTCCCAATCTCAGAAAATGTTTAGTCATTCCCCATTAAGTTGGATGCTAGCTGTAGGCTGGTAGGCTTTTTTAAATGTTCTTTATTGATTTGAAGACATTTACTGAGTTAAAGTAGGGATAGTGTTACTTCTGCTGAATTATATAAATTGAAGTGCTAATAGAAATCACTTAATTGAAAAAGAAAAATGATAGGCCAAGTCTTAATGAAAAGAATTTCAAAGAATATGGAGTCATTTTAAATTCACCATGGTCTGCCCTGAATCAAAAATTGTTAAGTATGAGCTCACTGTTTTTATAAAAAAAGTGAAAATAAACTCTCCCAATCCCACAAATTCTTGTCCTATTGCAATATTATTTCAGATTCCAAGACATCATGCTCAAAATCAAGTCCCTGCAGTTGCAAAGTCATGTGCATACAATTCTTTGTGCATGGTTTCTCTTCATCTTAACCTTTGTATAACAACGAGAACCCTGCCTGTGAGACAGCAAAAGGAACGCAGATGTATAGAACAGTCTCGTGGACTCTGTGGAAGAGGGCAAGGGTGGGATGATATGGGAGAATGGCATTGAAACATGTTAATTATCATATGTGAAATCAATCGCCAGCCTAGTGCTGATGCTCAGGGCTGGTGCACAGAGATGTCCCAGGGGGAGGGAATTGGGAGGGAGGAGGGAGGGGGGTTCTGGAGGGGGAGCATATGTATGCCCATGGAGGTTTCATGTCAATGTATGGCAAAACCAACACAATAAAGTAAAGAAAATTTAAAAAAATATGAGTTATGTATTTCCCATAACCAACATACAATGATGAGTTAGGCACAAGATACTGGCAATAGGCATTCCTTTCAAAAAGGCACTCCTTCAGACAGAAGGCATATGGCAATCTCTGGTCCATAGCAATTCTGAAATTCAGTCAGCCACGTGTTGGCATTAAACAAACAAACAAACTATATATATATATATATATATATATATATATACACATACATATGTATATATGTATGTGTGTGTGTATATATACATAAAAAACTGCTCCATAGAAATAATTCCCTGTGCCCATTGGCTTCTCCCTTTTAGCTCTTGGTTTCAACATTAAATTTATACTTCCCTGCTATATGAAATAATTTACATTTCTAGCTGAGTAGTTTTCTTAGCCATCTTTTTGTCGGCTGGAAATTAGGAGCCCCAATGCCTTTTTAATTCTGTAATATCTCTTTTCCAGTTTAAGTTGTATAATTCTTTCAAAAATTCTGTAGACTTCATGTGTATAAATTTACTATCAATTTCAACAGACAACACTACACCTATAAATATCTTCAAAATAAGCTCTTCTATATATTGGACACCCTGCTTGAGTCAACGCCCTGAAGATTCTTAGAAGCCCAAAATTTTAAAAGAGATAGTCTGTAAGACTTTCCTAAGAAGCCTTCTCTCTTTAAAAGGCCTTTTTTCTGGATGAAAGGGTCTACAAAACACCATCTTAAGTCTCTGCGAGGTCTTAAAAATAGTTTTATACTTTCACCTTTGACTTCATTTTTACTTTTAGACTATGCTTTACTAAACAGGGAACTGAATTAGATCTTTTCTCTGAGGTGATTTCTTTTTGTAGTTTTTGTTTTGGGCTTTTTTTTGTTTGCTTGTTTCATTTGCTGGTTTTGGCTTGGAAAGACTGTCCTGAGCTTTTAGTATGTTATGTTCTCTGCCTGTGTTAGAAAGCTTCAGGATTTCTTTCTTAGTTTGTCTCCCTCAGCTTTCATTTTGTTATGCATGGCTAGAAAACCTTTTGCCAGCAAATCTCTTTAGCAAGATATCTGAGATCATTAGGTTGCTTTTCTATTTTCCATATTGCTGCAGGCAACAGTTTTGCTAAGTGTTCTGTCTGTATATAACACAGCTGACCTTTTCACTGGCCTCCAAAAGCATTTTGCTCTTTTTCCTTGAAGCCCTAATAGTCTTCCTAAGGCCATTTAAAGTTTCACCAATAGTTCCTTCCAGTTTCTGCCCACCACCCTGTCCCAGCCAACACTATGTTTTTTTTTTTTTTTTATGATTTTTTTGTATCATAACACCTTACTTCCAGGCACCAAATTCTGCCCCAGTTATCTATTGCTACATAACGCATCACCTCATCACCTCAAAACTTGGAAGCTTAAAGGAAGAAATGAGTTATTATATCTCATGATTATGTCACTTAGTAATTTGGGCAGAGATCAGCTGGCTCATATTACTATTCTATATAATGTTCAATGATACCACTCGGTAGTATTCAGCCACTCATTGGGATAGTCTAGAGAGTCAGGATGACTTCACACACATTTCTGGTACCTGACTAACCAAGGGTGGCCAGATGGCTAAATTCATCTGAGATTTTTGAGAACAGCTTTGGCATTGCAGTCTCAAGAGAGGTAGATGGTTTGCAAACCAAGTCAAGGTTCACAGACAAGGTATTCCAAGAACCAAGTAGTTCAAGATGGAATCTCTTAAAGCTCTGGACTAAATACTGACATGGGTATGTATTAACTATATTCTACTAGTCAAAATGGTCACAGACCTCACTCAGATCCCAGGTCAGTGATCATAGATTCCCTTCTCCTTGGAAGTGGTTTCAAAGAGTTTTTAGTAATTCCTAATCTGCCACATCTCCTACTTCTATTTTCAACTATAATAAACTGTGATTCTCAAGGTTTGGGCAAATTTTTCTTGTAGCACATGTTTGGAAAAATTGAAACTTGGTTGCCAATTAGCACATGTTTTATTAGGGAAAACCCCTCTTATTAAGAATTAAAATTTACCCTGAAAATGGCCTAGTTCTGTTCTTTGGAAGAGCATGCCTTTAATATTGAAGAATCAGAGGTTTCCCATTAATTATGAGTCCTATCATTTATCAGTTACATCATTTCAGCAGAACATCTTGGATTTCTCAATTATAAAATGAGGGAAGAAATGTTACACCTATGGTATCCATCTAATTTGGTCTAAACTGGAACACTTTGGGAAATACTAAAAATGAAGTGGCTGTACCTTGTTGGCAAAAAACCTAAAACAGGCTAGGCTGGGTAAGTGAAGATCCATTCATGTTTCTATTTCTCAAGGTTTTTATGATGATCAAATAGGTTATATGTATTAGTGGACATTCAAAATAATAAAATGTGTAACAGAGGCAAGATATTCAAAAGTATTCAAATATTTGGGGGATATTATTTATGTCCTCAATTTAAACACTTCTAAAATGGTTTCTAAATCTATTTGATTTGCCTTCGATATTGGATAATGCAAATACATGCTACTTTTCCTTAATTGTAGAACTGGCATGATATAGTTTAAGACAATTTCTACTTATTCTGTTCCCAGGGAATTCTGAAGAGAATGGATCACTACCTACTTTGCACAATAACCTTGCCCACTATTGCAGCTACTCATGTGTCTTTTTAGTCAGTCATTTTTAGACTAAGTAATATCAGGCCCTTTATGTGTCATGTTTTCTCTTGTTAATACAGTTTGATATTCATCATAGTAACTCCTCAACAGTTTTAAATCATAAATCTCAGGGTAGTTTCCAGACTGACCACCTATCAGGACTTCCTTGCTGGCCTAGTGGTTGAGACTCCACACTTTCACTTCAGGGGGTGTGGGTTTGATCCCTGGTGGGGCAACTTAAGAGCCCACATGTCTCGCAGAGTAGCCAAAAAGCAAACTAGCAAGCGAACAAACAAAAAAACCTGATTACCTATTAAATAAAGTTATCCTTTCACTTGAATATAGTGAAAGTCTTTAGCTTAGCACATACAAATAAAAACCACTCTAAAACACACCAATTCAGAGTGGTTTGTTTATACAGTATCAATATTCACTCTGATTCCAGGCCCAGGATATTATATCCAACTCTCTAGCATTATGTCTCATCAATTCTTGCCTAACTCTAGATCTAGTTATATGTTGCTGGTATCACTTTTTGGTTTGGATAAAAAAGAAACAGTATCCAAGCAGCACTACCCTTGGTAATTCTAAGGTATTAGAAACCTGGAAGAAGAGCCCTGAACAAAGTCTGAAATAAAATTTTCTCCAAAATAAAACTGGTCTTCAAAGACAGGAAACTTCTTCCTTGTGGGAACTGGAAATACCAGATAAGAGCTCAGTCACTGGTTAGAATTCAGTTATGGGAGAACTAAGGAACAAGTTCAAATCCTTTGTAGAAACAGTTTTGACTGAATCAGTCATTAAGAAAGTAGTGATTAATCCATAACTTTTTATATTCTTCTATCACAGGTCTAGAATTATACCTTGGTTTGGAATTGTAGAGAACTTTACCATAAGAAAAATGGGGTGCAATCGCTGTGTTCAAAAACTGTACAATATAATAAGAAGCATGGTCAAATTTGCCAAATGTTCTATAAAGAGAAATGAATACTTATAAAATTAAGAACACTGAGGAGAAAGGATGTGTTAACAGGTTGGGAAGGTGTAGATTCAAGTCTAGAGCAGGAAACATGTCTATCAGAGGGCTTAATGTTCTTACACGGGTAGAGGAGTTTCATTCAGGTAGTAGTAATCAAAGCGTGGGAAATGCTATCATCTTCAAGTACAAAATATACATATCTATGATACTAAACTGCTTCAAGAAAATATTTAAAAATCAAGACATAACCACTATCCTTTCAGGATTTTATGCACTCATCACTTTAAATTTAATGTTATAATAGTTGAACACCCTTTGGATTATGTTTAGAAATATAATTTTGGTACACATTTCTCCTACTTCTATAGTGGACTTTTATATTACTGTAGATCTGGAATATTTTCTTGCAGATTATTACAAAGTATCAGTAGTGCTTGACTCAGTGACATCATTCTGAATGGAAGAAATACCAATCTTGCATATAGTGTCAACAGTAGACTTAATTATGCTGTGAATTTTGAGCTTCCACTATTGTATTAAGAATGAAATATATAAGCACTGTCTTTTCCTCTCTTTTTTAAGTATTCCCCAAAGAAACAATAATTAAAGAAACACTTCACAGTGCATAGTTTCATGGCTGTATTCAGCAGAGAGTCATTTGTTTTGATAAATTTTTTAACAATAATTCTGATTACAAGAATCACTTATTTGAAAGTGATTATAATAGTCACAAGACAGAATTCATTGTTTTTATTTTTGCAGAGGTTGCACTATGGGAAGTGAAATAGGTTTTTATCTCTCTGAGTTTCCTTGTCTTTAAATTATTTTATGCTTGCAATATAATTGTATACAACTATGTTTTTGTTATATGTTATTCAAAGATGCTAAAATAGAAATTCATAGTCTTCAAAAGTTTTTAAAAATAATACTTAAAAACTCTAGCTGATGGTTTTTGATGTTAAGAACATAAAAGCAACAGTATTGGAGCCCATTATCCAGAGTGAAGTAAGCCAGAAGCAAAAACAACAATACAGTATATTAACGCATATATATGGAGTTTAGAAAGACGGTAAGGAGAACCCAACATACGAGACAGCAAAAGGAACGCAGATGTATAGAATAGACTCGTGGACTTTGTGGATGAGGGTAAGGGTGGGATGATATGGGAGAAGGGCATTGAAACATGTTAATTATCATATGTCTAATCAATCGCCAGCCCAGGATTGATGCTCGGGACTGGTGCAGCGAGATTTCCCGGGGGGGAGGGAGGAGGGAGGGGGGGTTCTGGAGGGGAAGCATATGTAAACCCATGGTGATATCATGTCATTGTATGGCAAAAACAATAAAAAAAAAAAAAAGAAAAAAGAAAGGAAAGTAGCAGTCAACATTTTAATGGAATGGAAATAAAGGCTCTTTCCCTCATCAAAAAAAAAAAAGCAACAGTATTTATTGGTATAATTCAACTGTGAGTTAAATCTATTTTATTCTTTAAACATAATGCCATTCAACATTAAGTCCTGAGACAATAAAATGAATGTTATTGCAGTAACAATCCTTCCCTTATTGAACTTATAGCTGAATTATTGCTAATTACAGAAGGCTTTTGCCTACAGCAAATTTTAAATTATTATAAGTAAAACTGCTCTTTTCTAACTACATTTATACTCATCATGTTTAAACTTGACCAACTAGTCTTCCAACTGCATTTAGAACTTTTAGCCTTCCTTCTTATTTTCCTATCTTTTCTCAAAGATTTGCTCAAACTGCCTCAAAATAAGAAATTCCTAACCTAATATTTTAGGTATTCATAATATGGGTGAAAATGCTTTAGACTTTAAATACTGAGTCCTCAGTTACACTAACTTTAGAGATGTTAGTTACCGTATACCTTAATAATATTTTAGATCAAATATTTGCTTTTTTCCCTATATTGTTGAATTTTGCCTGCTCTTAGGTTTCCCTTGATAAGCATCACAGTCATAATATTCTTACATAATATTTTTGCTTTTAATTTAACCAGTTTTTATCAAGTATTTTTCATTATTATGCCCTATATATCTTAAGTATGTTTTGAGAAAATGACGTTTATTTGCTCAACCTTGATTTTGCTCTTATCACTCACAAAACAGAGGTAATGCTACTCTACATAATTTTTAAAAGATTATTTGTGCAGAGGTAATTCTTAAAATAAGATGACCAAAGCTGTGGTATATATAAACAATGGAATATTACTCAGCATTAAAAAAAAATTCATTTGAAGCAATTCTACTCAGATGGACGAAACTGGAGCCCATTATCCAGAGTGAAGTAAGCCAGAAGCAAAAACAACAATACAGTATATTAACGCATATATATGGAATTTAGAAAGACAGTAACGAGAACCCAACATGGGAGACAACAAAAGGAACGCAGATGTATAGAATAGACTCGTGGACTTTGTGGATGAGGGTAAGGGTGGGATGATATGGGAGAATGGCATTGAAGCATGTTAATTGTCATGTGTCTAATCAATTGCCAGCCCAGGATTGATGCTCGGGACTGGTGCAGCGAGATTTCCCGGGGGGGGGGAGGGAGGAGGGAGGGGGGATCCGGAGGGGAAGCATATGTAAACCCATGGTGATATCATGACAATGTATGGCAAAAACAATTAAAAAAAAAATAAGATGACCATTGGGATTTAGTGGTTACAGTATCATAAAAGGACATAGGAGTCAAAGGACCATTTATCTTCTCTACTACTGATAATAACTTGGACTTGTGGCATTCTGTTTGCTGTGCCAGATGTTCAATGAACACATCTATAAAATAGGAAAAACTAATACTTAACTGTTTGAAAGCAGAAAACTTCCTGAGTTACATCCTTGTTCATAATTAGATCTTAGATTGCCTGATCACTGATTTGCTTTTTGGTCTGGAGCTTCCTCAAATGGCGTGAGTGATAAAGAACCCACCTGCCAGTGCAGGAGGTACAAGAGATGTGGGTTTGATTCCTGGGTCAGGAAGATCCCCTGGAGGAGAACATGGCAACCCACTCCAGTATTGTTGCCTGGAGAATTCTATGGACAGAGGAGTCTGGCAGACTATCCTTGGGGTCACAAAGAGTTGGACATGACTAAAGTGACTTAGCATTTGGATTTTATCAATAGATAGACTCAGGATTATGCCTATAAATCTCTTGGTAGCTGATTTCTAGAAAACTTTGGTTATTATCCTCTATGGATTTCTACCATACTTTACTGTGTGTTTATATAACATCTAATGTAAAATTGTTAGGATATGGTCAGAACCAATTCATTAAAGGAATCAAGTGTGAACAAGTGTGAGAGGATAGTCAAAGCGTACAAAGAAGAGGCTATGAAACACATAGGGCTTCCCTCATAGCTCAGTTGGTAAAGAATCTGACTGCAATGTAGGAGACCCTGGTTCGATTCCTGGGTCAGGAAGATCTGCTGGAGAAGGGATAGGCTACCCACTCCAGTGTTCTTGGGCTTCCCTTGCGGCTCACCTAGTAAAGAATCTGCCTGCAATGTGGGAGGCCTGGGTTCGATCCCTGGGTTGTGAAGATCTCCTGGAGAAGGGAAAGGCTATCCACCCCAGTATTCTGGCCTGGAGAACCCCATGGATTGTACAGTCCATGTGGTCACAAAGAGTCAGACATGACTGAGTGACTTTCAGTTTGATCTCTAACCACGAGACAAACATCTAATCATAAAAAGAATTATCTTAAGTTGGGATCAACCCTCTCAACCTTTACACTGCTTCCTAGAGCTTTTTGTAGAGAGTGAAAGCGAAGTGCAGGAGGGAATAACACTTAGCTCAAAGAATGAATATGATTTTCTCCCAGAGCACTAACGAATATATTCTATTCCACTGTACATATACTATTTTCAAGTAGTTGATAAATTAATGATTAGTACTGATTACTATAGAACATGGTGCCTTTCAAGTTCATAGTTAATCACTGACGGCATCTGCTTGACCTCCCTCCAACTGTACTTAGACTTGTGAAAATCTTAAGTCTTATGGCCAGTCCCTTCTCCAGGGGATCTTCTCAACCCAGGGATTGAAACCAGGTGCCCTGCACTGTAGGCATATTCTTTACCATCTGAGCCGCCAGGAAAGCCCTCTATCATGGACACCCATATCATTATTAATTTTTATCCATTAGTTTTGTTTTTCCTTTTGATCAGTGTTGCTTGACAAAGGATTATTGAGTATAATTAAACAGGTTCTAGCACTGATATCTGTCATATTTTGCATAACTATATCAACTGTACTTTATATATTATGTTTACATATAATACTTTGCATAAATAGCAATTCTCAGAAAAGTAAATATTGTGAGTGGACAATTACATTCAATAAAATTTTACAATACTTCAGTTAGATTTCAGGAAAACAAACCTTAGGAATTTGGAAATTAGACATGGAATACAATGTAAAAGAAAAAAATTTAAATAAAAATTATATGAATAAATGAGGCTTATCAGGAAAATAAGAATGAAATAACATTCTAAGAAAGGAGGAATAGCATGTACAAAGGTTTGGAAGTGAGAGAGCAGAGTATAGTTAAGGTATATTGTATTGTAAAGTTGGAGAATGGAACAGGGACAAATCATGGGGCTAGAAATTAATGACATTCATTACGAACTGTCAGTACTATGTCCTGTTTAGTCAATATTTTAGAAAAAATGAACAGAAAAAAAGTGTTAATTGTGTTCAATATAATCTTAGATTTATTTTTTATTTAGATTTCTTATCATTGAAATTGATATATTTAGATTATATATACATAACATTTTGATATTATGTATTTTATATTTAGACATCTAAAATGTAATTTACAGTCAATAAATGGATAATACATTTACTAATTATCAAATTTTTGATGTGGTACATAGATTTTTTTTAAATGGTAGGGATCTAACAGAAGCAGAAGATATTAAGAAGAGGTGGCAAGAATACACAGAAGAATTGTACAAAAAAGACCCAGATAATCACGATGGTGTGATCAATCACCTAGAGCCAGACATCCTGGAATGTGAAGTCAAGTGGGACTTAGAAAGCATCACTACAAACAGAGCTGGTGGAGGTGATGGAATTCCAGTTGAGCTATTTCAAATCGTGAAAGATGATGCTGTGAAAGTGCTGCACTCAATATGCCAGCAAATATGGAAAACTCAGCAGTGGCCACAGGACTGGAAAAGGTTAGTTTTCATTCCAATCTCAAAGAGAGGCAATACCAAAGAATGCTCACACTGCCACACAATTGAACTCATCTCACATGCTAGTAAAGTAATGCTTAAAATTCTCCAAGCCAGGCTTCAGCAATACATGAACCGTGAACTTCCAGATGTTCAAGCTGGTTTTAGAAAAGACAGAAGAACCAGAGATCTAATTGCCAACATCTGCTGGATCATCAAAAAAGCAAGAGAGTTCCAGAAAAACATCTACTTCTGCTTTATTGACTATGCCAAAGCCTTTGACTGTGTGGATCACAATAAACTGTGGAAAATTCTGAAAGAGATGGGCGTACCAGAACACCTGACCTGCCTCTTGAGAAACCTGTATGCAGGTCAGGAAGCAACAGTTAGAACTTGACATGGAACAACAGACTGGTTCCAAATAGGAAAAGGAGTACTTAAAGGCTATATACCCTGCTTATGTAACTTATATGAGGAGAAACACTGGGCTGGAGGAAGTACAGGCTGGAATCAAGATTTCCCAGAGAAATATCAGTAACCTCAGATATGCAGATGACACCACCCTTATGGCAGAAAGTGAAGAAGAACTAAAGAGCCTGTTGATGAAAGTGAAAGAGGAGAGTGAAAAAGTTGGCTTAAAGCTCAACATTTAGAAAACTAAGATCATGGCATCTGGTCCATCACTTCATGGCAGACAGATGGGGAAACAGTGGAAACAGTGGCTGACTTTATTTTTCTGGGTCCCAAAATCAAGAAAGATGGTGACTGCAGCCATGAAATTAAAAGATGCTCACTCCTTGGAAGGAAAGTTATGACGAACCTAGACAGCATGTTAAAAAGCAGAGACATTACTTTACCAACAACAGTCCATATAGTCAAGGCTATTGTTTTTCCAGTGGTCATGTATGGAGGGTGAGAGTTGGACTATAAAGAAAGCTGAGCACTGAAGAACTGATGCTTTTGAACCGTGGTGTTGGAGAAGACTCTTGAGAGTTCTTTGGACTGCAAGGAGATCCAACCGGTCCACCCTAAAGAAGATCAGTCCTGGGTGTTCATTGGAAGGACTGATGTTGAATCTGAAACTCCAATACTTTGGCCACCTGATGTGAAGAGCTGACTCATTGGAAAATACCCTGATGCTGGAAAAGATTGAGGGCAGAAGGAGAAGGGGACAACAGAGGATGAGATGGCTGGATGGCATCATTGACTTGATGGCCATGGGTTTGGGTGGACTTCAGGAGTTGATGATGGGCAGGGAGGCCTGGCGTGCTGCTGTTCATGGGATTGCAAAGAGTCAAATAAGACTCAGTGGCTTAACTGACTGACTATTGTTTATGCAGGCAATACTTCCATAACTTTGTCGTTTACTTTATACAAGCCAAAGAAATCTGTTTTTCTTAATATATGAATTCAGGGAAATTAATACCACACCTCAAGGCCAATCCATAAATAGAAACTGCATAATCCATTAAATGATAGCAACACTGTGCATGCACTGTTTTAATCTATTGACTTTTAAGAAGTTAAAGTGTTGGCATTATTTCCAAATTTCACACATTTTTACTTTTGAATTTATCTGTCGACTTATGAAAAAGGTAACCATATTAACTAATTTAGTGTTCACATTTTAAAAAAGGCCCTCAAATATTAAATCTTTCACTCCCTCTTACAGTCTGAATATATATTAATTAATTGTAAAATATTTATTTTCCCAATAAAGGATTTTATTAACATAATCTTGTTCAATATTTACATTGTATTACTTTGTATGTCATAATTCTTGTAATTTAATGGTTGCATCTGAAATCATATCTTTCCATAAAGCCTCCAAATCCATTCCGATAAACAAGAGAATAAATAACATTGCCTGTAACTTATGGGTAGTATAATTAGGAGACAGAGATGACTTCAAACTGCAATTCACACACATGAGTAACATTCACAATAAGCAAAAGTAAGCTCTGAAAATTTCAAAGAAGTAAAAAATCAACAAGGATAGAAAAGAGGAAGGAAGAGTGGGGAGGAATCCTTCTGGGGATGAAATTCAGATCACATCAACCCTGGTAGGGTTTAACCTTGGTAGAAAAGTGTCCAACTCCCAGTGGAGAAATACTATGAAGAATTCTCTTAACTGGTGTACTAGATTAAAAAAAGGGACTTGGAAAGCATATGAGACCAGAGGCGGTCACAATCATGGGAATATACACATTTAAGAACTAGGGCAGCCGTGTAGAAAAGGGATGTATTAATTAGAAGCTTGATTAGGAAAGAACAAAACCATTTGAAAAAAACAAGGAATGACTTCAATATGAATTAGACTAATTTACAATATAAAAGAAAACTATGGAATTCAAAATGGATCAAGATGATGCAATTAATGTAAGAGGTGACTGAACTAAAGAACTGGTTGCAGAAAAAGACAAAGCCATACTAGTAATAAAAATTAATCACAAGGTAAAGTAGATGTGTTCAATAATAGTAAAAGATACAGACAATAAGAATGACCAAAGCCAAGAGAATAAAAATAACAAGGTTGAGGAAAGATCAAAAAGGATAAGTTGATATGACTGGAACCCAAGAAGAACAAAAACAAAACAATGAAACAGAGCTAATATTTAAAATGACAATCTAAGAAAGCATCCCTGATATAAATTGAGGCTTGGTTTTATATAAATTGGAAAAGCCTTCCATGTGCTGGCAAAAATTTACTTTGAAATATGTTCTAGTAAAAATGCTGGACTTTAAAGATAAAAAAATTTCTTTCAGGCTTTCAGATTGAAAACAAACAAACAAAAAAAAGCAAGCCACTTACAAAAGAAAGAAAAATCACTTGGCATCAGAATTCTCAATGGCAACATATAAATGAAGACAACAGTGGGATAGTGTTTTTAAGAAATTCAAAGATAAAATGACAAGGATTTTACATCCATTCAAGATGTCTTCTATGAATTCGGTTAAAACAAAGCAGCTTAACACTGTAAAACTGCAAGGAATATTATACCCTCAAGCTCTTCTCAAGGAATCTAATATGGACCAAATTTTATTCAGTTTTCAAATGCCAGAGACTTGTTGCCAAACAGACCGATAATGAGGATTGAAAATATTTCGATACGTATATGTATGAAAGATAGCATGTAACTTTTGTATGTGCTTGACAAAGTAGAAATAATGCAAATAAAAAGAAAATGAGAGGAGAAGGGAGAAAGTCTCAAACAGGAAAAACCCATGAAATGTCATGTAGTTATCATTTTGGGGTCAAAAATTTTAATTTCAAGCTAAGAAACTGAATAAGAGAAGTTTATGTAAGGAGAAGGAAGACTAAAGATGACTATACAAAAGTATTAGGATAAAAGTAATCACTAGAAAAAAAATGCAAATCTTCCTTTTAGAACAATGAAAAAATAATCAATAAAAAATGGAAAGCACAGTGAAAACCAAAATGAACATATCATAATGCAATTAATTGTACCTGTATAAGTCTACTTATCTGTTTAACTGATTGAGCTGAGACCAAATGCACCCACTATATTAATGTATCTAAGTGTGATTAGTCACTTATTAAAAAAGTTTTTCTGATTGGCTTACAAAGCAAAACCCAATTCTGTTATGTTGAAGTTACATACCTGAAACAAAATGACCATAAAGACTAAAAATAAATAATATTAGTAAAGCTTTACTTAGTGTATTGGGCACTTCTGTGCACCATTTATAATTTAGGTCCTCTTCTAACTCCAGAAGCAGATGGGACCATTGGTTTCAAATAAGCTTTTCATTATAAACTTGATAATGCCTCACTCTGAACATATGCCATCTACCTCACTTCAGGCACAAGGAATTCTAGTGTGTCATGGAAAGAAACACCTAAGACAGCCTATTCAGCAATTATGAACAACTTAGAAGTGTAGAGGAATTAGCACTTGAAAAGGAAATCATCCTTGAAAAGGAAAGAGTGGGCAAGCATAGACAGGTTTCTCCCTTTTATCACCCACATGAATGTTTATTGAGAACCAGGTTATCTGTAACTGTAGCCAATTTGATAAGCCAATATAATTTGATTGTGTTTGTTTTATTTCCTTCCTTATTTCATCTGCTCCATCCCTTGCTTTCTGGGCTTCCCATTTAGCTCAGTAGTAAAGAATCTGCCTGCCAATACAGGAAATACAGAAGATGTGGGTTCCATCCCCGGGTTGGGAAGATGCCCTGGAGAAGAAAATGGCAACCCACTCCAGTATTCTTGCCTGGAAATCCCACGGACAGAGGACCCTGGTGGGCTATAGTCCATGGGGTGGCAAAAGAGTTGACTTAGTGACTAAACAACAACATCCCTTCCTTTAGCTCTTTGGGAGTGTTTGCCCAAGGCTATGTTTTGGCCTGAACCACCAGTCAGTTTCAAACTAAAACAAAACAGGGATCATATCCTTTGTATTTGATAAGCTTGAGCTCAAGACAAAGTATTAAACAAGGCATGAAAGGACTTTGATAGAACTAAAAGCTACAATTCACAATATTATAGAAGCATAATGAATATATGTGTACCAAGTAACACAGCCCCTGCATAACATGCAAAGAGAGACTCTGTAACATCAGTTTTTGTATACTGCATTCACAGTCCATTTAAGTGTAAAAATTATATAGGCTTACAAAAGAATTGAAGTAGAAAATTAATATCTTCAATTTTATGAATAAATGTTAAAATTGAAAACCTGAAAGTTGAGAAAATACTATTTTCCAAGTGCACAGTAACCAGGACTGTATCCTAAGTCTAACTGTACACCAACTGTTAAACAACAACTACTTGGGTTGAACAAAAGAAAGACAATATGAGCAGCATTCTATGGTCAAATGCCTATGAGTCATAGGCATTTAATGATGAAATTTTTTAAAAATTTATTTTTATTTAGAAATCTACAAAGCTCCTTGTTAAACAATACTTGGTCAAAGGGAAAGCACAAACATCCAAAACTGATGATAATAGAAACAGTATACAACAGTTTCTCTGGGAACCATCAAAATAATGATTAGAGACATTTAATAATTAGGCCAATAAAAATGAAAATAAAGGAATTCTGGTTTCCTATTTGCAGATAAGGGGCTTGAAAATGGCCCCTCTGTCCTCACAACAAATAAAAAACCAAATAGACTTAAAAATCAATGACTCTTCAGATCTGTAAGAGAAGGGAAGGATACAAGAACAACTGCTGTCCCCAAGACTGAAGAGACAGATGAGTGAAAACAGGAAGTCATGGATTATCACAGTAGAGACTCACTAGTGAAAATCTCCATAGAAACCAGGGCTGGGATAGGAAAACCTGAATTATACTTGTTAAATTGATGGAGGGTCAGTATGGAGAACTCTGAGATGTAAAAACTCCAGGAGGATACAGTCATTGGAAGAACAGCGGAGGAAGGCATTATACTGAAATTTACCTCCATTAGACTAAATTCCTACACTCAGTATCAGAGGAAAACCCCTTATGCTTCAGGCAAGGGGAGGAAAAAGAAACCATTTTAATGTTCATCGCCGCATTGTTTACAATAGCCAGGACATGGAAGCAACCTAGATGCCCATCAACTGACAAATGGATAAGAAAGCTGTGGTACATATACACAATGGAATATTACTCAGCATTTAAAAAAAATCCATTTGAATCAGTTCTACTCAGGTGGACGGAACTGGAGCCTATTATCCAGAGTGAAGTAAGCCAGAAGGAAAAACAACAATACAGTATACTAACGCATATATATGGAATTTAGAAAGATGGTAATGAGAACCCTGCATGCGAGACAGCAAAAGGAAAGCAGATGTATAGAACAGACTCGTGGACTCTGTGGAAGAGAGCAAGGGTGGGATGATATGGGAGAATGGCATTGAAACATGTTAATTATCATATGTGAAATCAATCGCCAGCCCAGGGTTGATGCTCGGGGCTGGTGCATGGAGATGTCCCAGGGGGAGGGAATTGGGAGGGAGGAGGGAGGGGGGGGTTCTGGAGAGGGAGCATATATAAACCCATGGTGGTTTCATGTCATTGTATGGCAAAACCAACACAATAACATAAAGAAAATTTAAAAAAAAAGAAAGAAAGAAAAATAAATAAAATATTACAGAGTACTCTCTTAACAAGACTTGCTCTCTGGGGAAACTAGTGAATCAGAGTCTAAACTCTGGGGGTGTTAGCAGAGCATTACTGACCTGAAAGAAGGGAAATAACCAACTGTAGTCTCCTCTAGCCATCCTATACCATCTAAAAGTCAGGGAGGGAAGAGGAACTGAGCAACACTGAACAAGTTCACTATCCAGAGGCATAAGCTCACTAAAAGACTGAGACCAAATCTTGGGACTGGAGAATTGTTCTCCTCCTCCCGTAACTCAGTACTATATCACTAAAGGCCTGTTTATACTTGTTCCTTTTATCTGTCATATCTGGCTATGAAGAAAAAAAAATTACAAACCTCAATTTAAAGAGATATGGCAAGCATCAGAACTAGTTAGAACTAGTCATGGCAGGGATGCTGGAATTTTCCTACCTGGAATTTAAAAGAAAGATTGAGGGCAGGAGGAGAAGGAGGAAACAGAGGATGAATGATTGGATAGCATCACCAGCTCAATGGACATGAGTTTTGCAAAATTCCTGTAGATAGTGAAGGACAGGGAAGCCAGGTATGCTGTAGTCCAAGGGGTCACAAAAAATCGGACACCAGTTAGCGACTGAACAACAACAATGATTAATGTGCTAAGGACTCTAATGTAAAGTAGATAGCATGTAAGAACCAAAAAGAAATGTTACAGATTAAAAAAAAAGAGACACTAACAAAAATGAAAAGTGCCTTTGATGGGCTTATTAGTAGATTGGACGTGGCTGAGGAAAGAATCTTTGAGCTAGAGAGAATATCAACAAAATCCTCAGAAACCGAAAAGTAAGAGAACAAAGACTGAAAAAAAGAATATCTGAGTTCTGCAAAAGTTATATAATGTATACATAGTGGGAATATTAGAAGTAGAAGAAAGAGTGAAAGGAACAGATGAAATATTTGACAATAGTCCTGAGAATTTCCCCCAAATTAATATCTGACACCAAACCTCAGATCCAGGAAGCTCAGAGAGCTCCAAGCAGGATAGATGTCAAGACAAAAACAAACAAAAATCAAACCAAACCTAATCATATTATTTTTAACTATAGAAAATCAAAGGGAAACTCGAGAGGAAAAGAATATGTTAACTATGTAAGAATAAAAATAAGAATTACAAGTTCTTTCTCCTCAGAAACCATACAAGTAAGAAAAGTGGAGTGAAATATTTAAAAGTGTTGAGAGAAAATGCCCTACTAACCTAGAATTCTGTACTTGCAAAATTATCCTTCAAAACTGAAGATGAAATAAAGACTCACAGACAAACAAAGTTAAGATAATCTGTTGCTAGTAGATCTGCCTTGCAAGAAATGTTAAAAGAACTTATTTAGAAAGAAGGAAAATAACATAGGTCAGAAACTTGGATCTACATAAAGCAAGGAAGTGCACGCAGAAGGAATAAGTGAAGGTATAGTACAAACTTTTGTTTGTCTTATTCTTAATATGTGCTTATGTATGTTTGTGTAAAATGAAATGAAGCACAGCAATGATACAAGAGGGAGGGATTAGGGTTATTTTGCTATTATAAGTGACTCACACTACCTATGGTGTTATTTGAAAGTGAACTTATATATTGTAAACTCTAGGAAAACCACTAAAAAAAGTAAAAAACAAAAAAAGAAATATGGCATGTTAAGAAAAGAAAGAAAGTGAAATAATACAAAAATCTAAATTATTATCACAAAAGCATAAAAAGGTGGAAGACAAAAATTGGAACAGAGAACAAGGACAGCAACTAGAAAACATTAATAAGTATTGTAGACAGTAATCCAGCTATATCCTGTATACCAGCAATGCACAAATGGAATTTGAAGTTAAAAACACAACACCATTAGCACCCACAAAATGAAGTACTTAGGTATAAATCTAACAAATATGTACAGGACTCTGATGAGTAAAATCACAGAAAAACTAAATAATTGGAGATAATATTTCATACCCATGGAAAGTTAGACTCAGTATTGTCAAGAGTTCTTCCCACCTTGGTCTATAATTGAACGCAATTCCAATGAAAATCCCAGCAAATTATCTTGCTGACATAGACAAACTTTTTCTAAAGTTCATGTGAAGAGACAAAACTAGAGAACAGCCAATACAGTTTTGCAGAAGAAAAGCAAAGTTGGAGGACCGACACTTCCAAGATCTACTGTAAAGTTATGATAATTATAGTCAGTGTAGTACTAGTGAATGAATGAAAAAGTAGATCAGTGGGACAGAACAGAAAGCCCAGAATAGATCCACATAGATGAATCTAATTGATCTTTGACAAAGGAACAAAGGCAACAAAATGGGGCAAAGATAATATTTTCAATAAATAGTGTTGCAACAATGGGACATCCACATGCAAAGAACTGAATCTACGCACAGACTTTGTTGCTGTTACTTAGTCACTAAGTCATGTCTGACTCTTTTGCAACCACCTGGACTGTAGCCTGCCAGCTTGCGTTGTCTGTGGGATTTCCCAGGCAATAACACTGGAGTGGGTTGCCATTTCCTTCTCCAGGGGATCTTCCCAACCCAGGGATCAAATCCACATCTCCTGCATTGGCAGGCAGATTCTTCACTACTGAGGCACCAGGGAAGCCCACACACAGACTTTATGCCGTCACAAAAGTTGACTCCAAATATGTATAATATATAGCAAACCTGTCATAGCAAAATAAATAAATAAATAAATAACCTTATTTAAAAATGGGTAAAGGACTCTAATAAACATTTGTTTTTAATAATATTCTGCTTTTTAAATTAATTTTTATTGGGATATAGTTGAATTACAATGGTGGGTTATTTCTTGCAGTACTGAGAATTAATGTTATGCATATATGTATATCTACTTGTTAAAGATTCTTTCCCCACATAGGTCATTACAGAGTATTGACTAGACTTCCCTGTCCTATACAGTAGGTTCTTATTAATTATCTATTTTTTCTTACATAGCAGTGTTTATATATCAATCCCAGTCTCCCAATTTTAATAAGCATTTCTTTTAACATGCATATGGCCAACATAAGTGAAAAGATGCTCAATATCTCTAATCATCAGGGATATGAAAATCAAAACCACAATGAGGTATCACTTTACACCAGTCAGAATGGCTGCAATCCAAAAATCTACAAGCAATAAATGCTGGAGAGGATGTGGAGAAAAGGGAACTCTCTTACACTGTTGGTGGGAATGCAAGCTAGTACAGCCACTATGGAAAACAGTGTGGAGGTTCCTTAAAAAACTGCAAATAGTCCTGCCATATGACCCAGCAATCCCACTGCTGGGCATATACACCGAGGAAACCAGAATTGAAAGAGCCACCTGTACCCCAATGTTCATCGCTGCATTGTTTACAATAGCCAGGACATGGAAGCAACCTAGATGCCCATCAACTGACGAATGGATAAGAAAGCTGTGGTACATATACACAATGGAATATTACTCAGCATTAAAAAAAAATTCATTTGAATCAGTTCTACTCAGATGGACGAAACTGGAGCCCATTATCCAGAGTGAAGTAAGCCAGAAGGAAAAACAACAATACAGTATATTAATGCATATATATGGAATTTAGAAAGACGGTAACGAGAACCCAGCATGCGAGACAGCAAAAGGAACGCAGATGTATAGAATAGACTCATGGACTCTGTGGATGAGGGTAAGGGTGGGATGATATGGGAGAATGGCATTGAAGCATGTTAATTATCATATGTGTAATCAATCGCCAGCCCAGGATTGATGCTCGGGACTGGTGCATCGAGATTTCCCGGGGGGGGGGGTGTCGGGAGGGAGGGGGGAGGGGGGTTTTGGATGGGGAGCATATGTAAACGCATGGTGATATCATGGCATTGTATGGCAAAACTAAAAAAAAAAAAAAAGTGTTGGTGAGAATCTGGAGAAGCTGGAAATTTTGTCCACTGTTGGTGAGAATGTAAAATCATCCAGCCACTATTGAAAACAGTATAGAGATTCCTCAAAATATATAGTAAAAAATCGGACTACCATATGATAGTAATTTGATTTCTGAGTATTTAATCAAAAGCATTGTAGTCAGAATCTCAAAGGGATCTTTGCACTCCCAGTTCATAGCAGCACTATTCATAATAGCCAAGATGCAGAAATAACCTAAATGTCCACCAATGGATGAATGCATAAAGAAAATATAACATGTAATATAATGGACTATGATTCAGCCTTTAAAAATGAATTTTGCTATATGTGAAAACTTGAGTAAATCAGTCTTGAGTAAATCATGCTGAGTGAAATAAGCTAGTCACCGAAAACACAGGTACTGTATATGCTACTTATTTTACATATATAAATTGGTAAAACACTTATAAGTAGAGAGTTGAATGATGATTGCCAGGGACTGTGGGCAAGAAGAAATAGGGATTTGCTATTCAGCAGGCATGAAGCTTTAGTTATGCATGATGATTAAGTAAGTTCTAGAGATCTGCTATACAATATTGTGTCCATAGTTTAATTTCTTTTACATTAAAAAATTTGTAAAGAGGGTAGATCTCATGTTATGTATTTTACACAATAAAGAAAAAAATGATGATAAAGCACCATTAAAACAAAAGTTATATTTTAAAAGGGAAATAATGTTGTCCTATCCTAGTATATAAATTTGAAAACCTTGGTAAGATGATTAATTTTCTAGGAAAATATAATTTACTAAAATGGAACACATTAGAGATAGGAAGTTTAAAAAAAAATGGTTTCCATAAAAGAAACAGTTTATCAATGAACCCTCCACACAAAAACATCAGGCTTGTGTATTTGAAAAACCTTCAAAGACAAGTGAATCCCTGTTCTACTTAAATTGTTTCAGGTCATAGAAAAGGAGAAAAACTTCCAAATTTGTTATATGCTGCTGCTGCTAAGTTGCTTCAGTCGTGTTCAACTCTATGCCACCCCATAGACGGCAGCCCATCAGGCTCCTCTGTCCCTGGGATTCTCCAGGCAAGAACACTGGGGTGTGTTGCCATTTCCTTCTCAATGCATGAAAGTGAAAAGTGAAAGGGAAGTCACTCAGTTGTTTCTGACTCTTTGCGACCCCATGGACTGTAGCCTACCAGGCTCCTCTGTCCATGGGATTTTCCAGGCAAGAACACTGCAGTGGGGTGCCATTTCCTTCTCCAGTGATAGTCATTAGTGCTACCCATTAAACTTGTTATATGAAGCAAGTATGTAACATTGATACTTATACCTGATAGAAATCTGTGGGAAAAAAAGACCAATATTACTTATGAATATTGATATAAATATTCTGATAATAATAGCAAATAGTATCCAAAAGTACATTTAAAATAATAAACCATAAGTAATATTTATTTCACAAATTTAAGTCTAGATTTATATTAAGAAATCTATCAATATAGTTCAACATAATAATAGATCAAAGGAGGAAAAATAATATGATCATCCCCATATCTCCATAGATGCTCAAACTCTTCTCACAAAATTTAATGATCCTTAATAAAAACATTTAATGAGATAGGCATCAATATTAGTTGTGTAAAGCAACCATTTTATTCTGTTCACAGATCCTGTGGGTCAGAATTCTAACCAGGCTGAGGGAGGATGTACTGTGTCTCTTCCTCGATGTCTGGGCCTCAGCTGGGGACATGAATGTATGGGGATGACTCAAAACCTGGGTCCTGGTATCATGCTTGGTATTTGGTTTGAGATGACTCAAAGGCTGGGTTCACTTGACTATTGATCAGAGTGCCCACATATGATTTCATCATTTGGTATAGGTTCTCACAGCTTGGTGGCTGGGTTCTGACAGGGTGTGTCCTGAGAGACAGCATCTGGAGAAGAGGTATCTTTCCAAGAGTCAGAAGGCTTCATTTGACCTAGGCTCACAGGTCACACACCTTCATATCCTCTTGGTTTCAGTTAAATCACTAAGGCTGACAGTACTCATGGAGACTAGAATTCAACTTCATTCCTTGATGGGGAAGTGACAGGGTCACACTGCATGAAGGCATTTTGGGATGGGAGGTAATTTTATGGCAACTGTTGTTGTTCAGTATCTCAGTCATGTCTGACTCTTTGCAACCCCATGGACTACAGCACACCAGGCTTCCTGGTCCTTCACCAACTCCTGGAGTTTGCTCAAACATGTCCATTGAATCAGTGATGCCATCCAACCATGTTATCCTCTGGCATCTTCTTCTTCTCCTGCCTTCAATCTTTCCAAGCATCAGGGTCTTATCAAATGAGTCAGTTCTTAGCATTGGGTGGCCAAAGTATTGGAGTTTCAGCTTCAACTTCAGTCCTTCCAACAAATATTCAGGACTGATTTCCTTTAGGATGTACTGGTTGGATTTCCTTGCAGTCTAAGGGACTCTCAAGAGTCTTCTGAACACCACGGTTCAAAAGCATCAATTCTTCAGCATTCAATTTCCTTTATAGTCCAGCTCTCACACTCATACACGACTACTGGAAAAACCATAGCTTTGACTAGATGGACTTTCATCGGCAAAGTGATGTCTCTGCTTTTCAATACTGTCTAGATTTGACATAGCCTTTCGTCCAGTGGGCAAGCGTCTTTTAATTTCGTGGCATCAGTCACCTTTTGAGGTGATTTTGGAGCCCAAGAAAATAAAGTTTGTCACTATTTCCATTGTTTCCCCATCTATTTGCCATGAAGTGATGGGACCAGATGCCATGATCTTTGTTTACTGAATGTTGAGCTTTAAGCCAGCTTTTTCACTCTCCTCATTCACTTTCATCAAGAGACTCTTTAGTTCCTCTTCACTTTCTGCCATAAGGATAATGTCATCTGCATATCTAAGGTTATTGATATTTCTCCTGGCAGTCTTGATTCCAGCTTGTGCTTCATCCAGCCTGGCATCTCACATGATGTACTTTGCATACAAGCTAAAGAAGCAGGGTGACAATATACAGCCTTGACGTACCCCTTTCCCATTTGGAACCAGTCTGTTGTTCCATGTCCAGTTCTAACTGTTGCTTCTTGACCTGCATACAGGTTTTGCAGGAGGCAGATAAGGCAGTCTGGTACTCCCATCTCTTTAAGAATTTTCCACAGTTTGTTGGAAATGGTCAAAGGCTTTAGTGTAGTCAATGAAGCAGAAGTACATGTTTTTCTGGAATTCTCCTGCTTTTTCTATGATCCAATGGATGTTGGCAATTCGATCTCTGGTTCCTTGCCTTTCTAAATCCAGCTTGAATATGTGGAAATTCTCGATTCATGTACCATTGAAGCCTGGTTTGGAGAATTTTGAGCATTACTTTACTAGCGTGGGAGATGAGTGCAACTGTGGTAGTCTGAACCTTCTTTGGCATTGCCTTTCTTTAGGATTGAAATGAAAATTGACCTTTTCCAGTCCTGTGGCCACTCCTGAGTTTTCCAAATTTGCTGGCATATTGAGTGCAGCACTTTCATAGCATCATCTTTTAGACTCTGAAATGGCTCAGTTGGAATTCCATCACCTCCACTAGCTTTGTTCATAGAGATGCTTCCTAAGGCCCACTGGACTTTGCATTCCAGGATGTCTGGCTCTAGGTGAGTGATCACACCTTTTTGGTTATCTAGGTCATGAATATCTTTTTTTGTATAGTTCTGTGTATTCTTGCCACCTCTTCTTAATATCTTCAGCTTTTGTTAGGTCCCACTGTTTCTGTCCTTTATTGTGCCCATCTTTGCATGAAATGTTCCCTTGTTATCTCTAATTTTCTTGAAGAGATCTCTAGTCTTTCCCATTCTATTGTTTTCTTCTATTTCTTCACATTGTTCACTTAGGAAGGTTTTCTTAACTCTCCTTGCTATTCTTCAGAACTCTGCATTAAGATGAGTATATTTTTCCTTTTCCTTTCACTTCTTTTCTTGGCTATTTGTAAGGTGTCGTCAGACAGCCATTTTGCCTTTTTGCATGTTTTTTCTTGTAGATGGTTTTTATCATTGCCCCTGTACAATCTTATGAACCTCCATCCATAGTTCTGCAGGCACATTGTCTATCAGATCTAATCCCTTGAATCTATTTGTCACTTCCACTATATAATAATAAGAGATTGATTTAGGTCATACCTTAATGGTCTAGTGATTTTCCCTACTTTCTTCAATTTAAGTCTGAATTTTGCAATGAGGAGTTCATGATCCGAGTCACAGTCAGTTCCTGGTCTTGTTTTTACTGTATGGAGCATCTCTATCTTTGCCTGCAAAGAATATAAACAGCCTGATTTTGGTACTAACCATCTGGTGATGTCCATGTGTGGAGTTATTGCTTGCATTGTTGGAAGAGGGTGTTTACTATGACCAGTACATTCTCTTGGCAAAACTCTGTTAGCCTTTGTCCAGTGTCATTTTGTACACCAAGGCCAAATTTTCCTGTTACTCCAGTTATCTCCTGAGTTCCTACTTCTGCATTCTAGTCCCCTATCACGAAAGGACATCTTTATTTGATGTTAGTTCTAGAAGATCTTATAGGTCTTCATGGCACTGTTCAAGTACAGCTTCCTTGGCATTATTAGTTGGGGCGTAGACTTGGATTACTATGATAGTGAATGGTTTGCCTTGGAAACTAACAGAGATCATTCTGTTCATTATTTCAATTACTGGAAAATATAATGTCATATTTGGCATCTTATTAATGGTGAGATATTAGAGGTGTATATGCTAAGATTATAAAGGCAAGATGGACTCCATCTTCAGTACTGTTTAGCAGTTTAGCATATATGCCTTATAATGAAGTTTTACCTGTGTAATTAGAATAAAGAAACATTAAAAACAGCATATGAATTGGAAAGGACAATCTTGTGTGTATGTGAGAGAGAGAAAGAGAGGGAGAAAGAAAGAGAAATTGAGAGAATGTTAAATATAGCACAAAACTGGATGGAAGGTATACAGATGCTTATATGCTTATTATTTATTAGGAACTCAGGAGATGGACAATATTGTATCAGCCCTACAGAGAATATATTATTAATAAAAACAGATTTGTTTTTTTGCCCTCTAGATACCTATGATGTGATAAAATATACAAAAAGACCAAATAAACAATCAACAAAGCAATATCATTATATTCTAAGTCTATTTCTTACAAAAAGTTAAAATATGATTCTTGGCAAATTAAGGATGTATAACCCTAATACAGCAGGCTTCCCCGATGGCTCAGTGATAAAGAACTTGCCTGCCAATGCAGGAGAAGCAAAAGATGCAGGTTCAATCCCTGGGTTGGGGAGATCCCCTGGAGGAGGGCATGGCAACCCAGTTCAGTATTCTTGCCTGGAGAATCCCATGGACAGAGGAGCCTGGTGGACTACAGCTCATGAGGTCACAAAGAGTCGGACACAACTGAATCGACTTAGCACGCATGCTTGCACAACCCTAATACAAAAAGTTTTTGAGACGAGGTGGAGCATGAAGGAACGTGTGACAGCCTATATGAGTGGCGAACAGGAGCAGGGAGGAAAATGAAGCATCAGGACCAACTTGGGCAAAATGTGGCTATTTATGTGAAAAGCTCCACGTTGCTGGGTTAGTAGCAGGAGCTCATGTGCACAAGAAATAACCTTGTAAATAAGTTCAGACACCTCAACTCAGGGTGAGTGATTAAGGAAGGGAAAGGGGTGCCTATAAAATATCATTTCCCTCCATCTCAATGTTTACACTGTTCAAAATTCTACAGAGGTTTGTAATTGAATATATACAATAACAGTAATACTAATAATGATGACGTTAACCTTATTAAGCCCTACTGTATACTAACCATTTTGCATTAAGAAATGCTAGCTTCAGCACCTTGAGTGTTCTTTCCTACTGCATGGTTACTCTCTCAATATTCATATGGGCTCTCTGCTGTCACAGAAGCCTGAGTAGAGAGCACTCAGGGGATTGTAATCTGCCTCCCAGTCAGTCATAAGTGGGGGGGGCACACCGTGGCCCACCTCCCATCTGTGTCCGAAGCCCAGAGACACTGAGAGCTCAGGAGGTATTACTGTACGTGCCCTTTTCATTAGCATTCAGTTTTGGTCTGTTGCTTATGATGAGATAGGACAAGCATTTTCAGGGTGCTCCATTAAATTTCTTCCTAACGCCTGAATCTCTTTATGATGGTGGGAAGATAAGATGTCCTTGTCCTCTATGTCCTTTTATTATTCACTCTAACCTGGTTCTCTAGTGTCTCCATTCACCCATTCTGAAGTCTTCTTTTCCTAATCTTTGTAGATTATTTCTCCATTCTTTTGAAGACCGGGTAGTTGGTTCTTAAATGTTTTCTGAGGTCCTTTCATTTCACTGAATTTTAAATATTTCAGCCAATTTGAAGAGTTCATAATGATGAATAAGATTAAGCTTGGAGCTTAACCTTTTGAAACTGGGTGACGCGTTAACTCGGCTGGAACGCTGGTTAATTTAACAGCAGGAGTTGAATTAACTTGTCACAGCTCTGCCATTGTTAAATTTCCTGCTTCTGATCCTTGTCCCAATCTTGCAGAGCTCAGTTGTCCTGGGACCGGGGATGAGTCAGGGTGAAGAAGAGAGTGGAAATGGGAAAAGAAGGATGGCGTGCATTGTTAGGAGGGCAGCAGGCTGACCAGAAACGGCTAGATGAAAAAACCCGTTTTAGTTGGGGAAGACTAGAAGAGAAAAAGTGGAGGGGGAGGAAGTTGGAGAAATAAAAGGCAAAGCAAGCGGGTCATAGGGAGGGGAAAGTGAGAAATAGAGACAGGATGAGACACAGAGAGAGGAATATATTATGAGGAGGCAATAGGTGATGTGACTTGAATTTCTTGGAAATGCGTTGCATTCAGCACACTAGAAGCCTTTAATAGTGGCAGTCTGGCACTCAAAAATAAAATTACCTGCTTAAAAACATCCCGTGCATTAGACAAAGCTGAAAATGTTGAATCACAGGATAATTTCACAGGTGGTCTCAACAAAGAGAAAGGAGTTTCTCTAAATTTGGCTCAGCAGAAATTTCTCTAAATTGGTAGATCCATGTCAAACATTTTTGTTCAACACAGTTTATTCAGAAAGGAAGAGAGTAAAAGGGTGAGGATGGAGGGGAAGGAATAATTCAGACACCAGTGAGTCCAAGGAGAGATGGGGAGAGAGCATGGTGGTCTTTCCCCAAGGAAGAGGGGGAGCACCATTTGTGGAGGTTGGGGATAGAAAGAAAAACACAGAAGCAGCTGCAGCAGTTACATTGACAGTTACCTTTTCCTTCAACAAAGTATTGGGCATTGATGGGCTGTGATCCTCTGTGCACACATTGCCTACCTTATGACTAACTCTCAAACATGCATCATCTTAGCTTTGCTATTCTCGCGCTGACAGGAAGCTGCATGCAGTAGAGTAAGCATCCGGGCCTTTAGGGCAGAGGCCTAATAACACCTGAAATGCAGGCAAAATAACCAGCCTGCTTCTAAGCACCAGCCACTTTGAGGCTCATCAATAGAGCTCACCTGGAGCCTGTCTTCCTTTTGATTGTTTCAGCAGTGCCTTAACACTGGAAGGACATTTTCTTTTCTATTTGTATGATTTTGTCTCAGGGCTCACATTATTCCACAGATGCTCTAACAGGTTTTCAATTTTCAAGGTAGTTGCCTGAAAAGACTGTTGGCTGTTCAGGAGCCTAACCAACGCTCAGTAGCTGGATCTGAAGCGGATTACTAAGGATTCTGGAGCTTTTTGCTCCTGTCCAAAATTACTTTAAGGTATAGCTATCAGACGGCTGGGCTGTGTCTGATGGATCAAGAGAATGAGGCAAATAGAGAGAAGGTGAAAGGGATAAGTCAGAGATAGAGGACAAGAGGAAGGTAAACAAAAAAGTACAACAAGAGAGTTAAAGAGTGAAGGATTTCTTGTTTAGTTTCAGGATAGAAACTAAACTCTCAAGGCATTGTTAAATTCACCAGTTGATGTTAAAAGGAACTAAGAAAGTTTTGAATCTGGGAAGCCAGAAAGCAATACACTGAAAAGTAACTGCAGTGATTCGATGAATTACCAGGTAAGACTGAACGTCTTTCCTACATCAAAGCAGTTGGCTGGATTTTTGATTGCTTTCACTTCAGATAATCCAAGCAGAGGTACAGTCATTGGTGAAGTCTGGGCAGAATTTGAGGGTATAAATTTGCATAGTAGTGTTAGCCACATGCTTCCTTTTTCAGTGGAGGTAAATTAAAATTTTTCTCACCATCCAAAGTGTACATAAGTCTCATAATAAAAACAACAGTAGTGGGAGGTGGATTTGTCCTATTCTCCAGCATAAGGACTTAATTTTTCAAGTTCTAAGGGATCTTAAACTGGTGTCTAGATAATAAACTCCAAGGGCAGCACTATATAGAAACTCTAATGCCTTCCTTGAACATAATGGGTTTCAATACTGGCACACCCGAGTTTGATTGGCCTAAGCACTTCCTTTAGATAATGAAAACAAAGTAGGGGAAATTCAAATTAAAAAAGAGAGGCATGAAACTTTCTACTCTCTTAGATGAATAAAACAATGATTTCTACTATGTTTCATGGAACATTGTATTACATGAGAAATATATTTTGAATGAACTTATTTACAAAACAGAAATAGAGTCAAGGAGGTAAAAAACAAACTTATGGTTACGGGTGTGGGGGAGAGGGAAAGTGGGGAAGAGATAAACTGGGAGACTGGGACTGATAAATACATACTCCTGTATATAAAATAGATAACTGATGAAGACCTGCTGTAGAACACAGGGAACTCTATACTCTGTAATGACCTATATGGGAAAAGAATCTAAAAAAGAGTGGATATATGCATATGTATAACTGATTCACTCTGCTGTACAGCTGAAACTAATACAGCTTTGTAAATCAACTATACTCCAATAAAATAAAAAAAAATAAGAAAAGTACTTTATTACTGTACATTTCCAGGATGTGGCAAAAAACAAACCCAAAAAACAACAAAAACTTTCCAGACATATTGACTAGGGAATAATTTTCTTCACAGAATATCAATCCTTGCACTTTAGAATATAGCTATTTCTTTTTAAGAATATTATATTAATAGTCACTGTTTCACCAAGCTTTCGTGAACATTCTCAAAAATAATTGACCTACAATCTGTTCAGATGCAGGACAGAATTTAATATGCCCAGCGCCACCAATATGGTTTGACAGAATTGCTTTGACACAAGGAATATTTAGCTCTTTTTGTCGTGCTAGCTTAGGCAGCACCTTCAAGCTTGTTGTGACTTCTATTCGCGCTGGACAGTGGTGTCCATAATTTTAGGGGTACAAGGTAAAGAGGGGCCACAGAGTTGCAACCAGGAAAACCAGTTCTCAAGGTTTCATAGTTTCAGTGAGCTGAGAGTGTGTATTCTGTAACCACAGAGAGGGGGAGATGCGGGCTTCTCTGCTGCGTTGGGACAGGACATCTGTATTCCTGGTCAAATGGTTACCCAGGCACCTCAGTGCTACTTTATGTGCCTGTAATTTCCATTATGACTTTAGACTGTCATCTTTCAGCATATTTTCATTTATTGTTTTTAGCTACAATCAGGGCAGTAATAGGAGAGCAATTCTAGGGAGTGAGAGCACAGATAAAATATGTAAACCCGGCACCAGTGAGGCCTACTTAGCCACACCTCATATTTCAGTTCACAGAAATGTGTGTGGGGACTGACATAAGTACTCCCTGTTGTGTTATTGCTCCTGGCTCAGTAGTCCTTTGAGAAGAACGCAGAGTAAAGGACTGTGGAGAACGGGTGCCGTCAAAATGGCAGCGCTAGAGACGATACCTACAAGCACCCAATAGAGTTTTATGTTTTTTAACAAATGTTTTCTTGATGTTACCTTTAAATCCCACCTGCAATTCCATCTCTTGCCATCGACATCAGTCGCCTCTCTGCTTTTCAAGCTTCCTTTCTGAGGCATCAATGAACCTAAAGGAAACCAGCATGATGGGAATTTCATGACAGCTTGCAGCACATAGCACTTTCTTGGCAAGCGATGTTATTGAATGGCATTCAGACTCTCACGGCAGGGCCATGGCTGATCAATAATTTCCAGGAGCCCCTTTTGATTGTGTCAGAAGCAAAACCCAAGGAATGTGACTAGACCAGTTAGAAATAGCTCCCTGACAGGAAACTTTCAGGGCAGTCAAAGGATAAATTGTAACATTTGGTTATATTAATATGTGCTAAGGCTCTTTCTTGACAGGAGACATTTGGTTCCCATTTTCAGGCTACAGAAGACTTAAACTAAGCATAAATATATGAGTGTCACAAAGGAGTGTTTCAAACAGCTACATTAAGAAATTGAGGTTGTCAAATATCCCCTTGTGACTTTAAAGATGAGAAATGATCATCTAGATATGCACTAAAAAGTTCCATTAGAAAACTATTTTAAATGCTGTTATCCTGATAAAGCCTCCCCAAATGAAATGGAAATAATGTTATTATGCCTAAACTATTTTTTTTTTCTTATTTTTCTAGCAGGAAAGTTTTTCAACTTGCAATAGAATATAGTTATTTTTTTAGCTTATTATTTTCTTTAGTAGTAGTAGTAGGTCTACTCATATAGACAGTTGTTGTATGATTAGCCAGAAATTCCAACAGTTTATTAACTTTTAAAATGCATGTCCAGAATACTGCTAAAATATGGGAGACCTTGATAAATATTTTTGGATGATGAAGAACCCAAAACCCTCTCTCTTCCTTTGTGTTCTGTATGTAGAGAGCAGAAGACATCAACTTTTCCAAACATCACCATCATGAGCGCTATTTATTGATGGCTGCATGCGTTAAATACAATATGAATGGGAATAGGGAAAAGGAGGGCTTCCTAAGTAGTGCTGGTGGTAAAAATTTTGTCTTCCAGTGCAGGAGATGCAAGAGACTTGAGTTTGATCTCTAGTTGGGAAGATCCTCTGGAGGAGGGCATGACATCCCCACTCAAATATTCTTGCCTGGGAAATCCCATGAACAGAGGAGCCTGGCAGGTTACATCTATGGTGCTGCAAAGAGTCAGACACAACTGAGCAAGGAAAAGGATCTTGGACTTCTTATCCTCTTGTAAATTTTCAAACTGAAGGTCAGACTGACTCCATGAGTAGCTTTTAAGTCATAAATGGTCATTGTAGAATTCAGAAGATCTCCCAGACTCAAGACCTTGTTCACTATTTAATACAAGACTGTGGCCTAGTTAATGACAAAAAGTTGGAGCTAGCAGATTATTTTGTTTTCAGCTTCAGTTATTGATCTGTAAAATGTGAATAATGTTGTATTCATTTCATACATTTCAAAACTGTTGTAAATAAAGAGAAAATGGATATGCAGAAATTAATATAATAGGCTTCTAGTTACTGTCATTCATCATCATCATCATTATCCTCTTCAAACAGTTTGTAATGTGATGTGTAGTGCTGCGGTAGTAAGTCTTAAAGGGATAAAGTTTATATTGATCAGCATTCTGAAAGGGTCTGACTTGACAGAGAAGAGGAAAGGTCATTGAAGTTTAGAGGAGATGTCCATGCCATAACTTGGAGGCAAGATAATTTTAATTCCATTTTATAGAGGATCTTTTAATTAAAACTCATTGGATAGGGTTGAGAGGAGTGGCACATATGTGATGGCAGTGGCAATAATGGTAATTAGTAGTTTTCATTCATTTATTCATCAATAACTTCAAATATGGAGATGACACCATCCTTATGGCAGATAACGAAGAAGAACTAAAGAGCCTCTTGATGAAATTCAGGAGGAGAGTGAAGAAGTTGGCTTAAACCTCAACACTCAGAAAACTAAGATCATGGTATCCGATCCCATCAGTTCATGGCAAACAGATGGGGAAACAATGGAAACAGTGACAGACTTTATTTTTGGGGGCCCCAAAATCATGGCAGATGGTGACTGCAGCCATGGAATTAAAAGACATTTGCTTCTTGGAAGCAAAGCTATGACCAACCTAGACAATATATTAAAAACAGAGACATTATTTTGCCAACAAAGGTCTGTCTAGTCAAAGTTATTTCAGTAGTCATGTATGTATGTGAGAGTCAGTCTATGAAGAAGGCTGAACGCCAAAGAATGGATGCTTTTGAACTGTGGTGCTGGAGAAGACTCTTGAGAGTCCCTTGGACTGCAAGGAGATCCAAGCAGTCCATCCTAAAGGAGATCAGTCCTGGGTGTTCATTGGAAGGACTGCTGTTGAAGCTGAAACTCCAGTACTTTGGCCACCTGATATGGAAAGCTGAGTCATTTGAAAAGACCCTAATGCTGGGAAGGAATGGGGGCAGGCGGAGAAGGGGATGCCAGAGGTTGAGATGGTTGGATGTCATCACCGACTCGATGGACATGAGTTCGAGCAAGCTCTGGGAGTTCATGAAGGAAAAGGAAGCCTGGCCTGCTGCAGTCCATGGGGTCACAAAGAGTTGGACACAACTGAGCAACTGAACTGAACTGAACTGAATTCAATAAACATTTAATGAGTACCACTTTATCCCAAACAAAATAGTGGCTGTTTGATGTGTGAATTATATAAAATTGATTTCTGCAAGTAATGAATCTCTACTCTTCAGAGTAGAAAAGAGAATGGAAAGTGTTGGAAAATAGAGCTGTGTACTTGTACAGTGGTGGCAATGAGCAAGAAAAAGCTGGTTTTCTTGAGAAGACTGAGAAAGTTTTCTAAAGGATGATGCTCAAAATAGCACTTTCCTTTGAAATTGTAGTTTGAATTTCAGATGTGTGGCCCAGGAGCTGATCAAAGAAATGAACTAACGTGGTCAAAATTCATACTAAAGAAATTCCTTTATCTATAGGATGGAGGGGAGACTGGGGATGCAGAATTATATGAAAAATGCTGTTTTGCATCATTTAGGTAAAAAATAGGGCCCAGCAATGGATGTATTTGAAAGAATTCATGGGTGATGGACTTTGTGTCAAAGGTAAAATAAGAGACATGGAAAATCTGATATTATATTTACAAGCTTGAATGTTGTCAGAGATAATCATGCCTTTGATATATACACAGAAAGATGAAGAGCCATACAAAATGTCAGCTTCAGTGGGAGTTAATTATTCCCCTCATGGAGAGAATTTCAAGAAGATATCAGGACTGACTGGCAAAATTGGACAGCCTATAAGCATTTTCTGAAATAAGCTTATTTTGTTTGTTTCCAGTATCCACAAACCACTGCAATGGATAAATCTGAGAGATGATGAAACTGATTTTTTTTCCTTTTTGAGTTTGTTAAGAGTACAGAAATAAAAATGAAAACAGTCTCTCTGTATCAAAAAGGAAATATTCAATCATACTTACTTCAGGACCCAAAGTGACTTTGGGATTATTCCTTTCTTCTGTCCTTGATTAGTATTAATAAATGAACTAGCCCTGTTTATGGATGTTGTTATTGTTGTTCAGTCGCTCAGTCATGTCCAACTCTTTGCTACCCCATAGACTGCAGCATGCCAGGCCTCCCTGTCCTTCACTATCTCCTGGAGCTTTCTCAAATTCATGTCCATTGAGTCAGTGATGCCATCCAAACATCTCATCCTCTGTTGCCCCCTTCTTCCCTGCCCTCAGTTTTTCCCAGCATCAGGATCTTTTCCCATGAGTCTTCTCTTTGCAACAGGTGCCCAAAGTATTGGAGCTTCGGCTTCAATCAGTCTTTCCAATGACTACTCAGGGTTGATTTCCTTTAAGGTTGACTGGTTTGATCTCCTTGTTGTCCAAGCGACTCTCAAGAGTCTTCTCTAGCACCACAGTTTGAAAGTATCAGTTCTTCAGTGCCTAGCCTTCTTTATGGTCCAACTCACATCCATGCATGACTACTGGAAATACCATAGCTCTGACGAGATGGACCTTTGTCAGTAAAGTGATATCTTTGCTTTTAATATGCTGTCTAGTTTGGTCATAGCCTTTCTTCCAAGGGCAAGCATCTTCTAATTTTATGGTTGCAGTCACTGTTTGCAGTGATTTTAGAGTTCAAACATAGAAAATCTGTTACTGCTTCCACTTTTCCCTTGTTATATTTGTCATGAAGTGATGGGACTAGGTGCCATGATCTTAGTTTTATGAATGTTGAGTTTTAAGCCAGCTTTTTCACTCTCTTCTTTCACCCTCATCATCAAGAGTCTCTTTAAATCTCTTTAAATTACTAATACCCAATGCAATGACTTCCCTGGTGGCTCAGACAGTAAAGGGTCTGCTTACAATGTGCAAGACCCAGGTTCAAACCCTGGGTTGGGAAGATCTCCTGGAGAAGGAAATGGCAACCCACTACAGTATTTTTGCCTGGAAAATATCATGGGAGGAATATTGTAGGCTACAGTCCACGGGGTCACAAAGAGTCAGACATGACTGAGAGACTTCACTTTTCACTTAATACAATGTAAATGCTATATAAATAGGTGCCAGTGCAGGGCATATTTAAGTTTTGCTTTTTGGAACTTTCTGGAATTAAAAAAAATATTTTCTATCCATGGTTGGTTATGCCCATGGATGGGAAAACTATGGGTGTGGAGGCCCAGCTGTGGTTGTTGGGCATGCTAGCCTGAGGCCTTGCTCCTATTGCATTCATATGGGGGCCTTTGTCTGCCCCTTTAGACTTCAGTCTTTTCCCCCTTTCTCTTCTATCTTAGCTCTTTGGGAGATGGAGAACAAGAGTGAATTTACATCTCAAATCCCTGATATTGACTACCTTTCCTTGGAGGAGTTGAAGAGTTTACACACCCAATTGAAGTTCTAAATAGTGCCTGTCAATTTCTTACCTTGAGTGTACTCCTTGCAGGGGAACCGACAGATCCTTCTTAGATTTAGGTCAAGTGTGTTAAGTAAACACATTTCCGTCCCATCTTAAAATTTCAACCATATAGGAGGAGGGGAATTCCTTTGCCCCAGCACAAGCCTTACAGGACAACATTACCTGAGGCTATTTGGTCAAGCGTGTGCTAAATCTCTTCGGTTGCATCCAACTCTTTTCTGCCCTATGGACTGTAACCACCAGGCCTCTCTGTCCATGGGATTCTACGGGCAAGAATATTGGAGTGGGTTGCCATGTCCTACTCTAGGGGATCTTTCCTACCCAGGGATCAAACCCACATCTCTTATATCTCCTTCATTGGCAAGTGGATTCTTTATTAATAGCAACCACCTGGGAAGCCTCTGTTTGAGTAAGGCTGCATACCAATATGCAACTTGTACTGAAGCAGCTGACACTAGTGGCTCCTCCTCATAGTACTGTTGAGAGCATTGCCTTGTGGAACTAGAGATTCTATCGACTTAGTCTCATAGAGGGATCAGTGCTAATATAATACGACATTATCCCAGAACCTATCTAGTCTGAATCCGTGGATTCAGAACACTGTAAACATGGGGCAGATTCTTGCAGATGAACTTCAAAAAGGTAGCAGGTTTCAAAGATTTGATCTGAAAGGAATCACATTTTCAGAAGCTTGGAATCAGCTCCAGAACTGGTTTTTCAGATATTCATGGTCAGTTCAGAGTCCCCAGGGGATTTACAACCAAAGAATGGGAAATAGCAGTCTCTTTCACCTGGAATTTGTCGTTTGTATTATTTACATTACTAAAGAGAGTCAATCTCAAAAATGTTACCATAATGACAAGGTGAATTAATGTAGACCTTACAACAAGTGGAACACTTAATGCTCTCTAAGAATTTGGCTCATTAAGAAAAAACAAAAAACCCACTCCTTATCTTAGCTTTTACACTTTTACTTTGAAGAACAGAAAATGTAAAACTTATATGGCAGTCATTTGAAATTAATTTCAAAAGCCTACTCAGTTTACTACTTAAGATCAAAGTACATTTTCCTGACATTTTTTGGTACTAATTACCATTACAGCTTAATTGACTTCCATTTGTGGAAGTATATATATATGTGTGTATATATAACATACATGTACACACACGTAATCATGCAATGCTATTTTGTATGCATACATGTGTTTATGTATATATACATATATTAATACACATACATATTAGAATATGACTAATAAGAATTGACTTATTAGAACATATTAAAGGTGTTTTACAAAATGAAATATAATAGAAACCAAGTATGAAAGTGAGTTAAAGATTTTTGTGTAAGAAAAATTCTGTTCTAGCTATCTTGCAACACTGTGTAAGACCTTTTCAAAATGTAGAAGCAAAAGCACAAACCATTCTCCCAGCTTTCTCTTTCTCTTTTTTTTTTATTCACATTTTATAAAACTGCAGTTTTATTGCTGGATAATATGGTAAAAAAGATTCATTGTAAGGGTTACCTAACAACGTTGGTGGTGTTGATGAATAGTTGCAATTAATACATTCCCTTAATTAGTCTGATACCCAGAAGATGCACCTGGCAGGTCATTTTAATACTACAATTGATTTATAGCTGCTAGAAATGATTTTACCAGCTATCTTCAGAGAGTACAATTAGAGTGGATTTCATTTTTTAATGCATTTTCACTGAGGAATAAACATAAAAGGTCTATGTAATTCAGAACAAAGCAGCTATAATGTACTAATGGTTTATGGATTTTATTAATATTCAGCTAACATTAGAGGCAATTTTATGGGAAAGCAACCTATTTTCCTTATGAAGTATTCAGTTTTTTAGTATCCGAGTGCTTTGTTTAAAAAATAAACCTTGATATTTTCCAATAAGTTGCTTCTATTTCTTATAGCAAAAACACTATGTGTTACAAAGTATGAAAAAAGAAAATAAGAATTTTAGGTGCTGTTCATTAATTGCATGCATTTATATACTGCATATTTACTTCTTAAATACATGTAAATTCTAAAGTAAGTCATTAAGCATTCATGTGATTTAAATAGTGCTTCCATAATTGTTGAGCTAATGGATGAACTCTATCAGTAATGGAGGGAGTTGCACTCTGTGGTTGAACAGGTAACAGAATATTTTAAGATCCTGATTACATATCTGGCTTTTCATCACCTGTTTATCTGGGATATTAATTTTGCTAATCGGGAATCTTTGTCCTTCTCACTCACTATCCATAACATGGGAAGAGTTTACTCATTTAGTTTAAGATATTAGGACAATGAGAAATCAGTTTTACTGATAAAGCAAATAGTCCTGTGCAAAGTATTAATATTTAAATATACCATTTCCATGAATAAAATGAACTATACCTGAAAAATGTCTTTATCAAAGTGTCAGTGAGCTTCTGTTAGCTCAAGGAAAATTTTCATATTAAAAATTTTTAAATTTCTTTAAAATTTCTTCTATGGCTAGTTAATGAGAGTCTACTATGTGTAAGGGGCTAGGCTTAGGAAGTGCTGTGGATTCAAGAAGTAAAGAACAAAAGGTTTCTGTCAACATGGAATTAGATTCTAGTGGGGAAAGGCAGGAGGATTCAATTGATCCACAAATACAAAATCATAAGCATCATCCCGTGAAGGAAAAGCTGAGGAGCTTGTGAAAGGATATCACAGGAAAGCCTGGTTACTGCTTCATTTTTGTATTACAGATCCTAAACTAGAAATTGGCAGCCTGGTCTGAACCACAGAGAAAAATCACAGCACCCATAATGTCCCATAAGAGTATTTCTCCTCTTTCAAATGTGAAAATTCTTCTGAACCTCCGTCAGTAGGTGAGCTTAGATTTTTTGCTTGGTTTTGTTTTTAATAGTTAGCAATAGATTTACAAAATCATTCAAGCTCTTGTCCAAATTCCCTCTTAACTAGCACTACACCTTGGAAAAACAGCAACAGAGTTCAGAATTCAGTGTTCTAATTTTCTGGAATTCTATTGTCTGCATAGAGTATCATTATCAAATCTTACCACATGTTTATGTGTTCCTCCTTAACATTTTTTTAAATTGATGGATAGTTGATATTATTGCTGTTGTTTAGTTGCTAAGTCATGTCTGACTCTTTCGTAATTCCAGTGGGCTATGGCCTACCAGGTTCCTATGTCCATGGGATTTCCCAGGCAAGAATACTGGAGTGAGTTGCTATTTCCTTCTCCAGGGGTCCCCTGATCCAGGGATCAAACTTGAGTCTCCTGCCTTGCTGGAGTTGGGGGGCGGGGTTCTTTGCCACTGAGCTACCAGGGAAGCTCATAATTGATATACAATATTATATCAGGTGTGCAACACAGGTGATTCACAATTTTAAAAGATTATATTCCATTTTGAGTTATTATAAGATACTGGCTATATTCCCTGTGATGTACAATATATCCTCATAGCTTATTTGTTTTACATGCAGTAATTTATACCTCTTAATCCTCTACCCTTATGTTGTCCTTTTCCTCATCCCTCTCCCCACTGGTAACTACTAGTTTGTTTTCTATATCTGTGAATCTGTTTCTTTTTTGTTATATTTTAAAATATTTTGTTATTTGTTAAATGTTCTTGTTATATTCATTCGATAGTTTTTTTCTTCACATATAAGTGATAACACACAGTATTTGTCTTTCTCTGTCTGATATTTTACTTATATATCCTCCACATCCATTAACGTTGTTGCAAGTGGCAAAATTTCATTCCTTTGTATGGCTGAGTAGTATTTCAGTAGTATTCCACTTAACACACACACACACACACACACACACACACACACACATATATATACATCATATCTTCTTTATCCATTCATCCGTGATGGACACTTGCATGTCTTGGCAACTGTGAATAAGGCTGCTGTGAACATTGGGGTGCATGTATCTTTTCCGCATAGTGTTTTTGTTTTTGTTTTTGTTTTCAGATATATATCCAGGAATGGGATTGCTGGATCATATAGTCATTCTAGTTTCATGTTTTTGAGAAACTTCCATACTGTTCTCCATAATGGCTACACCAATTTACATTCCAAGCAACAGTGACAAAGGTTTCTTTTTCTCCACATCCTTGCCAACCTATGTTACTTGTGGATTTTTTGATGATAGCCATTCTGACAGGTATGAGATGATATCTCATTGTGGTTTTAATTTGCGTTTCCCTGGTGATTAATAATATTGAGCATCTTTTAATTTTACAACATGTATTTTCAAAATAAAAATTTCTCAGCCAATACTGTTCTGTGTAACTGAGAATTATTCAAAATTAGCCGCAATTGATATGTCTGGTGGAGAAGAAAATGGCAACCCACTCCAGTACTCATGCCTGGAAAATCCCATGGACAGAGGAGCCTGGTAGGCTGCAGTCCATGGCGTCACTAAGAGTCTAACACGACTGAGCAACTTCACTTTCACTTTTTACTTTCATGCATTGGAGAGGAAATGGCAACCCACTCCAGTGTTTTTCCCTGGAGAATACCAGGGAGGGGAGCTTGGTGGGCTATTGTCTATGAGGTCGCACAGAATTGGACACAACTGAAGCAACTTAGCAGCAGCAGCAGATTTGTCTGGAATCATTAAGGCAAGGTGATCTCTCAAGGTCTTTAATTCTGTACCTTTAAAGTCTTTGATTGTGTACCTTTCCTGTAAAAACTACAAGTTAAAAAAAAAAAATCTAGGCTTGTTACCAAAGAGTGCAGCTACCCATAAAGGTTTTGATAGTCCCTGGGGAATGAATGTCCTAATGCCTGTACGAAATTAAATGATGATTCCCACTAGGATTAAAGGGCCATGGGAATCTAGAAGTTTCTAGTTATTGAAAGCAAAAATGTTTTTCCCTGCTAACATTGTAGCATGTCTAAAATGTGTTGTCTTTTGGCTACCAGTGCCTGCTTACCCCTTTACCACCACTTCTGTGGTTCTGCTGGAGTCAGTAGCCGTTTCCTAAATTACAGGATTGGGACGTCAAGAGGTCATTTTACCCATCCCCTGCTTCTGGGCAGGACAGTACTTAATTATCTCGGCTCACAAAGCTTTCTCTGAAACCAGTTGATGCATAGATGTAATCATTTGCTCGGGGGAATACAGCGCTATGTAGATAGATTGTTTATGTTTATTTGTGTTTTTGGCAAATGAACATTTAAAAGTGAAATCCTTTCCCACTTGATTTTGTTCACAGTGTGGTCTAAATTATATTCTGCTCTGCTTCTTATGCTGCAGGAGGTTTTTAATGCCGAACAGGATCACTGACCGCCATCCATGCCTGGCCCCAGGCACGGGCCTCTCCTAGGATATGTCTACACTCACCTGTTGGCACCACAGGTTTAGGCTGTTAATATCATTTGAACACTTTGCATTGAAAGAAACAGGACTAAAAAGGTAGTTTTCTGTCCTGTGGGACAGTCATTATTGTTGCAATTTATGGGGAAGTTCCTCCTTTCCAGCTTCTTCACTGCTGGCTCTAGACACAACTCATGTCACATTATGTTGTTTTTTAATTTTTATTTTTAAAGATCTAAAACTAACTTCTGATATAAATACTTAAAAGTTAGTTGTCCCTGATACTTTCTCTCCTTGCTTCCTATGAACATACTTATGAAGACATAGGAAGTAATGCAAATCAAAACACAAAACCCGTCTCTAGCTTGCAAATTATTTTAAAACAAGAAACAGAACAGTCTCAATCACCTGAAAGAAAGTAGGTGGACTCTTTCTTCTTTCAAAGTGCGCTTTCAGACTCAGAAACCTACCGTCTATATCAGCAGATGAGGGGGCATCTCACCTCTGCATTGGTGACTTGTAGTAGCTGGAGAGAGACAAATAGCATCTCCATCCCCTGGGGAGCTTGTGAGAATTGAGGGATTTCAGACCCAGCTCAGACCTACTTGGTTAGAATCTGCATTTGAACAAGATCTGATGCGGGTGATTTATGAACTCAACAAAGCTTGCCAGAGTACCCCTTGAAATGTTAAGACTCTTTCTCAATATGCAGTATTGAGAAATGAACATGTTGAGAAAGATTATAGATGTTGAGAATACAGAAATTTTAACCAAATATTAATATGTTCAGTTCATGCTAACAATTTTCATGTTAGGAGACCTGGTTTAAAAAGAATCTTTTTTTCTCTTTATTTGCAAGAGGATTGCATAGAACATGAAAATAACCTTTTTTATTTTTTAAAATTTCCATTTTAAATTTATGCATTTAATTAATGCACGTAATTAATTTATGCATATTTTATCATATTAAGGGATTCCCTGGTGGCTCAGATGTTATAGATCTGTGTGCAATGCAGGAGACCTGGGTTCCATCCCTGGGTCGGGAAGATCCCCTGGAGAAGGGAATTGTAACCGACTCTAGTATTCCAGGAGAATTCCATGGACAGAGGAGTCTGGCAGGCTACAGTCTATGGAGTCACAAAGAGTTGGACATGACTGAGTGACTAACATGAAGCATATTAAATGATGTGAGACGAGACACTGTGCTGTATGTAAACTGACAGAGACAATGCAGTAGCAGACATTAGTCACTGATTCTGTTTTAACTTTCTATCTGAGCCCTCTGATCAGCTGTGAATATACTTAAAAATCATAACACAAAAAGTAATCTCAACTATTTAGGAGAGATTAAGAAAATATACCAATTGTTACTGATGATATGCATTAGGATTCTGGATGAGTTAATTTTTTCATTTTAATTTCCCGTATATCCCAGTATTGTTATAATAAATATGCATTGTGTCTGGGTGTGCGTGCTCAGTCGTGACCAACTCGGCAACCCCATGCACTGTAGCCCACCAGTCTCCTCTGTCCACAGAATTTTCCAGGCAAAAACACTGGAGTGAGTTGTCATTTCCTTCTTCAGGGGATCTTCCTGACCCAGGGATTAAACCCTTGTCTCTTTCGTCTCTTGCATTGGTAGGTGGTTTCATTTCCACTGAGCCACCTGGGACCTCCAAGTATATGTTATCCTTTAGTCAGATTATATTACTTAAAAATTAACTCATGCAATTTTGTTCGTGCAGGAAGTTGATAGTATGTAAAAAGAGCGGAAAGTCTGGAAGCACACCAAAATATTATCGACGCTCTTCTGTACTTTTAGTTTTCCATAAAAATATATTATTTCTTTTATAATGGCTGCTTCAATGATTTCAGTAAGTGTCTAATAAGTAATTTTGAATGAATAAATGCATGGATGTAGAATTTATTCCTTCACTAATGTTAACTGTGAGGTATTTGCATTACGAATTAGTATAGTGTCACTCCTAAGGGATGAATTATGATGTTAATTTGTACACATACAGTCAAGTCAGGTTAGTGATAGAAAACTAATCTCCAGTGCCCATTTCCTATTTCTTTTCTCCTAAACATCATGGCATTTTGTTAATGGATTAACTAAACATTCCCCAAATTTAGAAACATACAGTTTGATATATAGTTCCTTAAAAAGTATTTATATTTAAATTAATTAGCAATCCCAAATTTCTTTAGCATGTGATAAAAGTGGTAATGTTGATAGAGTAATTGAAGTTTGGCTGGTAGGTATAGACTACTGAATTCAGAGGTTTTAAATATTTTCAGCTTTGGGATCTTTTATTGAAAGTATTCTTATTTTGAATATGAAAATTCAGTACACACAAGAAATTCTGGTTGTTTGTGGTTGGGAGAGTCAAGTTCCTTTCTACCTGTTAATCAGGGTCCCTAGAAGCCTGGATTTGGGAAGCATTTGGATCACAGGGTTAAGGTAGAATATTTTCCCCCAGGATATAAAATGCTACACTAAAATTTTCTGATTACTTATCATTATATATACCTATCATCTTTTGTGATCTTCTCTGAGCGCTGAGAGTTTGTTGCTCATATTGCTAGTGAAGAAAGTTAGACACACCCAATGGACTACCTAAGTTGATACTTTCCTTGAGTACCAAAGCCAGGCTTTGAGCCCAAGTTAAAAAAATGGAAACCTCAAGTACTTTCAATGCAAGATGATGCTGTACACATTAACATAAACAGCTGTCAGGTTAGTAGTCATTATTAACTGGAGAGCCAGTATCCTGTTGTTTTAGTTAGTTAGAATAGGAAAAAGGAGTCCAAAATGGTGGTGGCTAAAAGACAAAGAAGGGAGAAGCCTGTAAAAATGGAACAAAGAAAGGTCTGAGGACTGGATTGAGAACCTCAGGTGAAACAAACAGCCCTCCTGGCTAACCCAGTTTACATAGGGCAGGATCTGGGAGAGGAGAAAAAAAACACACAAAAAGAGGAGCCAAAATTGAGCCGCTAGCCTCTTATTTTGGTCAGCCTGCCCTCACTCTTCGAGGATGTATTTTCTTTGTTTGCCAAAGAAAACTGAAATATAACTGAGCTGTAACACTGGTCCACTGAGCTATAATGGAGCTGTAACACTGGTCTGCCCTTTCAAATTTTTGCTGTGGTGAAACAGAAGTGAGGAAGTTATGCACTTCTCCAACATATCTGGTGCCGTGACTCAGATTTAACCTGGCTGACACAACCTCGGCTCAGCCCCCATGAGGTGGAGGCCAAGCACAGCAGAAGCTCAACTTGGTGAGAGCTCACACGGTGGAAGCTGAATGAGAAGAAAACCGAGTGTAATGGAAGTGACAAGAAGCCCAGGGTACTGGAAACCGGGACAGCAAAAACCAACTCAGCAGAAAGCTCATGAGTCTGTCTCAGATTCCAGAAGACCTCTGGTTAAGGTAGGAGATCCTCGCCCCTATGGCTGGAAGGACATATGGAAAACAAAATTTTAATTCCTTTACAATCTCTTGTTTCTTGTTTCCTCGAACCCCCTGTGAACAGGCGAGTGGCAGTAAGTGCAACTGAGGGACTCTGGCAGAGGCTACTCCCAGGTGTGTCCTGAAGATTCTACTATCTGTTGTGTCTTAGTAGCTGTTGAGTGTACTTGAGGGTACCCAAGCGGGTGAGGATTCTTTGTCCCCAATCTTCTTTGTGCCAAGGATCAGGCTGATGAAAACTGAGCACAGGTCAGGCATTTAGCAGATTTTCCATCAGGTTATGAAGGGGATCCCTCAGCACATTTTCCCCTCTGCTTTTTCCTTCCATCCTTCAGCTCCTCTCTCCATCTATGTCACTGCTTACAAACTATTGGGCAGGTCATCATCTTTCCATTTCTGAAAGTTGTGTTTGAAACTGTTTACCTAAGATTGGAGCTCAAACCCACATGGCAGGGACTCTGTGCTATGCTTAGTCACTCAGTCCTAACTGACTAGGACTTGAGCCTGGCTAAAACCCATGGTGTCTGGTTTCAGGACCCAGTGAAGTTCAGGTTCTTGATGTTTCATGGCAAAAAACTCAGTGAGAGACAAAGCAATAGGTAAGAGGTAGATTTGTTCAGATTCAGAGAGAAGCACAGTCCACAGAGTGTGTGATTTAATATGCCAATGAGTGGGAGGATCATTCCAACAATTTTGGAACTACTCATTCCTTGTTTTTTTGATAGTGCTTTTGAACTGTCCTGGCACCTCTGGGTCTGTCATTTAGCTTACAGACTGAGAATCAAGGTTTAGTTAAATTTGACTTGTCTGTCATCTTGGACCCATGTGATTTTAATCAGTTTATGTTATGTCCTTGGTTGACGCCATTCCTTCAAAAGTCGTGCCTTGCCCCTTTCACTCCTGTTTCATGCTCTTTTCCTGAGCCCTGCCTGGGCCCATTGTAGATGTTGCCTCTACAATCTTCTTGAGAAGACAACCAGAAGATAGCTGGTCTTTGGGAGAGAAATATTGTATGATACCAAATCCCTCTAGATATTCAGGCCTTCATCTTCCATGTTTCCTACAGCATGTTCAACAACAGCATTTCTCAGGGAACACTCTAGGGTGAGTGACAGGAACACAATGCCTGCTAGAAGTCCAACTGTTGGTGGCATCCCTTCAAGGACAGTTGGGCTTCCAGGGATAATGTTTGCCACTTTGGGAATTAGCCCTGCAGGCTATTTGGGCCCAAATCCTTACCACCCTGCTCCTATGGTTACAAACATACTTGTGAATCAAATCTCCACTCCACTTTTATGGAACATCTGGTCTGTTGTCTCTTATCATTTTGTTCTTAAGCCACTTACTAATTCCTAAAACCAGGACCCTGCCCCCTTGTAGGCAACATCACTCCATCCCATTTATTACTAAAATACTCTTAATGTCCCAAGATGGATGGGTCATGGTGGAGAGTTCTGACAAAATGTGGTGCACTGGAGAAGGGAATGGCAAACCACTTCAGTATTCTTGCCTTGAGAACCCCATGATCAAAGGCAAAAATATGGGACACTGAAAGATGAACTCCCCAGGTTGGTAGGTGCCCAATATGCTAATGGAGATCAGTGAAGAAATAACTCCAGAGAGAATGAAGATACAAAGTCAAAACAAAAACAATACCCAGTTGTGGATGTGATTGGTGATAGAAGCAAAGTCCAATGCTGTAAAGAGCAATATTGCAAAGGAACCTGGAATGTTAGGTCCATGAATCAAGGCAAATTGGAAGTGGTCAAACAGGAGATGGCAAGAGTGAACATCAACATTTGAGAAATCAGCAAACTAAAATGGACCGAAATGGGTGAATTTAACTCAGATGACCATTGTATCTATTACTGTGGGCAAGAATCCCCCAGAAGAAATGGAGTAGCCATCATGGTCAACAAAGAGTCTGAAATGCAGTACTTGGATGCAATCTCAAAAATGACAGAATGATCTCTGTTCACTTCCAAGGCAAATCATGCAATATCACAGTAAACCAAGTCTATGCCCCAACCAGTTATGCTGAAGAAGCTGAAGTTGAATGGTTCTATGAAGCCTTACAAGACCTTCTAGAACTAACACCCCCCAAAAGATGTCCTTTTCATTATAGAGGACTGGAATGCAAATGTAGGAAGTCAAGAAATACCTGGAGTAACAGGCAAATTTGGCCTTGGAGTACAGAATGAAGTAGGGCAAAGGCTAACAGAATTTTGCCAAGAGAATGCACTGGTCATAACAAACACCCTCTTCTAGCAACACAAGAGAAGACTCTACACATGGATATCATCAGATAGTCAATAATGAAATCAGATTGATTATATTCTTTGAAGCCAAAGATGGAGAAGCTCTATACAGTCAGCCAAAAAAAAAAAAAAAACCCCAAAAACCAGGAGCTGACTGGCTCAGATCATGAATTCCCTATTGCCAAATTCAGATGTAAATTGAAGAAAGTAGGGAAAACTACCAGACAATTCAGATATGACATAAATCAAATCTCTTATGATTATACAGTGGAAGTGAGAAATAGATTCAAGGGACTAGATCTGATAGACAGAGTGCCTAATGAACTTTGGACAGAGGTTCATGACACTGTATTGGATGTAGGGATCAATACCATCCCCAAGAAATGCAAAAAATAAAAAAGACTGTACGAGGAGGCCTTACAAATAGGTGTGAAAAGAAAAGAAGCAAAAATCAAAGGAGAAAAGGAAAGCTATACCCATTTGAATGCAGAGTTACAAAGAATAGTAAGGAGAGATTAGAAAGCCTTCCTCAGTGATCAATGCAAAGAAATAGCAGAATGGGAAATACTAGAGATCTCACCAAGAAAATCAGAGATACAAAGGGAACATTTCATGTAAAGATGGGCTCAATAAAGGACAGAGATGGTATCGACCTAACAGAAGCAGAAGATATTAAGAAGAGGGGCAAGAATATACAAAAGAACTATACAAAAAAGATCTTTATGACCCAGATAAATCACTTACCTAGAGCCAGACATCCTGGAATGCAAAGTCAAGTGGGTCTTACAAAGCATCACCACGGACAAAGCTAGTGAGGTGATGGAATTCCAGTTGAGCTATTTCAGATCCTAAAAGATGATGTTGTGACAATGCTGCACTCAATATACCAGCAAATTTGGAAAACTCAGCAGTGGCCAGGGGATTGGAAGAGGTCAGTTTTCATTCCAATCCCCAAAAAAGGCAATGCCAAAGCATGTTCAAACTACCGCACAATTGCACTCATCTCACACACTAGTAAAATAATGCTCAAAATTCTCCAAGCCAGGCTTCAACAGTACGTGAACTGTGAACTTCCAGATGTTCAAGTTGGATTTAGAAAAGGCAGAGAAACCAGAGATCAAATTGGCAACATCTGCTGGATCATCAAAAAAGCAAGAGAGTTCCAGAAAAACATCTACTTCTGCTTTATTGACTACAAAGCCTTTGACTGTGTGGATCACAACAAACTGTGGAAAATTCTGAAAGAGATGGTCATACCAGACCACCTGACCTGCCTCCTGAGAAACCTGTATGCAGGTCAGGAAGCAACAGTTAGAACTGGACATGGAACAACAGACTGATTCCAAATAGGAAAAAGAGCACATCAAGGCTGTATATTGTCACTCTGCTTATTTAGCTTATTTACAGAGTACATCATGAGAAATGCTGGGTTGGATGAAGCACAAGCTAGAATCAAGTTTGCCAGCAGAAATATTGAAAACGTCAGATATGCAGATGACACCACCCTTATGTCAGAAAACAAAGAAGAACTAAAGAGCCTCTTGATGAAATTCAAAGAGGAGAGTGAAAAAGTTGACTTAAAGTTCAACATTTGGAAAACTAAGATCATGGCGTCCGGTCCCATCACTTCATGGCAAATAAATGGGGAAACAGTGGAAACAGTGACAGACTTTATGTTTTTGGGCTCCAAAATCACTGCAGGTAGTGTCTGCAGCCATGAAATTAAAAGACACTTGATCCTTGGAAGAAAATCTGTGACCTCCTAGACAGCATATTAAAAAGCAGAGACATTACTTTGCAACCAAAGGTCCATCTAGTCAAAGCTATGGTTTTTCCAGTACTCAAGTATGGTTTGGAGAAGGCAATGGCAACCCACTCCAGTACTCTTGCCTGGAAAAGCCCATGGATGGAGGAGCCTGGTAGGCTGCAGTCCATGGGGTCGCTGACAGTCAGACACGACTGAGCAACTTCACTTTCATTTTTCAGTTTCATGCACTGGAGAAGGAAATGGCAACCCACTCCAGTGTTCTTGCCTGGAGAATCCCAGGGATGGTGGAGCCTGGTGGGCTGCCATCTATGGGGTCGCACAGAGTCAGACACGACTGAAGTGACTTGTCAGCAGCAGCAGCAGCAGCATGTATGGATGTGAGTTGGACTATAAAGAAAGCTGAGTACTGAAGAATTGATGCTTTTGAACTGTCATGTTGGAGAAGACTCTTGAGAGTCTCCTGGACTACAAGGAGATCCAACCAGTCCATCCTAAAGGAAATCAGTCCTGAATCTTCATTTGGAAGGACTCATGCTGCAGCTGAAACTCCAATACTTTGGCTACCTGATGTAAAGAACTGACTCATTTGAAAAGACTCTGATGCTGGGGAAGGTTGAAGGCAGGAGGAGAATGCGACAACAGAGGATGAGATGGTTGGATGGCATTGCCAAACTAATGGACATGAGTTTGAGTAAACTCTGGGAAATGGTGATGGCCAGGGAGGTCTGGCGTGGTGCAATCTATGGGGTTGCAGAGTTGAACATGACTGAGCAACTGAACTGAACTGAATTGAACTAATGCCCCTAACAGGATCAGATATCCCACTCATTTGTCATTACTTCTGTTATTACCTAAAGTCAGTCTATGAGAATGAAATGTTTATCTTTGGAGACACCCTAAGCTGTTCTTATGGAGGACTAGGGGAGGAAAGCAGTGACTTACATTCCCCCAGAGCAATGAGGAATAGGCTTATGGCTATTTCACATGGTTCTTGGTCTCAGGGCACAGGCTTGGATTGCTTTACATCATGGTATACATTCCCATCCATGGTGGGCAAACAAGCAATGAGTTAAGATTACAACCACTTAATCTTACCCAGCACTATTCATCCTGGAGACCTTGGGGATGCCCAACTCCACTCTGGGGTCCCAGGAGGTCGACCTGCACTGATTTGCCTCGACCTGCCTAGGGGTGTGATTCTTGGGAGGTTGTCACACCTCAACCTGCTCAGGATCTGGCAGTCCAAGGGTCCCAGGAGGTAACCTGCCTCGACCTGCCTAGGGATCTGGTCTTCTGAAGGTTGTCACACCTTAACCTGCTTGGGGGTCTGCTGGTCCATGGGTCCCAGGAGGTCGACAATGCCTTGACCTTCCCAGGGACCCAATTTTCAGGAGGCCGACATGCCTTGACTTGCTTAGGGATTCGATCTCCAGGAGGCTGTCATGCTTCTACCTGCCTGGGGATTTGCACCCTGACCTGGGGACTCCTGGCTCTCAGGTTACAACAGTACTGGATAGGATAAGCTTCAGAAAGATTCACCCCTAAGGAAGTCCACCCATGGAAATAGAAGGAAGCCTATTACTTGTGGGACTGTGCCTAGTCTCAGCAATAACTCAGGAGCCAAAAGAGAACCACACTGCCTTTCTGGAAAGGCTAAAAGAGGCCCTCCAAAAGTTTGCCAATCTAGACTTAGACTCTTATGAGGGACAGATAATTTTAAAGGACAAATTCCTGACTCAGTGTGCATCACATATCAGGATAAATTTACAACAGCTTCAGCAGCAAGACCCTGCTGCCTCTTTAGATGAGATGGTCCAGTCAGCCACCAGTTCCTTTTATAAGAGAGAACAGGAGAGAAAGGCCAAGGGCCAGGAAAGGGAGAAAATGAAAGAGACAAGACATGCCTAGATGCTGGCCGCCCTCCAGGGAAGCCCTATGGCAAACCCTGAGTCCTTAAAGGACAAGGCACAAGGCAAGTTCCTAATCAGTAGACAGATGGGACGTTGGCCCAAAGAGTGTCCAAATTGTGACCAGTGTCCTAAAATAGCTTGCTACAAATGCCATCAATTGGGACTTTGGGTGATACTCTGCCCTTGGGACTCAAGAGCCTCAAAGTCAAGTGTCAAACCTTCCCTCATGATGGTTCAGCAGGACTGAAGTAACCCACTCCAGCCAGCCCACTTGTCACAGATGACCATCATGAGACTGGAGCCAAGGTGCAACTGGATGTGGCAGGCAAGTCTGAGAATTTCTTGTTTGACACAGGGGCTACTTACTCTGTCCTGACCTCCTACTCCAGAGGCTTCACCTCCAAAACCTGTACCATTTTGGGTGCTACAGGAAAAACAATTACAGAAAGACTCACCCGAGCATTTCTTTGTTGATGGGATGGACGAATATTTTTCTACCAGTTTCTGGTGGTTCCTGAGTGTCCTACTCCCTTCCTGGGAAGACATCTTCCCCTGCCTTTGGAATCTTGCAGCTATTGCAGTCCTGATAGAAGATATATTAAAACTCTCTTCTGGGGGCAAACTAACTATTTTTACCAGACACCAAGTGAAACAACTCCTGAATGGGAGAGGCCGTTTATGGATATCTGATCAAAGGATCCTTAGGTATCAAGTAGTGCTGATGGAAAATCCAGGCCTAACTATATCCCCTTGTGAGTGGCTGGGTAGCTTAACCCAGTTACCCTCCTGCCCACACTTGAGAGCTCTCTCACCTTTCACTCTTGCCTAGAAACCTTGGACCACTGGACAAAACCCCAAGAGGGATTGTCATAAGAACTTCTGACCAATCCTGAAGAAATCTGGTACACTGATGGAAATAGCTTTGCCTTGGATGGAAAAAGAAGAGCTCGATTTGCAGTAATCTCCAATTTTGAGACCATAAAGGCTAAATGTTTCCACCAGTCAAGGTACCAGGGCACCACTCCTGGATTTACTACTTACAAGTGAAGCCATGGAAGAAAACAGAAGAGGACATTCAATACACCTGTCAACAAGCTACAACATGCAGTACCAGTTCAACAAGGATATATAAAACTATACCCAACCACAGAAAATATCCCTTACCCTTGGATGGACTCTGCTATAAGGACTCTGAGGCTTGAGACTAGCAAGAGGGAGAGGCCCTTCTCCATCCCAGCTCAGCAGGAGGTAGCCAGGGAGACCTCAATGCCCCTACTCTCAAAGAATTGAGCCTCCCATCTCTTGAGAGGGGAAATGTTAGGTAATTAGAATAGGAAAAACGAGTTCAAAATGGCAGTGACTAGACGAAGAAGGGAGAAGCCCACAAAAATAGAACAAAGGAAGGTTTGAGGATCAGACTGAGAACCTCAGGTGAAACCAACAGCCCTCCTGGCTAGCCCAATTTACATAGGGCAGACTCAGGGGGAGGAGAAAAAAACATATAAAAAGAGGAGGCAAAACTGAGCAGATCACCTCTTCTTTTGGTCAGCCTTCCCTCAGGCCCCAGGGTGTATTTTCCTTTGCTTGCCAAATAAAATTGAAATATAACCAAGTTGTAACACTGGTCAGCCATTTAAACTGAGCTGTAACTGAGCTGTATCACTGGTCTGCTGTTTAAACTGTACTGCAACCATGCTGTAACTCTGGTCCGCTGTTACAAATTTTTGCTGCAGGGAGACAGAACTGAGGAAAATACATACCCCCCAGGCACTGTGGAACCCCAAAATTCATTCTCTTAAATTAGACCACCTGGGCTTAAATTCTGCCTAGGCCACTCAGAATACCCTTAGGCAGATTACCAAATTTCTCTATTTCCTTGTTTGTGAAACGTGTTTATCATACTGCTCACTTTTGTATTAGTTTGGAGATTAAATAAGCTTATATAATAAAAGTACTCAGAACACAGCCTACCAATATCAAGGACACAATGAACTAGCTATTTAGAGTCTTTAGAGTAAGCCAAGAATGGTACCAGGCATTTTATATGTACTGCTACTGTTACTTAGTCACTTCAGTCATGTCCAACTCTGTGTGGCCCTATGAACTGTAGCCTGCCAAGCTTCTCCATCCATGGTGTTCTCCAGGCAAGAATACTGGAGTGGTTGCCGTTCTCTTCTCCAGGGGGTCTTCCCAACACAGAGTTCAAACCCAGATCTCCTGAATTGTGCACACATTCTTTAGGCAAGAGTGCTAGAGTGGGTTGCCATGCCTTCCTTCAGGGCAACCCAGGGATGGAATTGAGGTCTCCTGCATTGCAGGCAGATTCTTTACCACTGAGCCACCAGGGAAACCCCTTATATGTACTATTCATATTTAATTTTTACCACAAAATAATGATGTATATTTTTTGAATTCTAATTTTTTGAAAGAAAAAAAACTAAAAGTCAACGAGTATAAGAACTCAGTAAGGATAAGTCATGATTCTGGAATTTTAGTCCAAATCTCTCCAACTCTAAAGCCAATGCTCTGAATTATCTTTTTTTTTTTTTGAATCAATGATAACTGGCTTTTAAGAATGGTAAAATTTCATTGAATTATTTTCTCAAATTAGCAGTAACAATAATTCTTAGATTCATTTAATCTATTCCTCTAATGATTTTAAAGTATATAGCCTTTAAGAGATGAAATAGATGAATATTATAATTTTGTATGATACCCAAAAGTTATTAAACACATGTAATGCAGAAAATATTTATAGTAACATTTATATTGGGCTTCCCAGGTGGCTCAGTGGTGAAGCATTCACCTGCCAAGCAGGAGACTTGGGTTTAATCCCTAGGTCAGCAAGATCCCCTGGAGAAGGAAATGGCAGCCCACTCCAGTATTATTGGCTGGGAAATCCCATGGACAGAGGAGCCTGATGGGCTACAGTCCGTAGGTTGCAAGAGAGTTGGACACAACTTAGTTACTCAACAACAATAACAACAGCATCTATATTAACGGCAAAGTGAAAGTGAAGTTGCTCAGTCGTGTCCGACTCTTTGCAACCCCATGGACCGTAACCTACCAGGCTCCTCTGTCCATGGTGTTTTCCAGGCAAGAGTACTGGAGTGAATAGCCATTTCCTTCTCCAGGGAATCTTCCTGACCCAGCGATCGAACCCGGGTCTTCCGCATTGCAGGCAGACGCTTTACTGTCTGAGCCACCAGAGAAGCCATTAATGTCAAAATAATGAACAAAATATGTCAGAATGTAAACCTCATTGTAGAGTGTGTTCTGTCTTCCTGACAATCAGTTTTTCTATTTTGTATTTTATAGTCCTTAGAGACTTTCATAGTTTTAGTTACTTCTTTTCTCCTGGTTCATTGCATAAAATATCTAGTAATATGTAGAATAGCCAATTCCCCATAGTATTTCACACCATATCATTGAAATTGATCTTTATTTCCCTTTGATGGCAAAGTTATCAGAATACCCTCCACAGAGTTCACTTCTGCAAAGTGTTAATTTCCATTATTTTTTAATTTAAATAAGGACTAAAGATGGAAGAAACAGTTCAGAAGGCAGTGTGTATTCTTATGATCAGCAATTATGAAATTAAAATAAAAATTTTAAAGCTTATTGGAATTGGAAATGGCAAATTGTACCTTAATAATTAGCAATTTGTCAACTTCAAAATAATTTATTAGAGCCTTGAATGAATATCTTATGAATGACTGTTATATGATCTATTTTTTAATAAGTCAATGAACTGAGTCTAGTTTCAGTTGACTAATCACAGACCTAAAAGAAATTAGACATTATTCCTATCTTCTCCTGAAACTTGCTACTATTTAGCAAAGTGACCAAACTTTAATGGAGAAAACAACTGGCCTACTCTTTCACCAAAGAAGTTGTCTTTTTCGTTTGGGATTGAGGCATGTTTCCTTTATTGCAAAGGGCAGTTCATATTGAGGCTGTCATTTATATTGATGTTCTTTTTTCAAAATGACACCTCCATATAATTTTTTTCTATAGAAAAATTGGACTTCAGTGTTCAGGGTCATTGGTAAGAGATCTTTCACTGATTCAAAATTCATTTAAAATTTTAGAAACGGGGGGGAACAGAACAAAAACTCCCCAAGAGGAGTAATATGTACCTTACTTGGAACCCCTAGTGCATTTTATGTGGGGCTTATATACCAAATAGAAGACAAGTATTTTTCCTTTGCCAGTTTAATAACAACACATGGGAATTTCTGTCTTAGAATTTTGTGAAAACTTAGGATTATCATAAGACTGAGTGTGGTTTGTTTGCTCCCCACAAAAGCAGAGATGATTTCTATTGACCAATCTTTGATCCAAGAGATTAAAGAAAGTACTGCATGAGCCGCGAGAAGGATAACACCACGGGGGTCAATAGGCTTTACTGCTATTGGAAATGAAAGTGAATCATTCCATTGGGAGATGGGGTAATTTAGCATTCTTACTGGGAATTCAAGACTCTTTCTTTTCTCCCGTTTTTTGGAAAAAATATTCAACTTATGAATAAGTTTCTCCATGACTTAATACCACGGCCACACATGAGGTCATTTGGAGGGCACTAGATTCACCAACATAATTCTGCACAAGGCTTTTTTAGCCCAAATGGCCTAGCTGTCACATTCTCACACCCTTGATTGAAATGTCCCTAGTAGACTTTTGGAATGCAGTCTGAAGGCTTAGTGACTCAATATTTTCACGGTGAATACATTTCCAATCTCATAGAAAGTTCACTAACTACTGCAGAGGTTATATCTCTTTCAGTTTTCCTCTGAAAGACTGTGAATGGAGTAAAATTCAAGTTTAGCTCAGTTTTGAGAAAACAGGATATCAAAAATCTACACTGCCATTATTTGCCATTATAATACGATTCTGTTCAAGGCAAAACTATTGACCTACCATCTTTGGACTGATGGTCTATAAAATAGTCACCTTTTTTCCCTATTGCTATAAATAGAAAAATAATTTTTCCCCTTTCTTTTTACTATGAGCTACAGAATAAAGGTTGGAAGTATAACATCTTGTATGATTGTGACTGGTGATAATGTTGAAATGCCATTGTCTATAGAATATTCACCAAGACACCTGAGGCCTGAGAAAGTGTTGACATTATGCTTCTTTATTTTTTTGAAATATTGCCAAAGAAATTTTATTAAATTATCCAGTTGTATCTTTCTTCTGATTTGCTAAAGGTGTATTTAAAGCTCTGGACAATTTATTTTAAATTTTGACCAATTATTTTTATAGCACTCTTATTTAAAAATGTCCTTATTTCTCTATAGGGCTTCCCTGGTGGTCTAGATGGTAAAGCGTCTGCCTGCAGTATGGGAGACCTGGGTTAGATCCCTGGGTTGGGAAGATCCCCTGGAGAGGGAAATGGCAACCCACTCCAGTACTCTTGCCTGGAAAATTCCATGGACTGAGGAGCCTGATAGGCTACAGTCCATGGGGTCGCAAAGAGTCAGGCACAACTGAGCAACTTCACTTTCACTTTCAACTTCACTTTATTCTCTATAAAAATGATTGGATATAAGACAGGTCTCTCATAGTGATATAAGTAACTTACCACCCAGAGCTATCCAGTTATGGTCCATTTAGTTTCTAAAACTGATTTATCATTGGGTTACACTGACAAAGTTAAAATTTACAATCAAAACTACTCTTAGTTTCCTCTCATTTCAAGGCAACTGTCCTTTTTGCTTTCCTTAGAAGGAGCACACAACTAGATTCTACATACTATGCCTACCCCTTATCAGATCATTCCATTACAGTTTAAAATATTCACTTTGCTATACTCCTGGAACTAATATAACATTGTAAATCAACTATACTACAATAAAAAATAAAAAAAAAATTGGTGTTGTTGTTTTTATCAATAAGAAGTGTAATTCTTTTTTTCTTGGGGAAAAATAACATTTATTAATGTTAACTGTAAGTGTACATGGTGTGATATGATTTTCCTCCACTTTTGCTAGCATACCATTTTTGCTAGACTCATTTATCTAGATTCCCCTAATACTATTCAGAAAACTGCTCCTGGCCATACCAAATGGTATTAAAGTGGACGGAAATAGTGCATGCTTGTTTTAAAGCATTCATTTTGGTTATTAGTAAGAATCTGTGCAATGACAAAGACTACTTCTTTAAATGCTATTAACACATTAAATTTTGACCAGTGTCTTATAATTAAAATTAACAGGAAATAAAAAGTGAATCAGGAGACTGATGCTTTTTTTCTAAACATTGATTTATTCTTGACCTGTGCCAAATTAGTTAGCTTGAACCAGGTATACATAGTTAGGAAGAACCTTTACTTTGAAGAGAGACTCATGTGTTATTTTACTGAAAAATCACAAAAGATTTATCATTCTTAAACTGGGAAACTTTTGATTCTGTCATTAGTGTGGAATAATGTTGCTTTTAGGTTGAAGTACCTAGTAGTTTTATCTAGCTATGTGGTCTGGACTCAAATCAATTACTGTTTCATGCCTGATCATGCAACAGGAAGCAGTGGTATGGAGTTAATCTTAGTGCTATAGGCCCTGTTGAGTTCCTGTATGCTAAAGTGTAGTGCATGGAAATGTACTTACAATACTTAAAATTAGAAGTGAGTGAGTTATTGTATGCTAAGTTTAGTACTTAAAATAATTAAAATTGTAACAGCAATGAAACTGAACTGTCAGTTCAGTTCAGTCGCTCAGTTGTGTCTGACTGTTTGTGACCCCATGGACTAGAGCATGCCAGGCTTCCCTGTCCATCACCAACTCCTAGAGCTTGCTCAAATTCATGTTCATCAAGTAAGTGATGCCATCCAACCATCTCATCCTCTGTCATCCCCTTCTCCTCTTACCTTCAACCTTTCCCAGCAACAGAGTCTTTTCTAACGAGTCAGTTCCTTACATCCAGTGGCCAAAGTATTGGAGTTTCAGCTTCAGCATCAGTCCTTCCAATGAATATTCAGGGTTGATTTACTTTAGGATTGACTGGTTTGATCTCCTTGCAGTCCAAGGAACTCTCAAGAGTCGTCTCCAACACCACAGTTCAAAAGCATCAATTCTGCAGCACTCAGCTTTCTTTATAGTCCAACTATCACATCCATACATGACCACTGGAAAAACCAGTTTAGCTTTGACTAGATGGACCTTTGTCAGCAAAGTAATGTCTCTGCATTTTAATATACTATCTAAGTTGGTCATAGCTTTTCTTCCAAGGAACAAGCATCTTTTAATTTCACACCTGCAATCACCATCTGCAGTGATTTTGGAGCCCAAGAAAATAAGGTCTCTCGATGTTTCCATTGTCTCCCCATCTATTTGCTATGAAATAATGGGACCAGATGCCATGATCTTAGTTTGCTGAATGTTGAGTTTTAGCCAGCTTTTTCACTCTCCTCTTAGAATTTCATCAAAAGCCTTTTTAGTTCTTTGCTTTCTGCCATAAGGGTGGTATCATCTGCATATCTGAGGTTGTTGATATTTCTCCTGGCAATCTTTATTTTAGCTGGTGCTTCATCCAGCCCAGCATTTCGCATGATGTACTCCTCATATAAGTTAAATAAGCAGGGTGACAATATACAGTCTTGATGTACTCCTTTCCCATTTGGAACCAGTTCTTTGTTCCATGGTGAGTTTTAGCGGTTGCTTCTTGATCTAAATATAGATTTCTCAGGATGTAGGTGAGGTGGTCTGGCATTCCAATCTGTTTTAGAATTTTCCACAGTTTGTATGACAGAAAGTGAAGAAGAACTAAAGGGCCTCTTGATGAAATTCGAAGAGAGTGAAAAAGTTGGCTTAAAGCTCAACATTCAGAATACTAAGATCATGGCATCCGGTCCCATCGCTTTATGGCAAATAGATGGGGAAACAAGGGAAACAGTGGCAAACTTTATTTTTCTGGGCTCCAAAATCACTACAGATGGTGATTGCAGCCGTGAAATTAAAAGATATTTACTCCTTGAAAGGAACATTATAACCAACCTAGACAGCATATTAAAAAGCAGAGACATCAGTTTGTCAACAAAGGTTCATCTAGTCAAGGATATGGTTTTTCAAGTGGTCATGTATGGATGTGAGAGTTGGACTATAAAGAAAGCTGAGCATCAAAGAATCAATCCTTTTAAACTGTGGTGTTGGAGAAGACTCTTGAGAGTCTCTTAGACTGCAAGGAGATCCAACCAGTCCATCCTAGAGGAGATCAGTCCTGGGTGTTCATTGGAAGGATTCATGTTGAAGCTGAAACTCCAATACTTTGGCCACCTGATGTGCAGAGATGATTCATTTGAAAAGACTCTGATGCTGGGAACAATTGAGGGCAGGAGAAGGGAATAATAGAAGATGAGATGATTGGATGGCATCACTGACTCAATGGACATGGGTTTGGGTGGACTCCAGGAGTTGGTGATGGATAGGGAGGTCTGGGGTGCTGCAGTTCATGGGGTCACAAACAGTTGGGCATGACTGAGAACTAAACTGAACTGAACATAGTCAAAGGCTTTAGAGTTATCGTTGAAGCAGTAGAAGATGTTTTTCTGATATTCTCTTGCTTTTTCTATGATCCAACAGATGCTGGCAATTTGAACTCTGTTTCCTCTGTCTTTTCTAAACCCAGCTTGAAGTTCTCCATTCACATACTGTTGAAATCTAGCTTGGAGAATTTTGAGCATTACTTTGCTAGCTTGTGAGATGAGTGCAATTGTGTGGTAGTTTGAACATTCTTTGGCATTGCCTTTCTTTGGGATTGGAATGAAAACTGACCAGTGATAATTGGTCCAACCAAAAACAGCAATGATAATTAGCTAATATTTATTGATTCCATCCCCAGACCATCCCCAAGAAAAAAGAAATGCAAAAAAGCAAAATGGCTGTCTAGGAGGCCTTATTAATAGCTGTGAAAAGAAGAGAAGCAAAAGGCAAAGAAGAAAAGGAAAGATACCCATTTGAATGTAGATTTCCAAAGAATAGCAAGGATAAATAAGAAAGCCTTCCTCAGTGATCAGTGCAAAGAAATAGAGGAAAACAACAGAATGGGAAAGACTAGAGGCCTCTTCAAGAATATTAGAGATACCAAGGGAAATTTTCATGCGAAGATAGGCTCAATAAAATGGCATGGACCTAACAGAAGCAGAAGATATTAAGAAGAGGTGGCAAGAATACACAGAAGAACTGTACAGAAAAGATCTTCATGACCTACATAATTATGATGGTGTTATCACTCATATAGAGCCAGACATCCTGGAATGTGAAGTCAAGTGGGCCTTAGGAAGCATCACTACAAACAATGCTGGTGGAGGTGATGAAATTCAAATTGAGCTATTTTAAATCCTAAAAGATGATGCTGTTAAAGTGCTGCATTCAATATGCCAGCAAATTTGGAAAACTCAACAGTGGCCATGGGACTGGAAAAGGTCAGTTTTCATTCTAATCCCAAAGGAAGGCAATGCCAAAGAATGCTCAAACTACCGCACAACTGCACTCATCTCACATGCTAGTAAAATAATGTTCAAAATTCTCCAAGCCAGGTTTCAACATTACATGGACCATGAACTTTCAGATGTTCAAGCTGGATTTAGAAAAGGCAGAGAAACCAGAGATCAAGTTGTCAATATCTGTTGGATCATAGAAAAAGCAAGAGAGTTCCAGAAAAATATCTATTTCTGCTTTATAAGCTATGACAAACACTTGACTGCGTTCAGTTCCGTTCCATCGCTCAGTCATGTCTGACTCTTTGTGACCCAATGAACCGCAGCACGCCAGGCCTCCCTGTCTATCACCGACTCCCTGAGTCTACCCAAACCATGGCCATAGAGTTGGTGATACCATCCAACCATCTCCTCCTCCACCGTCCCCTTCTCCTTCTGCCCTCAGTTTTCCCCAGCATCAGGGTCTTTTCAAATGAGTCAGCTCTTCACATCAGGTGGCCAAAGTATTGGAGTTTCAGCTTCTACATCAATATCCATGGCTAATTTCCTTTAGGATTGACTGGTTGGATCTCCTTGCAGTCTAAGAGACTCTCAAGAGTCTTCTCCAACACCACAGTTTAAAAGGATTGATTCTTTGATGCTCAGCTTTCTTTATAGTCCAACTCTCACATCCATACATGACCACTTGAAAAACCATATCCTTGACTAGATGAACCTTTGTTGACAAACTGATGTCTCTGCTTTTCAATATTCTGTCTAGGTTGGTCATAACTTTCCTTCCAAGGAGTAGGCGTCTTTTAATTTCATGGATGCAATCACCCTCTGCAGTGATTTTGGAATCCAAAAAAATAAAGTCAGCCACTGTTTCCCCATCTATTTGCCATAAAGTGATGGGACTAGATTCTATTGTCTTAGTTTTCTGAATGCTGAGCTTTAAGCCAACTTTTTCACGCTCCTCTTTGAATTTCATCAAGAAGCTCTTTAATTCTTCTTTCCTTTCTGCCATAAAGGTGGGGTCATCTGCATATCTGAGGTTATTAATATTTCTCCTGGTAATCTTTATTCTAGCTTGTGCTTCATCCAACCCAGTGTTTCTCATGATGTACTCTGTATATAAGCTAAACAAGCAGGATTCCACTATATAGCTTTGATGTACTCCTTTCCATATTTGGAACCAGTCTGTTTTTCCACGTCCAGTTCTAACTGTTGCTTCCTGACCTGCATACAGGTTTCTCAGGAGGCAGGTCAGGTGGTCTGGTATTTCTATCTCTTAAAGAATTTTCCACAGTTTATTGTGATCCATCTCATCCTCTTATGTTGATGGAGACCTCATGAATAGTATTAGTCCACTTATATAAAGAGGCTAAAAAGATAGTTTGCTCTCTTATCATCATATGAGGAGACCAAGGATAGTTATCAGTCTGCAACCCATAAGAAGGCCCTCACTAGAACCTAATTATGCTGACACCTGGAATGTGTGCTTTCAGGCTCTAGAACAATGAGAAATAAATATTTGCTCTTTAAGCCACCCAGCCTATCGTTATTTATTATAGCAGCCCAAATTGAGTAAGACAAGAATAAATATAGTTTGTATTTTATGTTTGAGGACACCAGATAATACTAAACATGCACAGAACTGAGGTTTAAATTCTTATTGGAATGACTCTAGATTCCACTTTAAAAACCATTCTGCTTTGACTTTTATCTATTTCTCCCCTTGATTTTTTGTTTATTCACATAGGATATACAATTGCGTATAATCTCTACTGACTTCTCAACTCTGTTTTGGTCACCAAATTTCTTGGTGGTGGTGTTTGCCAGACAATTATACCTACAAGCTTATTAAGACTACTTCTAAATAATAATTGTTAAATGTCAGTTACCACTACTTTTCCCTCACAGGGACATTCTTTTCCATCTCTTGTAGTGACTAAGATTTAGGACTTTAAACACACAGTGCATGTATGGGAGCTCAGTAGCTTCCATCGTGTCCAGTTCTTTGTGACCCTATGGACTATAGCCCGCCAGGCTCCTTTCTCCATAGAATTCTACAGGCAAGAATATTGCAGTGGGTTGCCATGTCTTCCTCCAGGAGATATCCTTAACTTGGAATCGAACCTGTGAGTCTTGAATCTCTTTCACTGTAGGCAGATTCTTTACCCACTGAGTCTCCTGGGAAGCCCCAATCAGACAGACCTAGGTTCAAATCCTTGCTCTACTACTCACACGTTGCTAAGCCATTAATGCTAAACAATCTTGAGCAAGTAACTTAATGTCTTTTCTCAATTATGATGGTTGAGAATAGGACTAATGCTGCTTACCTAGTAGATCTATTATTAAGATTAAATGAAATAAGGTGTAAATATGCTGATCATACAGTTTTGGGCACTTAACAAATGTCAATTGTCTTAATTTTTATTGTTATGAAATATAGAGATCGGACAAAGTCTTTGTCATAATAATTAAGATTCGGGGGTCAGTGAGCATGGTTTGTACATCTGAAGACTCACAGAAATCATTAAGTGAAAGGAGCAATAATTCGTCTCTGGCTACTGAAACTGCTAAGGAGGAAGTCCTGGTCCTGCCCCCTTTTCTTTCTACAGAATCAGCTTTGCACATTAGCTGTTAATAAGAACAGTGCTCTATTGCAGAGGACCCCAGCTCAGTTCTAATCGTTTGATTTCTTTGCATCATCATAGGAAAATTCTACTAGTTTATAGAGGACTTAAAATGTTTTGAAGATTGGCTTGTTGTGTATCTATTTTCACTCTGTTTAAAATAAACACTCCACATCATTAAATGGAAAATGGCTATTATATTACTAGACTCATTTCCCTTAGGGTTTTTTTTTTCTAAGGATTAAAAAATTCAGCCTTGATCTTAGCATGCATATCTATGATCTCTGTCATGTTATAGTTTAACTCCATAATTATGTTTTGAACTGGATATTTCTCAACTTTGGCATTTTACAAAGCAAAACCAAAAACGTGAGTTTTTTTTTTTAAAGAGAAATTTCAGTGTTTTTAAGAATAGAAGAAACTTTTTGATGTGAACATGAAAACTTTCCTTCTTTAGAAGATTCAGGCCAATTTCTGAATTTTACTATCTCAGAGAACTATTTACAGTTACTTTCCTGAAATAAGCAACTTGAAGAATAAAAAACAGTTTTGTAGCCAATTGATGTCTTTTTAAAGCTTTTCTTCTCTTTTCTCCAAAGTTTGGTCTTACAATTATTGTTTGGGTACAGGAGATATACGAATAAATTTTAAAGTTTTGCATTAAAATATAAAAAGCAAGAATAGTATACTGCATATAACTTCAAATTTTCTTTAATCTTTTCTATAGTTCACTACAGGTAGGAATCATTTAGGTGATATTATTCTTCAACTTCTACAACTGCTGAGAAGAAATTGCTTTTCAGGGAGAATTTATGCTTTTATAAAAAGTTCATATAGAGCCTTTATAGACTTAGGACTTCCATTGTTGAATATCACTTGGAAGATCCTGGGAGTATATTATACTTATTTCATCTGCTTTTGCATCTAAGCTGAATCTACTTGTGGTTAAACTTCAGTTTACAAATATATTATCCTGCTAGTGATGAAATTTTATTTGGGTTTGGACTTTCCTTGTGGCTCAGACAGTAAAGTGTCTGCCTACAATGCGGGAGACCTGGGTTCAATTCCTGGGTCAGGAAGATCTCCTGGAGAAGGGAATGGCAACCCACTCCAGTATTCTTGCCTGGAGAATTCCATTGACAGAGGAACCTAGTAGGCTACAGTCCATGGGATTGCAAAGAGTTGGACACGACTGAGCGACTTCACTTTCTTTCTTTCACTTTAGCTGATTAACAGTCTGAGGAATGGGAATATTATTAAAATTCTTATAGCCAGATTAAGAAAAAAAATTTTAAGCTCATGGAGAATCAAGTTTTCCTATTGAACGCAATGTAATTTTCACACTAATTATCTAAAATTAGCATTAATGTCTCAGGCTGCGGGCACTCTCCTCCACAATACTCATGTCTCTTTGGACACCTGTATACACTCTGGAGTATACAGGTTACCTTTGCTTCTGAACAACTGGCTGCATAATCAAGGAATCCCCTACCCCTCAGCTTTAATAATTCACGGAGCTCAGGAAAGTCCTATACTTATGATTATACTTTAATTAAAAAGGATACGTATAAACCAAAGGAAGAGATACATAGGGAGATGTCTGTGAAACTCTTGGATGTGAAGCCTGTGTGTCCCAAGGACCCTTCAGCATCCCAGTAAATCTGTATCACTAGCTAAGATGCTCACCCAAGCTTTATTATCTAGAGCTTTTATTAAAATTTTATTAGGTCAGCATGACTTATTGAATCATTGGTTACTTGGTTAAATTCAGTCTCCAGTCCCTATCCCCTCCCTGAGGGTAGGCTAGTAATTGTGGCTCAGTCTAAACCTTCTACTCATCTGGCTAGTCCTTCTGGTACAACCAACTCCCATCTTGAAACTGTCTAGGAGCCCATTGTGTAACTCACCTCAGTAGCATAAACTTGAGTCCTTTGAGATGCTTGCTGTACATAACAAAGACTCTCATATCAATGGGAAATTTTAAAGATTTAGAATCCCTCTCTCAGGTAAAAGGGAATGGAGAAAGACCAAATTTTTTATTATATAACATTTAAGTTTTAGAGATTGTGGGGTTTTTGTGTACTTACTATCCTATCCTATATATATATATATCTTATATGTATGTCATCCAATTCTTAAAAACACTGTGGAAAATTGAAGAATCTTAGTGAGGTAAATCAAACATGACTTTCTTAACTCCAGCTCATGCTGTCCCAACATGTGAATATCCTTTTACCATTCCTCTGTGAATCTGTATCTCATCATTTACTTAACAATCTCTTCCAAGAAGTCCTTCTTCTTTAATGCACTTTGTGCTAGCGGTTTTCTTTTTTACAATTCTACTTTTACAGTGAAATGTACCAGTATACGTGTATTATCATTTAGTGGCTTATTCTTTCCTGTGGACACTGGGTTCTTGACAACCAAAAAAGGCTGGGGAAGAAATTAGGACACATAGCATTAAAATGGGTTGGGCATAAAAGAAGATTCTAGATACAGGAGGGTTTTGATTGCCCCAAAGTATGAAATAACCTATGTTTTCAGTTTTTATGCAAATTCTAGTAGAATGAGCTTCTGCTCATATCTGACACTGGTCGTGGTTCTTAGATGCGTTCATATCCAAGGTAAGTGAGCTCCCAGGGACAATGCATTTTTAGAGAGAGGAGAGAGAGAACAAGAGAACACACGGGCACATGTACACGATATTGATGGGTGATGGATGATGATAAGAGTGGAAAAATACGTGGGGCAGGGAGGTGGCTTCAGTTTGGCTGGTCTTCTCTGAGCATGTGATATATTGAACAGAAGGATATGACGGAGTCAGTCACACAGTGACCTGGGGGCAGAGTGCTCCAGGCGGAGGAAATAGTGGATGCAAATGTTCTAAGACCAGACTGCACTCTGAGTAGTTGAAGAACAAAACAGCAGAGAGTAACTTTCAGAATGTGAGGGGGAGAAAAATGTTAAATGAAATCACAGAAGGCAGAGGCCAGGGCCATGGTAAGCGATAGATTTTATTCTGAGTTTACTGTAAAATATAAAAACTACAAAAATATAAGAAAAAATAACCCCTAGCACAATAAAACCACTAAGAATAGACAAAATTTCAACTCATTTCTCTTCAGTACTTTTTTTAATTGGGTATATAGAAGTACATATAAAAGCAAGGATTGAGGGTCTAGATATAGTTTTATGACTTGCCTTTTATTTCACCCACCAATATACTCTGGGCACTTTCTCATGTCAGGGTATATTGCTTTACAGTGTGATGTTAATGGCAGCACATATTCCTTTATATGGATGTGCTGTGTTTATTCAATCTATTATTTTTGAATATTCATTTTCTTATCTTCTTTTTCTCCCTTGCTTCAGGGATTATTCTAATACTTAAAAGATTTTACATATTTCTGATTATTTGCTCTGATTAAATGCATAAAATGGAATTATTAGGTCAAATAGTATAAACACTTATAGGGCTTTCAATGTATACATTTCCTCTGAAAGTGAAAGTGTTAGTTACTCAGTCGTGTCTGACTCTTTGTGACCCCATGGACTATAGTCTGCCAGACTCCTCTGTTCATGGGAGTTCTCAGCCAAGAATACTGGAGTGGGTTGCCATTCCCTTCTCCAGGGGATCTTCCCAACTCAGGAGTCAAACCCGGGTCTCCTGCATTACAGGTAGATTCTTTACGGTTTCTTCTAAAACATACCAATTTGCACTCCCTCAGTGGTTGAAGTTTCTGACTTACTGTACTCTCATTTTAAAAGCATTTCAACTTTGAAAGGTAAAAAGCATAACTTGAAGTCCTTTTTTACTTACTACGTTTAACAAGATTAGTGTATTTTCCACTTATTTATTGACCTTTGTATTTTTTGTGTAAATTGAATTGGTACATTTTTCACAAAACTTTTCTTGATTCACTATATGGAAGTTTTTCATCCTCTTCTGAGCTTCCAGAGCATTTTATTTTTGCCTTGTGGATTTAGAGTCTTTCTTGTATTGTAGCATTTCATAATAAATTTCCTAGTTTTCCTCACAGATGTGAGCTTAGAATCTTTGTTTCTTTTCCTGAATCCTAGCACAAGGTAACACATAAAGCAAGTACTTAGATGTATTGTTGAGTCATAACTGATCCTCATATTTAGTTTATCTGATAATGTTAGAGCAGCTTATCTTGATTAGAGTGTTATTTTTATGCATATTCTTAAGGATAGTTTTCAAATAAAGTATAAGTTTTTGAAATGGTGCTGTGTTGATGAGTTTAATTTGCTAAAATCTAGTTTACTTCATCATGAATTATATTTTGTCATATTTCTTCCTCATTTGCAATCATTATTGTGCACTTGATTCTACTCCAAACACAGATGTTCATCAAATGCAATAGTACTTGAGTTATTGGCTTAGTTTAGCTAGACAGTTTAAACCTTACTATGTATAAGAATCATAAGGAGGCCTTTCTTGTTCAAACAGAGGAATGGTCTCTGCCCTCAGAGTTTCTGATTCTACAGACCTGAGGTGGGGCCCAAGAATTTGCATTTCTAACATGTTGCCGGGTGATGCTGATGCTGCTGGCCTTCAGATCACATTTTGAGACCCACTAGTCTAAATGATATTCAGCACACTTAGTGTCCCCTTGAAAGGAAAGAGCAGCTGCTTCTTTTGCATAATTTTTCTTATGAAGTATGTCCTAGCAGAGGACATAGAAATAGACTTTAAGAAGAAGAGAATTTTGCCTAGAGCTTTGGAAAGTGAGCTGTCTTAGTGCCTTGCATTTTCTCTTGCTGGGAAATCCTCCTGTTGAGAGGGCCACCACAGTTACCATTTTAGAACTTGTTCTACTTTAAAGAACCAAGTGAGTTCAGAAGAGAGAAGAGAGAACAGTGAGAAAGGACACCTATGAGGAACACGGGAGGAGGCTGTAGGTGTGATCAAATGAGTTCCATCAAATCACCAACTCTCCCAACCCCCCAAATATAGAAGTTGATGTGTTGGCTCTACCTAAGGCTGTCTCAGAAGGGAAATGTCATGAAAGTATAGGCTGCCGCTTAGGGCAGCGCAAGTCCCGTGGGGGCATCAACTTCAACAAAATTGTTAAAACGTGTGCCAGCTTCAAGTTGGCAATTTCAAGTTCACTTCAGTATCGTCAATGACGCACCTTCACACAGTAAGCGCAGTAGAGACAAAGAGGTGCCTTGCAACTGCCGGTGAGAGAAAAGAGTCCTCTGAGATGAAATGTTAACATAAGAAGTGGAAATGGTTTGTCATAGTTGCAAGCTGGCTCTTTGGGGCTCACTTTCCTATAGTGAGTGAACTGTAGTGTGGTCCCCTAGCAAAAGAGTCTCAATAAAATTAGAACGTTTAAAAAAGGGCAGAGAGAGAGAGAGCGAGAGAGAGGCTAGAGAGAGAAGGAGAGAGAGAGTTCTTTCTCTTGTGTGTATTTGATAAGAAGCTTAACAAAAGTGGAAAAATGCTTTATGTGGATGTGAGTTTTCATGGCAGTCTCAAGCCGACACTCAGTTGCCTTTATTATAGACTAAGCTACTTTAGCAAGCAAAGGATAATGGAGAGACAGAATGCTGGAAACAACAGCCAGGTGGCAAGGGAGAGTGGAGAGACCTTTTGACAGGAAATGTGTAACTAAAGAGACAATATACATTTTCATACATGCTACTACTTATAAGAAAGAAAAAGAATGTGTGAGTTTCTCCCTGAATCCTTGAAGCTCTTTTGAAATGTGATTTAATAGAATATTAAATTTCACTTATAATGTGATATTTCATGTTTAGGGGCCAAGAATATTCTATATGTATAAGACAAAAGCATAGCCGGAGCGTGTCAAAATATGAGTCATTTTATAAAGTTTGGTTCCAATATGTTAAATGGAAAAACAGGAGGAATGTGTTCATCAGAAAATAAAACAAAGAGGGAGAGGGTTTATGTATAGGGGATTCAAGATGTTGTATAGCAGAAATCAACACAGCATTATAAAGCAATTATATTCCAATTAAAAATAAAAAAAATTCAAGAGTTGCCTTCATAGGTGTGGATTCCTGATGCGTAATTAAGATGGCTTTTTAGGAGGAGAAGGGAATGAAGACGATGAGATGGTTGGATGGCATCACCAGTTCAATGGAAATTAGTTTGAGCAAACTCTGGGAGATAGTGAAGGACAGGGAAGCCTGGCCTGTTGCAGTTCATAGGGTCACAAAGAGTCGGACAGGGCTGAGCGACTGAACAATAAATGACAACAATGGCTCAAAATAAAGATACTTCAGTAGAAGCAAAAAAAAAAAAAAAATTCAATAGTCAATCAGGCTCTTTGCTCTTTTTCTCTCTGAAATGTACATAGGGGTCAAACTAGCTCAGAATTTGTGGGAGGAATTCAGGGGCTCCATTAAATAACTTGCCACCTTATTTGCATTTTCAGCTTAATTTTTACTCAAACTTTTAGGTTTATTTTGTTTTTTTTCTACCTGCATGAGATTCCACTGAGTCATGGAAAGCGAGATCTGTAAAAGACATTAAATATGACTTATTGGCAGATGACGAGGTATGGTAATTACAAGGAGACAGATTTTTGGTTCAATTTAATAGTCAGAGGCCTTCAAACATATACCTGGTTGCATGCATGCGTTTGCAGATGATTGAATCCATTGACAATACCTTCAACATGCTGTACTTCAGTCGCTTCTTGAGTATTCTGGTATTCTCGTGAAGGCAACCAAATGTATATTTGAAGGTATCTGTCTAGTAAGTTGAAATAAAAATCTGTCTTGTAATTACCATACTTCATTCTTCCATTTAGGCCAGTACTAAGCCAATCATATTCTTTCTCTCGGATATAGTAATGTATCTAGACACCTATCACATCTTCTTCAATTCTAAAGGTTAAAATTTCCAGGACCTTCATCACTGATTGTGGTGTTTCTGGTGGCCTGATAAGTACATAGTAGAGAGGGCCATTGTTTATACTGAAGCAATTTCAGATCAATTTGAAATTCAATGACCACCCTACAGCACTGACTCCTCATAAAATAAGTATAACTTCTCCCCCCAAATCCTTTTTATTTTTATACATATTCCTCCTAAGGAGTTACACCTTTTTATATTCTATTTGCGCTGATGCTTCATTGGATTCAAATATAGGGCAAGACATTTATTTTTATCACCCTCTCCTTAAAATAGTTAAAGTTCTTTCCCATCTGTCGGGATCTTTGTGAATTGAAACTCTATCATTCAACATATTTTGTAACACTCCAAACTTTGTGTAACTCAAAAATTAATTGTATATATGGACATGTGTGTATGTGTGTTGTTGTATGCATGTGTGAATTTCTTCAGACTGGGATAGTGATTGAGAGCTCATTCTCTGAAATCAAACAGATAAAATTCAAATTCTAACTCTATCACTTACTAGCTGTGACATTTGCCAAACGAGTTAACCTTGCCAAATCCTGTTTTCTCTTCAGTGAAATGATCCCTACCTCAGTGGGTAGTTAGCACAATTGAATATGATAATTTAATGTGTATAGAGCTTAGCATAATTCCTGGCACATAGTAGAAACTGGGAGAACGTTTCTTAAGCTCACTAATTTTCAGTTTGCTGACTTGTAAAATGGAGATAATAACAACAGTTTTCTCATTGGTTTGTTGCAGGAAATTAAATGAGTTAATATATGTAAGGGATTTAGAACAGTGTCTGGCAAATAGAAATTACTATAGGTTAGCTATTATCCTCAGCATTATTATTAACAGTTATTAATATTAGTCTTACTTAACTCATAAGTGCTCAAGATACGCTATTTGCTTACCTTTTTGACACAAAATCAGTTACTTTCTTACATTCATGACTAAAATTCCAAACACAAACTCATTCCAGTCCCTATAATTTTGGTTAATACATTTTCAATATTTTATTTTAAATATTTACTTATCAATTCATAGTTTATTCATTCTGATCACATTATGAAGCTAAATATTCCAATATAATTGATGTCTTTGAGAAGAATCACTGATTTCCAAGGAAACTGAAAATAAGTTTTTTCCAAGATTAAGACCTAAATAACTGTGAGCTTATAATTTCCTTTTTATGAAAGATTATCATGTATCTTTACATCATAACATCTTTCTCCATTTGTTATTGGAGAACTTATACCAATGCCATGACTGAGTACTTTCTTTGTGGGAAGTTTTCAAGGATACCGTTCCTCCCTCAGGAAAGCCTTACAAGGCAGTGGACAGAGATATATGACCTTCTTCAAAGTGACGACCTGAAAAATTAGGAACAGTAAAATTAGAAACAGTAATACAATCTAGCAAAGTGATTATTATCTGCTTATCATGTGAATTATGTTATTGTGCTTCAGAACAATATTATACTTTTTGCAGGTGGAAATGGGTTGATAAAGCGGTTGAGGGTGAGAGAGGCTACAGGGTTAGGTTGTGGAGGGAAATGAAAGGGATGGTGTACCTTTGGTTGGAGTAGGAGCTGTGGGTATGGATAATAAGTAATTAAGCTGGAAATCTATTGGGGCCATTTTCTGGACTGTTAACAAACACACAGAGAATTTTTTTTTCTTTTATTTATTTATTTATTTATTTTTAAAATTTTCTTTATTGTATTGGTTTTGCCATACGTTGACATGAATCTGCATGGGTATACATATGTTCCCCCTCCAGAACCCCCCTCCCTCCTCCCTCCCAATTCCCTCCTTCTGGGTCATCCCGGTGCACCAGCCCTGAGCATCAATCCTGGGCTGGCAATTGATTTCACATATGATAATTAACATGTTTCAATGCCGTTCTCCCATATCATCCCACCCTTGCCCTCTTACACAGAGTCCACAAGACTGTTCTATACATCTGCGTTTCTTTTGCTGTCTCGCATGCAGGGTTCTCGTTACCATCTTTCTAAATTCCATATATATGCGTTAGTATACTGTATTTTCGTTTTTCCTTCTGGCTTACTTCACTCTGGATAATAGGCTCCAGTTCTGTCCACCTGAGTAGAACTGATTCAAATGAATTCTTTTTAATGGCTGAGTAATATTCCATTGTGTATATGTACCACAGCTTTCTTATCCATTCGTCTGTTGATGGACATCTAGGTGCTTCCATGTCCTGGCTATTGTAAACAATGCGGCGATGAACATTGGGGTACACGTGTCTCTTTCAATTCTGGTGTCCTCAGTGTGTATGCTCAGTAGTGGGATTGCTGGGTATTTTATTTATGCTTTCTCATGTTTTTACAACTAGAAACTACTTAAATCCACCATGCCAATTTTGTTTATGCCTATATATTACAAAGAAGAATGTACTGAAAAAATGATCTGATAAACATTATATTAATATATTACCAGTTCTCCTATATAACAATGTTTAGTTGAAATTTTCCATTTTTTTTAAGATATGCTATCATGAAAGGGGTTCTGAGTAATTATTTGGTTTTGAAACAATAAGCTTGTGTACTCTGTTTAATATTTTCTTAAAAAATCATGAAAATTTTTAACTTTTAAAAAATTTTCTCTCCATGTTGCAATTAAAAAATTTTATGAAGTTTTACATTTTCAGTTCAGAAAAAAATGGGCTTTAGAAATATTGTTATGAGTAGTATAAGCCAGCAAACTTGTGTAAGACATGAGAATACTAGTAGCAGTAAACATAATTGCAAATATTTTTGTACTTGCTTTATTTTCCAATAACCAACTTAATTCCTAGCACATTGTAGGCACTCAATAAAATGCTATTTTGAACAAATAAGTAAATGAGACTAAAGTTATGAGTCTATTTTCAAAAATACTCAGAAGCCTAATTCCCAGAAACATTCTAGTTTTTATCCTTAGACTGTTTTCAATAAGCCATTTTGGAAACAGATGGTATTAATTCTAATGGAGATTCATTAACAGTATGTATAACTCAAGGCAAAGTTAGGTTTATTAAGTAACATCAACTTTATTTACAAATTTAAGTCAATTTTATAACTTCTAAACAATAATAGATCACAAATTTAAAATAGACCATAAATATGGAAGGGATCTTAGAGACCATCTGATCCAGCTCACTACTTTTATCAGTGGAGAAACCGAAGGTCATAATGATTTGATTCATTTGTAATTAATGTCCATGAATAGAAAACACATTTCCTGACTCCTAGTTCAGTGTCCTCTTTCCTCTTATGTTTCCTTCCTTTTGACGAGTTTTGTCTCTAATGATGTATTCACAGGTTTAGCAGTTGTTTTCTAATGCTGTTATGAAGCTGTTGAATTTTCATTGGACCTTGATGTTAATAAACAAAACATATTGACTACTATTCTTTTGACTACATTTGTTGCATTTAAAATTGCTGAAATTGTGGCTATAGCCTCAGAATAAACTCTAAAGGTGAGGAATTGTGATCTATTGTTCCCTTTCCTGGCAAAACCACATGTAAGAAACTTATCTTCACAGTACTACAGTAAATAGTTGGTGAAAATGTATGATTTATTCAAGGCGTTAATCAAGGTGTCTCATATTACACAATGTGTTTTTATTCCACCTACTGTCTGACATGCTTTTCTAGTATGAGACTAATACCCAAGTTATTTAATTTCTTACTTTTGATTCTGTACACTCACGTATTGACTCTTATCTGTTACTGCCAATATGCATCCCTTTAAAACTGCTGTGCTAAGTCACTTCAATCATGTCTGACTCTTTGCAACCCTATGTACTGGAGCTCGCCAGACTCCTCCATCCATGGGATTCTCCAGGCAAGAATACTGGAAAGGGTTGCTATGTCTTCCTCCAGAGGATCTTCCTGGCCCCGAGACTGAACCCATGTCTCTTTGTCTCCTGAATTAGCAGGCAGGCTCTTTACCACTAGGGCCACCTAGAAATGAAGGCACTAGTATTTGAACTGAGATTTATAGAATGAGTGAATGAGTAAATGATTGAATAGTGAGGATCATTGCCTTTCATAGAGAAAGGATGCGTTCATTTCATGGTGTATTGTAATGGTTTCAAGGGAATGGAGACTCTTACTATTAAATCAAACCCAGTTTCTTGCCTGAAAAGATTAAACATTCATTTTTTTGCTAGACTATTAAACTTACAGTTATGGTTTTTTTTTTTAATGTTTCTGCATCATGTTATGTTCCTGCCTTCATATGATGTCGAACCTGAATTAACGTGACTGGAACAGATGCTAAATTACTGTACCCAAGTCACTTGTGTCCTATTTTACACTTCACTTCATGAACTGTGCTAGACCAAGAGAACAGTGGCTCTCTAGCTCCAAGTCACACCATATGTCTTCAGATTCATTAGACAGAGGCTTGTGATCAATTTACTGCCCACCTGATCTCACTATTGCTTTCTTAAAACTTTAATGAGAAGGAACATACTTAGCAATAAAAGTTTAAGCTATAAGAATATGAGTTTTTATATCTAAGTTTTTAATAGAATTAATTTTTTACTAGTATAGGTCAGGGAATAGACAGTAAGTTTTATTAGCTGGAGTATAAAACTGCAGAAAATTTGTCAGTTGGTTTTGTGCAATGAGATGAGATTTGAGGTGTTTTTATTTATAAAGTTTATAAAATTCAGACTGGGTGAAAGTCATTCTTGTTATAAATAAAGGTGTGATTTTGAAACTATAATGTGACAGACTACCAGAGTAACAGAAGGAGCTGCCTTAAAGTATTAAAAGGAGACTGGATGCAAGGTCCTCTCTGCATGTTGATGGCTTGGGAGGCAGTCCTCCATGGCTCTGTCCTTTTAACAGTACTGGTCAAGAACTTCTGTGCTTACTTCATTTGCATTGGTCTTCTAAAGTTATTTCTATTTACCTTCCCAAACCTAACTTCATTCAGAAAAGTGAAGCATTGCTGATGACACTGGCAGGCAGGAGTGTGTCCTACTTATACACATGAAAACAGAAACTTTGGCTTGAAACACTGCAGCAAATTCAGCGTCAGTGTACATCCGCAGTTCTAGGGACACTTCATCCAACCCCTTGTAAACACCATGATCTGATTTTAGGACAAAGGGCCACTCTGATTCTTGTGTGAAAACAGAAACATGCATCGTGCTTTTCATAAAGACTGTTTTGAATGAAATACTCTGCTTCTATCAGTGAGGATACAATAGTCATGCTCCTGGAAAACCAAGAGCAAGAATACATCCATAATAATGATTATGAAATAATCAGGCAGTCTTATTATTCATGGAGTGTTAAAGAGGTAAGAATCATTTCCTTCTCATTATGAAGAAAGGATTGAGGGCACAGCACATTTATTTAATCTGCAAACATATTCTGAGATTTGATCCAGTTCTGTGCCAGAAACTGGAGGTGATGAGTAGAGGTATCCTGCTTCTGGTGGTGAGAAATTCCCCTTGGTGCTCTTCCCCTATGCTCTATAGGTACTGATTGTTGTTCTTTAGTCGCTATGTCATGTCCAACTCTTTGGGACCCCGTGGACTGTAGACCACCAACTCCTCGGTCCATGGGATTTCCCAGTAAGAATATTGGGGTGGGTTGTCATTTCCTTCTCCAGGGGATCTTCATGACTCAGGGATGGAACCCAAGTGTCCTGCATTGACAGGAGAGTTCTTTACCATGTAGCCACCATAGGAGCACTCAAATCAGATAGATTAAAATGAGAGACTTTGGGTTAAAGAAATAAAAGCAGAGGTTATAGCTGTGTGACTTTGTGGTGATGAGACGATCAAGCAGACCTAGGTGAGAAGAGAAGCCTGGGGGAGAGGGGAACCAGTTATCTGGCCTTATAGAAGTGTCCTTTTCACTCATCTTTATTCCATGGGTAGAGTGGTAATAAAAAAGAGATAAACAATATAAATATTCAGCTCATCTTTCCCATTTGAAGGTAACTAGAATTTATCCTGGATAAAAGAGGGCATTGACTGGAATCTCTTAATGTACAAAAACAACATTTTGTCTTCAAATACTTTAGATGACTAAATTGTACTTTTATTTTAAAGTAGAGCCAGAATATATTTTTCCCATATCTTTATTCATTATTGATGATTTTTTTAAAAAAAATTAAAGGAAGTAAAGTAACATATTATTGGATAAAACATTTATTCCTGGGTGCTTGTGCTCCACATAGCACATGTTATTATTTGGCTAATTTATTTTTAAATATCCTGGGGAAAGTTAGGCCAACCATTGCTATTTGTGCAGTATATGCCTTGCTTTCTCTCGCATTCTGCCAGAATTTTCTTTTTCATTTAATTGCCTTATTTTTAATTTTACCTTCTTGCTCTAGGCTTTGTATTGACTTTGAGTTTTCAGTGTTTATACACATTAGGTATTTGTAGACAGTTCTCATGTTCCCCTTAGTTAGCCAACTGCATGTACATTATTTATTCTTTTAATATTTCCTCTAGAGTAAATACCTCTAGTTACTTAATTATTCCTGTTGATTTCTTCTGAACTTCCTGCAGCATGTCTCTCTTTTTCCCATAATGAGATCCCCAAACTAAACGCACATTCCTGCTTCGGTCTCTCTGGAATCACAAGGAGGGGACTCTTCCCCTCTGTTCCATAATACAGTTTTCTGCACAAGCAGTTCAAGATAACAGTCACCTTCTTCACTTAACAAGTTTCAGTACAAACTTGCTCATCATTACCTTCTGGTAATATTTAAAATATTTCAGAAATATCAACTCACTTCCCATCTTGTGACCACAGGTGTTCAGTAGATTTGGGAAATTATGATCTCTAGTTCTCTGAGGCTAGGGCTTTCAAATTACCATGCTGTTCTGCTTCATGACGATCCAGCTCACTGGACTCAGGTACAGCAGTAACTCTACTTCTGTGGTTTTTCCAGACTTTCACTGCTTCATAATTGATGAAGTGTCAGGAGAGGAATGGGACTGGCAAAACGAATTCTTTTAGAAGAGAATGAGGATTTCATATATGTGAAGAGAAATTTTCCATCCTTTGGTTTATCCTGTAAAGAGATTTGATATGTTATTTCCATGATTTCCTTTTTTTGGTCATTTTCAATTCTGCATTAATTAATTTTCATGAAATATCATTTTAGAATGTTACTGTTAAATACTTTTATGTCTTCTCCTTGCTTCTGTGACAAAATCCAAGCTTGTTAGCTTGGTATTTAAGGCTCTCTCCAAAAAGTTCAGCCTTGTGCCCCCCTCCCCCCTTTTAGGAATCTTGACTTTGTGTGTAAATGTGTGTTTGTGTGCCTGTGTGTGTGTGTATAGTGTACAGCTCACCACTTCCACATTTTTGAACAAAAATTCTGCTCACTGCACAGCTTTCTTTTTGACCATACCTGCAGAATCTTTCTAGAACTCCCTTGTTATTATACTTAAGGACGTTTATTTGACCACATCATTTATATATTAAGAGATATCTCTTCATATATCTATGTATCTTCCTTCCAAACTTCCAAACTCTTTGAGGAAAAGGACAGTGCTTTTCTTTTGTTGTTGTTGTCTTGCACAAAGTAAAATCATGCAAAAAAACAGACAACAACAAAAACAAAAACAAATGAAGCATGATTTCTTTCACTATCCATAATGTTTAAGGGTAATGGAAATACTTGTATTAGTAGTTGTTAAGGGTTCAGTTGGGTCCCTCCTAAATGCATTTGCTGAAGTCTTAAACCCTAGTACTTCACAGTACAACCTGATTTGGAAACAGGGTTATTGAAGATATGATTGGTTAAGATGATGTCTTACTGGAGTTGGTTGGGTACCTAACCCAGTGTGACTGACGTCTTTGTACAAAGGGGAAATTGGGACACAGAAACAAAACACACACGGATGATAGAAGAGAGGCTCAGAACTTCCTTAGCATCTTCAGAGGGAGCATGGCCCTGTGACACCTTGATCTTGAACCTCTGGTCTCCATGAAATAATATATTTCTATTGTTTAAGCTACTCAGTTTGTATGTGTACTTTTTTACAGCAGCCCTACCAAACTGATACAGTGAAAAACTAATAATACTTCACGAAAATAATGCCCAATTAGAAGACTACCATATGTTGCCATATTTTTTTTCTATCTAAAAAAAAATTGATATTAACTGAGAGACAACCATGTTAAATTAGTAAAATGATCTTTAACATCTCTTTAGATACAGTGAGTTGTGGATCCTATCCTAAAAGACAAACTCTCTCATTATGACTACAGTAGACAATTTCCTAAGTATATTTTGTGCTTTCATGGCCTTGACTTGTGTATTTTTCCCTTTGAGATTCTCCACTCATGTTGACATAGATTTGTTGTGCATGATGAAGTGACAAAATCAATGAAAAGGCATGTGACTCTTCTGCTTGCAAAAGGACTTTATTTTTGTTGCTTATTGGGGTAACTTCAGCCCTCCAAAGTATTTCTGTGAAGATGTAATTATTTCTTTGATCTATTTTATTCTATCTGCTGCTTAGAGATTGCTCTTGGAAATAGCACAGGGTACATTTTCAAAATTTTTACTCTTACTGAAAAAATTTGTGTGATCATAGATCCTAAAGTTGTGCCCTCCCTGTTCTAATCTCCTGACCAGTAAGAAGCTTAAGTTAGTAATTCAACTGAAAGACGTACATCATTGTTCTGTGATTTCCTCTTTCCATAAAAAAATCCTATTTTCATCACACATTCCTCACACTTATCTATAATCAGTAATATTCAAAGCTGAACCTTCGGGTCCTAAAATTATCTGTGTAAACAAAAGAATGTCAGAACCCTAAGTATACAAAGTTAAAATCAGATTTTAAAACTAGAGATGCTTTTGAACTGTGGTTTTGGAGAAGACCCTTGAAAATTCCTTAGACAGCAAGGTGATTGAACCAGTCTATCCTAAATGAAATCAAACCAGAATATTCATTGAAGAGACTGATGCTGTAGCTGAAGCTCCAATCCTTTGGCCACCTGATGCGAAGCACTGACTCACTAGAAAAGACCCTGATGGTGGGAAAGACTGAGAGCAGGAAGAGAAGGCAATGACAGTGGATGAGATGGTTGGATGATATCATAGACTCAATGGACATGAGTTTGAACCTACTCTGAGAAATAGTGAAGGACAGGGAAGGCTGGTGTGTGCAGTCCACGGGGTTACAAAGAGTCAGAACTGAACAACTGAACAACAGTAGCATTGTGGACAGAATAAGTATGTGTGGAATGAAGGAATAAATGCTTGGCTGTCTGTCTCACTTTTCACTGAGTTCTTCTGAACTATTATTGTATTGGACACGTGGTGGGAACGCAAAAAATTTTTGGTCAATGAAAAATTTTGCTAATTTAAAAAAATAAAATAAAACTAGAGAGTCACATTAATAGAATGTATTTTGAGGACATAAGTGACCTGTGGAGAGAGAGTCCTAGGGAAGTGTTATTGTCTAGGGTAAAAATGATGAGGGCTCTGAGTAAGGTGGTAGCTGTTTGGATGGTGAAGAAGCAGGGTAAGGTGGTCAAACTGATAGAAAGTGGCTATTATTTGACTTGGAGTGTAAGAAAGAAAGAGAACTTGTTGATAATTTCAACTTTAGTAGTTTGTCAGAGAAAGCCAGCAGGAATTCTGTAAGGAGTTGCTATTGTTGCTCTCATCACTATTTACCAGTCCAGGGAAAGAGAAAAAGAAAATTTATCTTTTCATTATGAAAAGAATTTAAATGTGAACAGAATAAAAGAAGTTCAATATGAAGAGGTTTCCCAAAACGTTAGTACCATTGGCAATGTACTTTGAAAGACAATATTGTCCAAATATAGCTAAACATAAAAGTACAGGGAAAAGGAAACTTTTCAATACAAAAAAATAAAACTCTTAATAATTAAACTAGATAATTTACAATAAAATTTCAAGATGGCTTATACATAGTGAGAAACAACCTGTGCTGCTGACAGTCTACTATTCCTATAAATTGACTGCTCACTGAGAGAGATCTTGCCTTGAATATTTTAACCATTCTTGAACCATTTTCATTATTTCATTATTGGATTCATTACTCAAAATTAATAATCTGAAACAATTAATAATCTGGCTTTAGTCAACTATATACTATAACTGGTATGCAGTTGTAGATCTAGTGATACCAGGTTAATATTTTGCATTCTGCTTTTGGATAAAATTCTTTTTTTCTGAGTATGACACTAAACACATGAGTTTTAGATGACTTTTTATGAGGAAAGGGTAGCAGATTGTAATTGTAGATCTTTAATTTTTTTCTGTGATCTCCAAGGATCCACTAATAAAATGGATTTTTGCCAGTCTCAAATCAAGAAGATATAAAATTGAAAGAAAGATACTTAAAGAATAAAAGTAAGAGACAAAAACCATAAATTAAAATTATTTTAAAAAGCAGTTTATACAAATAGCTATTATAGAAATAAAACAGAGAATTTTAAATTCTGTACTAGGTGTGCTGTGGGACTAACTTACTAAATATAACAAACATACAAGTTAGGTACTATTATTTTTACTTTAAAGATAGAAAACAGAGGTTTTGAGAAGTAGAGCAGTTGGCCCAAGATTACACATTAATAAAGAGTAGAACTGCCTCTAAATTTGTGTTTTTTTCTTTCTCCAGCTTCATGCTTTTTGTTTATAGCCTGACACATGTCATGTCTATAAATATATAAGCACATAAGACTGCATGAACTACATCAAATCCCTTACCTTGGTCTCTTTTGTTCTTTAGAAAATAATTTCATTGAAGACTAGAAATGAGTAGTAAAAACCTTACCTTTGAAACATGTAAATTATCACTTGTGAAATGAATTGCCAGTCTAGGTTTGATGCATGATACAGGGTGCTCAGGGCTGGTGCACCGGGATGACCCAGAGGGATGGAATTGGGAGAGAGATGAGAGGTGGGTTCTGGAGGGGGAACACATGTATACCGATGGAGGATTCATGTCAATGTATGGCAAAACCAATACAATAATGTAAAGAAAAAATAATAACAATAAAAGAAGGAAAAAAAAAACCTTACCTTTTGCTTCATTGGAACTGATCTGTGTATTTGTAAAACAAAACTTTTCTTAAAATTGAACTCAAGCATAGGAAAGTAGATCAAAATATATAGCTCAACATCTAGCAGATTTTATTTTTTTTTGCACAAAAGTTGAAAAACTATATAGCTAAACTTTTATATTATATGTCTGTGTACACACACAGATAGTAAGGATGATAAAATAGCTGATAGTATTTATTTTTATATTTTTGATACTAGTTCATCTGTCATGTGTTACAAAATCTTTCCAAGTCTAATGCTTATCTTTCAACTTTATTTATAGTGCTTTTTGACCAGGGGTACAAAAATAAATTCTAGAATATAATTCTTCATTTTTTCCAATATCTAAATTTTTATATGTAAGAATTTAACTCACCTGGTATTCTTTTTCTGAATGTTGTGAAATAGATATTTACTTATCTTTTATATGGATTTAACTGGAAATGCCTAACTCTTATGGCTTAATAATAATATTGATGTTATACAGAGTAACTGATAATTAGACTTTTCATTAATAATAATGGATGCCAGAAAACTGTGAAATTATCATTTTAAAATGCTGAGATAAATCACTATCAACTTAAAATTTTATGACTCACCAGAGTGTCATTAAAGAGTGAAAGCAAATTAAAACTATTAAATATTAAGATATGTAAACACATAAGCCACATGTAAAAAAAAGACAGAAATAAAACTTGTTAAAAATGTTTTCAATGAGTAAAGAAAAAGGTGAAAAAAGTAGACAAGCTGTGGCTAATGGAATGGTGAGCACAAACATTAGTAAAATGTACTGTTAAGATTTAATCCACTCCCTAATTAAAAAAAATAATGAATTTTGTAAAAGCAAAGATATAAGTTTTAAATAATTAAAAAAATATTTATCAAAAATAAGACTTGAGGGAGAGTGTGTTTAAAGAATAGTGAGAGATTAGGATTACTAATGATGTAGATTTTAGAAAGTCTGTAATGTTATATATCAAAAATAAAGGTAAACACTAAAAGATGAGAAAAATGACTTAAATTGCAAAAATCAATTAGAAAAGCATAGAATATTTGTCAATCCATGTGAAAACACGGAAAAGAAATAGGACAAATAGTATGAATGGTAAGCAGAAAAAAGTAAAATGATATGGAGAAAATATTTTTGAATATACTGGTAACCATTATTATTCAGTCTCTAATCGTGTCTGACTCTTCACGACCCATGGATTGTAGCATGCCTGTCTCTTCTGCTCTCCACTGTCTCCTGTAGTTTGCTCAAATTCATGCCCATTTAGTCAGTGACACCATCTAGCCATTCCATCCTCTGCCACCCCTTTCTCCTCCTGCCCTCAATTATTTCCATCATTAAGGTTTTTTCCAATGAGTTGGCTCTTTGCATCAGGTGGCCAAAGTATTGGAGCTTCAGCTTCAGCATCAGTCCTTCCAATGAATATTCAGGGTTGATTTCCTCTAGCATTGATTTGTTTGATCTCTTTGCAGTCCAAGGGACTCTCAAGAGTCTTTTCCAGCACCACAATTTGAGAACATCAATTCTTTGGTGCTCAGCCTTCTTTACGGTCCAGCTCTCACATCCATACATGACTGCTGGAAAAAACATAACTTTGAGTATATCGACCTTTGTCAGCAAAGTGTCAGCTTTTTAATATGCTTTCTAGATTTGTCATAGCTTTCCTTCCAAGGAGCAAGCATCATTTAATTTCATGGCTGCATCACTGTCCACAGTAATTATGGAGTCAAAGTAAAGAAAATCTATCAGTGCTTCCACTTTCCCCACTTCTATTTGTCAGGAAATGATGGGACTGGATGCCACAATACATATTAGCAAATTAAATTTACCTTATAAGTTCAAAGACCACCTATATGCTATGTATAAGTGATATACAAAAGCAAATTCCAAAGAATAGTTAAAAATAAAATAATGTTTATTAATACAATAGGCAAATAAAATTAGTAAAATTCATATGAAACAAAAGGTTGGCATACTTCACAATTAAAAAGAGCAAAGGGGTCATTATATATGATAAAAATAAAAATACACCGAATGACATTTTATTCAGAAGTTTTTGCACTTAAGAATATAGCTCAAAAACATATAGAACAACCCAGGCAAAATGATAGTAGGGGATTCAAGAAACCATAATGATAACAGGAAACTTTAATGCAGCTCTGTCAGAAACTCAATGACCAAACAGAGATAAGTATACATTTTTATATTATCTGTAAAAATATAGTAAGGTCATAAGTAATTTGTAGATACTTTGGGCAACAATATTTAAAAATTTGAGCTGATAGCTGTGACAGAAATTTGCTTTCCCAAAATAGAAAATTCATATTTTTTGCTAGACCTTTAGAACATTCACTAAAATTTACCAGGTACTAGTTTGCAAAGAAGTTTTAGAGTTTAAACAATTTGTATCAAACATACCATATTCTTCAATAATGCAATTAAATTAAAAATCAACATTGAAAAGGTTGACCTTTTCTTCCTGTTAAGAGAGTTTATAATGAAGTCCTGAGTAATTAGTAGATTATTCAAAAAATCATAATAGGGATGAAAAAATAATTATAGCTTTTTGTAACTGAGAAAATTGAAAGTAATCGATATGTGCATTTAATCCTGTGTCACACAGTTAAAGTGTGCGTTCAAACGCAGTTGCTTCCATCTTGTCTGCTCTTTGTGACCCAATACAGCCCAGTCCTGGACTGAAGCCAGCCAGGATCCTCATTCTATGGGAATTTCCAGGCCAGAATACTGGAGTGGGTTTCTATATTCTCCTCAAGAGGATCTTCCCAACCCAGAGATCAAACCCATGTCTTCTGCATTACAGGTGGATTCTTTACTGCTGAACTACCAGGAAAACCCATTTAAAACAGTACCTTTATGTTAACTGACAGCCTCAAATACTTTTGTTAAAAATATTTAAAAAAATGAAAATAAATAATATCCATACCCACCCAAAGAAGCAAGAAGAAGTCACACCAAAGTGAACAAGATGCCTTGTTTCATGAGGTGCTAGTTCAGCAACCTAGGAAAATTTACCCTAAGACTCATCTACAAAATACAGATAATAATGATATTATATAATCCATGTAGACCACACATAGCATGGTTTTTAGTCCCGAGATAAGCAACCATTAAATATTATAACTGCTCCCCCCCCCATTTTTGGAGTAGAGAATAGAAATATATGGTGGGGCTACAGGATGCTGCTGCTGCTGCTAAGTCGCTTCAGTCATGTCCGACTCTGTGCGACCCCAGAGACGGCAGCCCACCAGGCTCCCTCGTCCCTGGGATTCTCCAAGCAAGAGGGCTTCCCTGGTGGCTCAGATGGTAAAGAATCTGCCTGCAATGTGGAAGACTTGGATTCGATCCCTGAGTGGGGAGGATCCTCTGGAGAAGAGAATGGCAACCCATTCCAGTATTCATTTTTTTAAATCAATTAATTTACTTTAATTGAATACCTGGAGAGTTCCATGGACAGAGGAACCTGGCGGGCTTCAGTCCATGGGATTGCAAAGAGTTGGACATGAGTGAATGACTAACACTTCCCTTTCAACTTAGGAAATTTCTCTGACTTTATGTTTATTGGTCAGATAGAAACTAAAAGTCCTAGGAAGGATTATGTAAGTGAGAAAGAGGAGAGGGAAGAGAGGAAAGGTGGGTGGGGAGAGGAGGGAGAGAAAGAGGAGGAAGAAAGAGAGGAACAGGAGAATAAGCATTATGCATGTGTAGTTTTGTGCCTGAGTGTATGGTATATATGTACACGCTTTGGAAATACTGTATTCTCAGTTAAGGAAGATGTGTCACATCTCAGAATCAAAAGGGTGAGCACTGTGGAACTTGGCAATGCTTTACATATAGAAGACATTAAGTTAGTATCTTTGGACCTGAGTTGAAGTGACAAGGAATATTCAGGTTATTAAGTTTGTTATCATAGAGTATATAAAAAAACTGGCAAAAACAAACCTAGAAAATGGACATAATTTCAGATACCAGTAAGTCAGAACGGTGTGTACATCTGTGGATTGGTGAAATTTTCCTTTTTTAGGAAAGCTTGCTTAAGAAGTGAGCAAGGCTATTTTTAAGGCTTTGCAAAAACTTGATCTAGTGTTATCTCCTGTCATTGCCCCTTTTCACATTTCTTTGTATGCATAAACACAGGGTTCCTCCTTTTGTAGGAGGAGAGAAATAACTATCCTAAAATTGATCAGAATGTTCATTTCAATGTCTGTAAGATTTGCCTTGAATTAGTTGAAGATAGTGAGAGGCCCCTAATGTGACATTAGTGGGAGGTGTCTATGACTGAGGGCAAGTTTTGCCCCCAAGATTTTTCTGACAAGTATTGCAATATTTTTAAAATGTCATATATTCTATATATAGTGAATGAGTTTTAATTTAATGTTCTTTTAAAATTTAAGAATAAGGAGAGCATAAGTCAAAGGAGTAAATCTTGGTTGAGTATGCAGATATTGGCAAGTGTGAAGCATGGAATCAGCCATCATGTTAATGAAGGGTTAGTTCTCTGTCCTCTACCTGTCAAGTATCCCTTTCTGAGCTAAGAGACAGGACTTGGAAACTTTATAAAATAGTCTGATTCTTTTTTTTTTTATTGTAAAAAATTCAAGAAAGACTTTTTTCTTTACAGTATTGTGTTGGTTGTCTGATTCTTTAAGAAGTGTCAGCTAATCCAGAGCTGAAGAGAGAACAACAGTGAATTTCCTATTTATTTTTAAACTTTGCTACTCTTAAAATGTAGTCACAAAACAGTATTTTAAAACAGAAAAGATTAAATGATTGTTAGTTTTGATCTGTAAAGATGATTGCTATTAGAAGTTCTTAAACTTTACTTGACATTAGAATTCTCTTTGCATAACTGTTGAAATGTAGAGTCTTACATACCAGGTCGAGGATTCAGGCACTGGAATGGGGACTAAAAATCTGTATTTTAAGATATATTGGATTGACCAAAAAGTTCATTTGGGTTTTCATACCAGTTTATGGGAAAACCTGAAGAAACTTTTTGGCCAACCCCATAGATTATTCTAGAAAAACTTAGGTGATGTGTTAATTTGCTAGGGATATTATAACAAAATAACACAGTCCACGTGGCTCAAGTAACAGAATTTTATTTTCTTCCAGTCCTGGAGGCTGGAAATCCAAGAGCAGTGTCAGCAGGTTTGTATTTCTTCTGAGGTCTCTCTCCTTGCTGTGTCCTCACATCATCTCTCTTTGTGTGTATGCATGTTTGGGGTCTTTTTGTGTATACAAGCTTTCTTTCCTTATAAGGACACCAGTCAAAGTGGAGTAAGGCCTACTCTAGAGGGACTCATTTTAACTTCATCTCTTCTTTAGAGGCCCTGCCTCCAAATATAGGCACACTCTGAGATACTGAGGCTAAGTGCTTCAGCGTATAAATTTGGGGACACAATTCAGCCTATAGCAGGTGGTACATGAAAAAACACTCTAGAAAGCATCTTGATAATATTCAGCTTTAATATCCACAAGAACCTAAATACTATATTGAGAATTCATTCTCTCTTAGAATGTTTTCTGAAAAATCACTGGCTACTGATTAGCTATTGTTGAAAACTTGCAAAAAGAAAATAAGAATTGGGTTGTCCCACTGCTGTTTAAAGCATAAATGTTTAGGTTTATGTCTGAGGCATGGTATTCTCTCCAGCCCTCCCCTAATCAAAGTTAATGAAACAAAAATTCCCTTATGCACATTGGGAAGTCGGATGAAAAGAGGAACCCTGATTCAGGCTATTGATATGTACGTTAAACCTATTTATCTTTTTCTGCAAAAATACCTTGGGAAGGGGGAGATCAAATTTGTCTTATGCAAGGATTGTATTTCTAGATTTTATGGAAAAAATTCTTTTGGAAAGTGCTTATATCATTGACAGTGCTACAGGGTCAACTTACTAGGAAATTTGGAATCACATTTATGAATTTGGCCATGACTTTAGCTTGATAATTTGTCTGTAAGCTGTCCTTTCATTATAGGGCATAACAATAGAGTTTGCCACCATGTGATAGCAAATGCTTTCCAGATATTGTCAGCAGAAGGTGACAGGAAGTCCTTTCCATATCCTGTTAGTAGAGCTCTCCAGAACGGAGTCTATCAGCAGCAAGGACAAAAAAACTCACCCACCAAAGGAACCTCTTAAGTGGGCAGCATGAAGCACTTCACAGGGCAAATATTTCTTGTCATTCAGATGAGTGATGGAGATTTTTAATACCTGAAATTCTTTTAGTTCACTGTAAATTGTGATTTATGTGATAATAACCATTGAATAAGTTCACAACCAAAACAAATTTGTTGTGCAAAAAGGTACAAGCACAAGTGATATATATTTATATTTACTGTTGTTGTTCAGCTGCTCAGTCGTGTCCGACTCCTTTTGACCCCATAGACTACAGTACGCTAGGCTTTCCTGTCCTTCACTATCTACCAGAGTATGCTCAAACTTATGTCCATTGAGTCAATGATGCCATCCGACCGTCTCATCCTCTGTCACCACCTTCTCCTCCTGCCCTCAATCTTTCCCAGCATCAGGGTCTTTTCCAGTGAGTCAGCTCTTAGCATCAGGTGGCCAAAGTATTGGAGCCTCAGCTTCAGCATCAGTCCTTCCAATGACTATTCAGAGTTGATTTGCTTTAGGATTGACTGGTTTGATCTTCTTGCTGTCCAAGGGACTCTCAAGAGTCTTCTCCACCCCCACAGTTCAAAAGGATCAGGTCTTCAGCTCTCAGCCTTTATGGTCCAGCTCTCACATCTGTACATGACTACTGTGAAAATCATAGCTTTGATTTGTTGAAGGATTTCCTCTGACATTATATCAATTTCTATACTTTGGTTGACTGTTAAATACTTCTGTGAGCAACATAGCAGTGAAATGATGAAGTCATGTCAAAATAATTCAGGGGAATGATACTTATTTCTCATGTAATAAACAAAGTATTTAAGCAGAAATCATATTTTCTCTCCACACTCCATTAAGATCACTATGTATTTTTTCACATTATAAAACAAATGTATGTTTTGTATAGAAGACAGCTTTCAAAAATCATCTACTAACAAGGATCATTGTTATTATTTTTGTGTATGTTTGTCAGTTTTTATGGAGGTGTTTTTCTTCTCTTTTCAATTTTTATTACAAATTGGCTACAAAATTGCATTCACAGCCTAGTTGACTTTACATATGTAAATCCAAGTTTACACCTAATTCAACACCTCCATCAGGGAGTATTACTTAAAGGGAAAGGTCAACTTTATATATTTTGTAAGATTTTAAATGTCAGAAGTTTGGCATCTGCATCTTTTACATTTGATAATTGGGAATGACAATAATTGAAATCAGACACAAATGTTTTTTTCTACACCAAGAAAAGAAACTAAGTAGAATTATTTGATTTGGCAATGACTAAAATGTTCTAAATAAGATTTATGGATTTCTAATCATCCTATCTGTATTTCATGCTTTCTCTTTTGTAGTGACCTTTTTCATTCTATATTTTCCTCTATTACTTTTCTCTTTCTAATCTCCTGCTGCTGTGCTTCTTTTTAAAAATTTCTTTCCCATTCCTCTGGTATTCTTAAGAATGTGCTCAGTGACTGGAATTTAATGGATGTTCAGTTATTGGTTATTTTCTCTAGCTAAAGAAACAACATCAAAATATTTTACATGGCACTAAACTATGATATGAATTTAAATTCAGAAATACAGTGCTAGATCTGGGTGAAAATCTAGTAATTTTTAAATCATAATCAAGAAATAGGTTTCTTTCCAAGATTCCTCTGTAAGTGACTGCTTGGAGCCCTGTTTGTTACCAAGTTTGCATTTTTCAATTACTCTGCATTCTCTAGGTAGGGGATTTCATCATCCCCATTGATTTAGACGTCAGCAACTTCATCTATTCCGTTTTGCTCATTCTCTAATATCTTAAGACTAATGTCTAAATTTGGCTTCTCGACACCTGAGCCCATCACCTTTCTTATGTGCTCCCCTCAAAGCATTTCTTTCAGGTAAATTTATCTAATCATAGTTTACCCTGTCGCTTTAAAGTAAAAATCAGAGAGTCACCCTTAACACCTTTCTCTCTCCTTTACCCTTCATATCCAAGCTACCAGAAAGTCCTTTTTATATCACTCAGGCAGGCCTTAGGTTTTTTCCAGAGGAAACTTGTTTCACATGTAGCTATAGATACAGTGTGTCTGGAGGAGGTAAATTCAAGATCTTTCTATATTGCCATCTCGGACTCGATCAGAAAATCCTTTTTTGTTTGTTTGTTTTTATGAAATATTTAATGTTTTAGAACAATTTTAGGTTCACAGAAAAATTGAGAAGAAACAGAAACTTCTGTCCTCATGATTGTATTGAATCCTCCATCACCAACATCTCCCACTAGCGTGGTTAAATTGTTATAACTGGTTAACCTACATGGGCACATCATAATCACCCTAAGGTTATAGCTTTCATTACAATTCACTCTTGGTGATGTACATTTTATGGGCTTGGACAAATGTATAATGACATATATCCACTACTATATTATACGGAGTGATTTCATTGCCCTTAAGATTCTCTCTGCTCTGCCAATTTTATCCCTCCCTGACTCCCAACTCCTGGCATCCATTGACTGTTTTACTGTCTTTATAGCTGTATCTTTTCTAAAATTTTATATGTTTGGAATCATATGGTATGTAATTTTTTTTCATGTTGGCTTTTTTTCACTTTGTAATAGGCATTTAAGGTTTTTCTACATCTTTTATTGGCTTGGTGTTTGTGTGTGTGCTAAGTTGCTTCAGTCATGTCCAGTTCTTTGCGGTCCTATAGACTAACCCACCAGGCTCTTCTGCCCATGGAATTCTCCAGGCAAGAATACTGGAGTAGGTTGCTGTGTCCTTCTCCAGGGGATCTTCCTGACCCAGGGATTGAACCTGCATCCCTTATGTCTCCTGCATTGGCAAGCAGGTTCTTTACCACTAGTGCCACCTGGGAAGCCATATCTTTTAAGCTCTGAATAATATTCCAATGTCTGGCTACATTGCAGTTCTTTTATCCATTCACTTACTGGAAGATTTCTTGGTTGCTTCCAAGTTTTGATAATTATGAATAAAGTTTCTATAAATATCCCTGTACATGTTTTCTATTAGACATAAATTTTCAACTCCTTTGGGTAAATACCAACCACTGCAATTGCTGAATCATTTGCAAGAGCATATTTACCTTCATAATAAGCCGCCAAACTGTCTTCTAAAGTGGCTGTACCATTTTGTATTCCCTCCAGCAATGAATTCCCTCCAGCAATGCTGCTTCACATCTTTGTCAATTTGGTGTTAGTGTTTCAGATTTTGACGATTCTAATAGGTGTGGAATGATATCTCATTGCCATTTTTTTTTAAAATTTGCATTTCCCTGGTGGTATATGATGTGCAGTATCTTTTCAGGTCCTTATATCCCACCCGTCTAACTTCTTTGGTAGGGTATATCTTAACATCTTTGGCCCACATTTTTATTTGAGTAGTTTGTCTTCTTATTGTTGAGTTTTGAGTTTTCAAAGTATATTATATTTTTGATAATAGTTCTTTATCAGGTATGTCTTTTGCAAATATTTTCTTCAGTGTCATCTCAAGTTCTTAATTTTGATGAAATCCAGTGTTTCAACTTTTCCTTTCATGGGTCATGCCACTGCTATTATATTTAAAAAATCATTTCTGTACTACATGTATTCAGATTTTCCTAAGTTATCTTCAAGGATTTTAATAGCTATGCATTTATATTTAGATCTATAATCCATTTTGAGGTAATTTTTGTGAAGCATGTAAAGTCAGTCTAGATCCAGTTCTTTACATGTGGCTGTCTGTTTCACTACAATTTGTTGAAAAGGTGATCTTTTCTCCAATGTATTGCTTTTTTTTTTTTTTTTTGGTCAAAGATCAGTTGACTACATGCATGTAAGTTTATTTCTGGCCTCTGTATTCTCTTCCATTAATCTATGTATCTATTCTTTCACTAATACCATACTGTCTTCATTATTATAGCTTTATAGTATGTCTTGAAGCCAGGTAGTATCAGTCCTCCAACTTTGTTCTTCTTCAATATTGTACTGGCCCTTATGAATATTTTTCTTCTTTATATAAGCTTTAGAATCATTTCCTGATATGAACAGCATGACCTTCAGGGATTATTTTTTTAAATGAAATTGCATTGAATCTATAGATCAAATTGGGAAGAATTGACATCTTGACAATATTGACTCTCTTATCTATAAACATGCTTCCCAGATGGCCTAGTGGGTAAAGAATCTGCCTGTAATGCAGGTGACATAGAAGACATGGGTTCAATCTGTGGGCTGGGAAGAGTCCCTGGAGGAGGAAATGGCAACCCATTCCAGCATTCTTGCCTAAAAAAATCTCAAGGACAGAGGAGTTGGTGGGCTACTGTCCATGGGATTGCAAAGAGTTGGAAATAACTGAATGACTAAATACACACAGACATCCATGAACATGGACTGTCTCTCCATTTATTTAGTCCTCTTTTGATTTTATCAGTTTTTTTTCATTTTTATCAGTTTTTTCATGCAGATTTATAAATATTTTATCATATTATTTATAAAAAATATTTCACTTTTGAAGGGTATTTATGTAAATGGTACTATATGTTTAATGTCAAGTTCTACTTACTAATTGCTGGTATATAAGAAAGCAATTGACTTTTGCATATTAACCTTGTATTCTGCAACCTTGTTAATAATTGCTCATTAATTCTGTTAAGTTCTTTTGTTGGTTCTTTTAGATTTTGTACCTAGATAGTTAGGTCATTTCCTGATTGATATAATTTCTTATTGTTTGGGGAGTATTTTTTGTAAATTATTTCAGATTTTCAATATAGTCAATCATGTCGTCTGCAAACAAAGAGAGGTTTATTTTTTCATTCCCAGTTTGCACATATTATATCTCTTCTCCTTGTCTTAGTGTATTAGCTGAATCTTCCATTATTTAAAGAAGTGGTGAGAGAAGACATTGTTGCCTTGATCCTGATCCTGGGAAGAAAGCTTTGAGTTTCTCACCTTTAGGTATGATGTTGGTGGTATGTTTTTGGGTAGATATTCCTTATCAAGTTGAGGAACTTCTCTATTCCTAGTTTCCTAAGAGTTTTCATCATGAATAAGTGTTGGATGATTTCAAATGCTTTTTGTTTTTGGTATCTATTGATATGATCATGTGATTTTTCTTCTTTAGCTGATTGTGGCTCAGTGGTAAAGAATCTGCTTGCCAATGCAGGAGACACAAGAGACATGGATTTGATCCCTGCGTTGGATAGATCCCCTGGAGAAGGAAATGGCAACCCACTCCAGTATTCTTGCCTGGAGAATCCCATGGACAAAGGAGCTTGGCAGGCTACAGTCCATGGGGTTGCCAAGAGTTAGACACGATGGAGCAACTGAGTCTGCATGTATCACTCTGACTGATTTTTGAATGCTGAACCAGACTCACATATTAGTATGTTAGTGTTGTGTATTTTCTCCATCCATTTTTTAAAAATTGGTATGTATTTTAAATTCAAAATGAATTTCTGGTAGACAACCTACACTTGGGTCTTGTTTCTTGATCAGCGCTGACAATCTCTTTTAATTTATGAACTTAAATCACTGATATTCCATGTGTTGTCCATATAGTTTTATATCTACCATATTCATTATTGTTTTTTTTGTTTATTGCACTTGTCTTTGTTCCTTTTTTTTCACTCTTTTTCAGTCTTTTATTATTTCAAGAGAGCATTTTATATAATTTCATTTTCTCCCTTTTCTTAGCATATATATTGTATGTTTTCAAGCTTTTTTTTTTTAATAGTTTCCTAGAGTTTGCAATAGATATTTGTAAGTAATCCAAGTTCACTCTCAAATAACACTATACAATTTTATGAATGTTATGTACTTTATATTAACAAAGTAATTTTAGTTTCTCCCATCTTGTATGATTGCTGTGATTTATTTTACTTATATATAAGCATGCATAAGTGTGTATATTATATTTCACAAGTACAGAATTCTAGGCTGGTAAGGGGTTTTCTCACAATAGAGCTTCACTAGTAGCTCAGCTGGTAAAGAATCCTCCTGCTATGCAGGAGACCCCAGTTCGATTCCTAGGTCTGGAACATCCCCGGGAGAAGGGAATCACTATCCACTCCAGTATTCTGGCCGGGAGAATTCTATGGAGAATTCATGGGGTGGCAGGCAAAGAGTCAGAAACGACTGAGCGACTTCCACTTTCACTTTTTCACAGTACTTTAAGAAAATATTTCCCTCTACTCTTCTGCAGCTCGGTGGTTTCTCAGGAGAAGTTGGATGTAGTTCTCACCTTTATTCCTGTATTAAGTAAGTATGATATTTTTTCCCTTTGACTTTTTTCAGGATTTTTATCTTTATCACTGACTTTCAGTAGTTTGAAAATGATATTTCTAAGTATAGTTTTTATTAATTATTATTATTATTGTTGCCATTTATCCTATTTAATATTCTCTGAATTTCCTGGATCTGTGGTTCTGAAATTAATTTGGGGAATTTCTCAATCATAATTTATTTAAATATATCTTATGTTCCTGTCTCTCCTTTTTCTTCTGATGTTCCCATTGCATTACACTTTTTTGTAGTTGTCTCACAGTCCTTGGATATTTTATTTTTTTTTAAGTCTTTGTTCCCTTTGCTTTTCAGTTTTCAACATTTCTATTTGTATATCTTCAAGCTCAGAGATTGATTCTTCCCATATCCATGTCCAGCATATCAGTAAGCTCATCAAAGGCATTCCTTATTTCTTTTATAGCATTTTTTAATCTTTTAGATGGTTTCCTTCTGATTTACATCTCTCTGTTTATCTTGTTATTCTGTTCTTACATGCCATCCATCTACTTTATCCCTGAAAACCCTTAGTATGTTACTCATGATTTGTTTTATTTCCAACCTGTCTGGTTCTGATGCTTATTCTTCTCTTCACATTGAATTTTTTGCCTTTTGTCATACTTTGTAATTTTTACTGATAGCTGAACATCGTGTACCTGGTAAAAGGAACTGTTTAAAATAGACTTTTACTTGTTGTTCAGTTGCTCAGTCATGTCCAACTCTTTGCAACCCCATGGACCACGGCATGCCAGGCTTCCCCATCCCTCACCATCTCTTGGAGTTTGTTCAGGCTCATGTCCATTGAGTTAGTGATGCCATCCAACCATCTCATCCTCTGTCATCCCCTTCTCCTGCCTTTCCCAATGAGACAGCTCTTAACATCAGGTGGCAAAAGTATTGGAGCTTCAGCTTCATCATCAGTCCTTCCAGTGAATATTCAATGTTGCTTTCCTTTAGGATTGACTGGTTTGATTTCCTTGCAGTCCAAGGGACTCTCAAGAGTCTTCTCCAACACTGCAGTTTGAAAGCATCAGTTCTTTGTTCCTTAGCCTTTTCTATGGTCCAGCTCTCACAGCCATACATATTGTTGTTTTTGTTCAGTCACTCAGTCATGTCCAACTCTTTGTGACCCCATGTATTGCAGCATACCAGGCTTCCCTGTCCTTCACCATCTCTGGGAGCTTGTCCAAACTCATGTCCATTGAGTTAGTGATGCCATCCAACGATCCCATCCTCTGTCATCGCCTTCTCCTCCTGCCTCCAATCTTTCCCAGCATCAGTCTTTTCTAATGAGTTGACTCTTTGCATCACGTGGCCCAAGTATTGGAGCTTCATGACTACTGGAAAAACTATAATGTTGACCATAGAGATACTTGTCAGCAAAATAATGTCTCTACTTTTTAATATGCTGTCTAGGTTTGTCATAGCTTTTTACCCAAGGAGCGAATGTCTTTTAATTTCATGCCTTAAGTCACAGTCTGCAGTGATTTTGGAGCCCAAGAAAATAAAGTCAGTGGAAACACTGTTTCCACTGTTTCTCCATCTATTTGCCATGAAGTGATGGGACTGGATGCCATGATCTTTGTTTTTTGAATGTTGAGATTTAAGCCAGCTTTTTCACTCTCCTCTTTCACCTTCATTAAGAGGTTCTTTAGTTTCTCTTTGCTTTCTGCGATAAGGATGGTGTCATCTGCATATCTGAGGTTATTGATATTTCTCCCACCAATCTTGATTCCTGCTTTTACTAATGTTGTGGTAAAGTGTTGGGGGAAGGGAAGATATTATATGTTCCTTAGATTAGATCTCAGTCTTTAGTGAGCCCATGCCTTTGAACTGTGAATTTCACAAGTGTTTTCCAGTTTTGTTCCCTCTTTTTGTAGGTGGGATGAAATAGTTAGAGTGGGTTGGAATTGGGTACTTTCTTTCCCCCAGGTTACTTAGGTGTTATGGTATCCCAGGAGATTAGGCTTTGGTTAAATAATTTCTCCTAAGGGCAAGCCTTGTTCAGAAGAACAGAATGGTAGATTGTACTTTAAAATGTTTATCTCCTTCTCTGTGCCAGAAACATGAGGGGGACTTTCTCTGATATTTACTATGGCAACTTAAAGTCTACTTCACAAAGGTAAATCTCACAGCAGTGTGAGGTTTCTTCCTATGATCAGTTCTCCTTGGAGTTTTTAAGTCTCAGAGTTGTCCACACTCAGCCTCCAGCAATTTATCAATTACAGTTTAGGTTTTTCTGTGATGGCCCTGCTGTTTGTGGAGGTTTCCAGTCATGAGTCTGCTTTAATAAACCATGACTCCCTATGTTTTCCTGCCTGTCCTGAATCTTAGGGGCAGCTGTTTTTCCTGCCTTACCCTCTCTTACAGACCCTAAAAGAGCTGACATTTTTTAAATCTGTTCAACTTTTTACTTGTTAAGATGGAATGGTAAATCCCAAGCTCCTTATATGCAGAAATGGAAACTGGCTCTTGATGATCTTTTTAAAAGGTAATTTCTAGTCTTATTTTACACCCCTAAATATATCCTGAGTCCATTCACTTACTTTCCTTTTCTACTGTCATGAATTTGGATCAAGCCACCATCATCTACTTCCTGGCTAGTAGCATGGCTTCCTAATTGATGCCTCCACTTCTGTTGGCCTCACTTTAATCAGTTTTTACACTGTGGTAAGAATAATCTAACATGAGGATATGATTTCATTTTGCTACTTAAAACCCTTCGATGGCTCTCTTAGGCACTTAGAGGAACACTCCTTAACATGCGTGGCCTGATACACCTGCTCACACTGCTGCCAGCTACTCTAAACTCATTCAGAGCTACTTCTACTCTTGCTCCAGTCACAAATTAGATAAATAATTGAGTCCAGCTATTTTCCATCTCAAAGCCTTTTTACACACTGTTCCTTCATACCCTAAACATTATTAATTTGGGGAGTATCAATTTTATTGTCCCTCTCCCAGAGAAGCCTTCCTGATATAACAATCTAAAGTATCTCCTGTTATTCTTCCTTTTGATACTCTATTCTTTCCATCCATAGCACTTGTCACAATTTTTTTTTTTGTCTGCACCATGCATCATGCAGGATCTTAGTTCACTAACCAGGGATCGAACCCATACCCCTGCAGTGGAGGCCTGAAGTCTTTTCCATGGGACCACCAGAGAAGTCCCCTTTAAAGTTTATGTTCTTTTGTTAGACTAACCATTAATTTAGGGATTTTATCTTGTTTATGTTTAAAAATTGGGCACCATGGACTTCTGGCTTCAGCTCCAGATATGTATATGTATAAAGAGCCTAGACTAGATGAGATATAATATGTATAAAGAGCCTAGGAAGTTCTCACTCCTGTCTTACAAAAGGAAAAGGTGAACAAACTAAAAATCAATGATTTTCTTAGAACCATTGGAGAGTTGTCTCCAGGGAAAAATCACCACCTAAAAGTCTGGAAAGATAGATAAATCAGAGTCATAACTGATAACAGTTTACTTGAAGGAGAAGATGTTTGGGTCACAACTGTAAATAACACATAAATAAGTGACACATTGCTTGAGGACGAGTACAGAGTAGCTAGAGAGTGAGAGACTTCCTGGGGCTGCAGTCTCAAGGAGGCCTCACATTTTCATGGGTTTTTGCCTCAAAAATCCAACCAAATCCTGAAGATGACTATTTGAAAATTATCTCATGCCTGAGGTAGCAGCAAAGGAGTTGTAATTATTATGAAATGCAACCTGAGATTTCCTTATAACAAATGCCTACTCTCAAAGGAAAATGACTTTACAAGAAGCTTATTCCAGGTAATGAAGGGCGTTTCTTCAGACCTGTCTAGCCTTCCTGTCTCATATATTTGGGAGAAAAAAAGGCTATTCCTCTGGAGAAGGCCAATGTCATAGTGTGTGCATGTGTGTGTGCTTAGTCACATGACTGACTCTTTGTGATCCGATGGACTGTGGCCCACCAGGCTCTTCTGTCCATGGGATTATCCAGGCAAAAATACTGGAATGTGTTGGCATTTCCTCATCCAGGAGATCCTCCCAACAAAAGGGTCAAGCCTGTGTCTCCTGCATTGGCACATGGATTCTTTACCACTGAGCCACCTGGGAAGCTGAAAGGTCACAGTAAGAGGTACATTAAAACACAGATTTTTTTTTTTTTACAAAATTATTGTGTGTATTTTTCCAGAACAATCTATCCAATACTTGCAAATAAAGGATTAAAATACTTCTAATAGTCTTGGCAATACTTACACATTTCCTGTTCCTTGAGCTTTCAAGTTCTAGGAATAGGATTTTTTAAAAATTAGTTTATTTTAATTGGAGGATAATTTATTTGCAATATTGTGGTGCTTTTTGCCATACATTGACATGAATCACCCATGGGTACACATGTGTTTCCCACTCTGAATCCCCCTCCCACACCCCTCCCCACCCCATCCCTCTGGGTTGTCCCAGGGCACTGACTTTGAGTGCCCTGCCTCATGCATCGAATTTACACTGGTGGTCTATTTTGCATACAGTGATATACATATTTCAATGTTAATCTCTCAAATCATGCCACCCTTGCCTTTTCCCATATAGTCCAAAATCTGTTCTTTACATCTGTGTCTCTTTTGCTGCCTTGTATGTAGGAGCGTTGTTACCATCTTTTTAAATTCTATGTTTATGTGCTAATATACTGTATTGGTGTTTCTCTTTCTGAGTAACTTCACTCTGTATAATTGGCTCCAGTTTCATCCACTTCATTAGAACTGACTCAAATGCATTCTTTTTTTAATAGCTGAGTAATATTCCATTGAAAACCCAAAGATTCAATCATAAGATTATAGAACACTTTAGTTCCCTCATGTCTTATCACCTCACCAATAAGACTCTAGTACAAAACAGTGAATTATAGCTAAAAGAACTGAATAGTGGAAGAGTAATCATTGTGGGTGGGGAAAAAGCATTTCTCACACTATACTCCATTCCTACCTTCTTTTTTTCTGAGATAAAACAGTAAACACATTCAATAGATGCCAAGACTCCTTAAGGAAATAATAGGGAATGATACAGTCAGGGAAAGGAAGTACTGGGAAAACACTGTGAAGGTGACAGCTCAAAATATATCTTCACTAAAAGACTCAAATTTCTTATGTAATAAAATGCTCCTCATTTCCCTATATTTTACAACCATGCTAACTAATCTCTAGTGTGATAAAAGCGTATTATAGTTTAAAAGCTGTAAAACAGATTTTCATTGAAGACAGGAAAGCACAAACTCTAGAATAGAGTCAGAAAAGCAAAGATAGCACAGGAATTTAAAGCCTCCAGCATCTGTAACTACAGAAATAATTACATACCTCATACAAAAAAATTAAAATAACTATGATTATATGATAAGGTCTCAAATGAAAAATATAGACAATATTTAAAAGCAGATGAGTAATGAATTTAAAAGTTAAATCAATAATTATATATTTCCAAAATAGAAAGCACCAGAACCAGATCATTTTCATTGGAATTTTTGGCAAATCATTAAGGAAGAAATTATATCAATTTTTAGAATCTTTTCTAGAAAAATAGAAGTAGAGGTGACACATTCTTATTCTCTTGGGCCAGGAAATTTGGAAAACTTAGCTATGGCCACAGGACTGGAAAAGGTCAGTTTTCCTTCCAATCTCAAAGAAGGGCAATGTCGAAGAATGTTCTAGCTACTGTACAATTGTTTCATTTCACATGCTAGTAAGGTTATGCTCAAAATTCTTCAAGCAAAGCTTCAGCAGTACATAAAGCAAGAACTTCTAGGTTTACAAGATGGGGTTTAGAAAAGGCAAAGTAGCCAAACATCAAATTGCCTACATCCCTTGGATCAAAGAGAAAGCAAGGAGTTCCAGAAAAACATCTTCTTCTGCTTCATTGACTATACTAAAGCCTTTAACTGTGTGGGTCACAACAAACTGTGGAAAATTCTTAAAGAGATGGGAATACCAGACCACTTTACCTTCTCCTGAGAAATCTGTATGCAGGTCAAGAAGCAACAGTTAGAACTGGACATGGAACAACAGACTGGTTCCAAATCAAAAAAGGAATATGAGAAGGCTGTATATTGTGACCCTGCTTATTTAACTTCCATGCAGAATACATCATGTGAAACGCCATACTGGATGAATCACAAGCTAAAATCAAGATCAGGAGAAAAATTAGCAATCTAAGAGATGCAGATGATACCACTCAAATGGCAGAAGGTGAACTAAAGAAGGAACTAAAGAGCCTCTTGATGAAGGTGAAAGAGGAGAGTAAAAAAAGCTGGCTTGAAACTCAGCATTTAAAAAGTAAGGTCATGGCATCCGGTCCCATCACTTCATGGAAAGTAGATGGGGAAAAAGAGGAAACAGTGACAGACTTTATATTTCGGGGCTCCAAAATCACTGCAGATGGTGACTGCAGCCATGAAAGTAAAAGACGCTTGCTCCTTGGAAGAAAAATTACAACCAACCTAGACAGCATATTAAAAAAGCAGAGACATTGCTTTGCCAGCAAAGGTCCACCTAGTCAAAGCTATGGTTTTTCCAGTAGTCATGTATGGATGTGAGAGCTGGACTCTAAAGAAAGCTAAGCACCAAAGAATTGGTGCTTTTGAACTGTGGTGTTGGAGAGGACTCTTGAGAGTCACTTGGACAGCAAGGAGATCCAACCAGTCCATCCTAAAGGAAATCGGTCCTGAATATTCATTGGAAGACTCATGCTGAAGCTGAAACTCCAATACTTTGGCCACCTGATGTGAAGAAGTGACTCTTTTGGAAAGACTGTGATGCTGAGCATGATTGAAGGCAGGCAGAAAAGGGGACAACAGAGGATGAGATGATTGCATGGCATCACCGACTCAATGGACATGAGTTTGAGTAAACTCTGGGAGCTGGCGATGGCCAGGGAGGCCTGGCATGATGCAGTCCATGGGGTTGCCAAGAGTTGGACACAACTGAATGATTGAACTGAACTGAACTGAAGCACACACCAGTAGGACAGAATAGAAGGTCTAGAAAATCTATACAATTTATATACAATCTATATAAAACTCAACTGATGTTTTGAAAGAAGCAAAGCAACTCAATGAAAAAAGAGTAATCTTTCTCAATGAATAGTACCAGAAGAGTTGATGTCTATGTACAAATAAAATTAAACTAGATGTATACTTTAGACATTTTACATAAATCACCTCAAAATGTATAAGAAAATTAAATGCAAAATATACGACAATAAAACTGTTTGAAAAATATTAATAGAAAATCTGTATGACCTTGATTTTTTTTAGTGCATCAAAAGCATGATCCATGAAAGAAAAACTTAATGAGTATACTTTTCTTAAAATTTAAAACTTCTGAGGCTTCTCTGTCAGTCTGATGTTTAAGTCTCCACACTTCCATTGCAGCAGTGTATAAACCTTCTACTCTGCAAAATATATTGTTAAGGGAATGAAAAGGAAAGCCTCAGTCTGCTAAAAAGTATTTGCAAATAAGCATATGAGAAAGGACCATTATCCAAAACATACAAGAACTTTTAAAACTCAGCAATAAGAAAACAAATAACCCAATTTAAAAAATAGCCAAAAAGATCTAAAGAGAAATCTCACCAAAGGGAATTCTCTGGTGGTTCTCTAGTTAGGACTCAGTGGTTTCCCTGTCCTAGGCCTCAGTTTAGTCCCTGGGCAGGAAACTAAGATCCTGCAAGTCTCATGGCATAGCCAAAAAAATAAAGGTCTCACTAAAAATGATATAATGTGTCAGTGCAGGCTCACCAATTGTAACAGATGTTCTACCCGGGTGGGAGATTTATTGATAAAATAAGTGGCATAATAAATAAATAAACCGAGAATAACCAAATCCCTTATGCAGAAGAATTCCAAATAATTTATGTAATTACTCTGTCCTCAAGGAAGCAGAGCATAACTTCCTATTTTTTTAAGGTAGGCTGTGCATAGTGACTTTATAGAATATGAAAGGGGAAAAGAAGAATAATTTTACAGTAGAGAAACCTGACAAACACCAACTCAGTCAGATAATCAAGATTAATATCAACAGCAATAAATCATGCTGATAGTGTGTACTCTAGATATGATATTATGAAAAGACACTTTACCTTTGTGGTCGTTCTCTCTCAAATAAAAAACTCCAGTGTAATCATGAAGAAAAGATCAGACAAATCCTAATTTAAGGATGTTCTACAAAATGCCCAACCAGTACTTTCCAAAATGTCAAGGTCACCATAAACAAGAGCCTGAGAAACTCTCACAGCTAAGAGGAAACTAAGAAGACATGACTTCTAAATGTAATGTAGTATCCAAGATAAGTTCCTAGAACAGGAAATGGTATTAGGCAAATATAAACATTTCTGAATAAATTATAGACTTTAGTTAATAACAATAATAATATCAATTGGGCTTCGCTGGTGACTCACTAATTGTAATCAATGTGTCATACCAATGTATTATGTTGATAATAGGGAAATATGGATTTGCCTTATATGGGAACTGTGTGTACTGTCTGAAATTTGTCTGTAGCTCTTAACCTGTTCTAAAATAAAAAAGTTTAAATTTTAAAAAAAGAATATGGGAGACTTGTACTAAATATTTGTCAATTTAATGTTTAGTGGCTGCCTATTGGACTGAACTACAAGTATTCTGAGCCCCAGTGGAAGATAGCAAAGTGTTTCTTACAGATTAAAGCTGTATTAATATTTTGGTGAAGTGTGAGGTATCAGGGGACAGGATTATATTGGGAGTGGTATAAATATGTTATTGTTAAGTCATGTCCAACTCTTTGCAACCCCGTAGACTATAGCACACCAGGCTCCTAAGTCCTTCGCTATCTCCTGGAGTTTGCTCAAATTCATGTCCATTGAGCCAGTGATGCTAACTAACCATATCATCCTCTGCCACCCTCTTCTCCTTTTACCTTTAATCTTCCCCAGTATCAGGATCTTTTCCAGTGAGTCAGCTCTTTGCATTAGGTGGCCAGAGTATTAGAGCTTCAGCATTAGCATCAGTATTTCCAATGAATATTCAGAGCTGATTTTCTTTAGAAATGACCAATTTTATCTTGCTGTCCAAGGGACTCTCAAGAGTATTCTGCAGTACCATAATTTGAAAAACATCAATTCTTTGGTGCTCAGCCTTCTTTATGGTCCAACTCTCACATCCATGCTTGATTACTGGAAAAACCATAGCTTTGACTATACAGACGTTTGTTGGCAAAGTGATGTCTCTGTTTTTTAATATGCTGTTTGGGTTTGTCATAGCTTCCCTTCCAAGGAACAAGAGCCTTTTAATTTCATTGCTGCAGTCACAGTACACAGTGATTTTTAGCCCAAGAAAATAAAATGCTGTCACTGCTTCCACTTTTTCCCTTTCTCTTTTCCATGAAATGATGGGACTAGCTGCCATGATCTTAGTTTTTTAATGCTGAGTTTTAAGCTAGCTTTTTCACTCTCCTCTTTCACTCTCATCAAGAGGCTCTTTAGTTCCTCTTCACTTTCTGCCATTAGAGTAGTATCATCTGCCTGTCTTAGGTTGTTAATATTTCTCCTGGAAATCTCAATTCCAGCTTGTGATTCATCTAGCCTGGCTTTCACATAATGTACTCTGTACAGACATGAAATAAGCAGAGTGATATATATAGGCTTGTGATACTTATTTCCCAATTTTGAACCAGTCAGTTGCCATGAATCTACAAGATAATAATATGCCCTCAGTTCATACGAGAAGCAACTAAGGCGCATATAGGCTATGGGTATGTAATGTAGCAAAGCTGCGAGAATCCCTAACATTGATCAGATATAGTACAGTTGAAGATTTTGATCTAGGTTGGGCTCCTACTACAACAGTTACTGACTGAGTGACCTTGAGCAAGTGTCCTGCAAGCATTGGTCATTGAGATACATTGATAATGTACTGGGTGCTGCATTCTGTGCACTGTCCTGAGCACTTTATTATATACTGACTCACTTTAGGTATAGACACATGCATGTGAATGTACACACACACACATGCCAGGAAAATTTATGGCACCAGTAGTATTGTTTCTCTGTTTTACAAAGAGGTGAAATAACTTCCTTTAGATCACCAAGTGCACAAATAACAGTGCCAGTACTCAGACATTAGCAACCTGGGTCCAGTATATATGACATTAAGCCATAAAAAAAGAACTGTTTTGAAAGCCTTTATAAATATAGTCTTTAGTGTTATTGTGATCCTGAAATGAGCTAATCAATGTAAGATAATGTAAAATCATGCACTCCTTATTGCAAAATTCAGACTTAAATTGAGGAAAGTAGGGAAAACCACAAGACCATTCAAGTATGACCTAAATCAAATCCCTTATGATTATACAGTGGAAGTGACAAATAGGCTTAAGGGATTATATCTGATAGATAGAGTGCCTGAAGAACTGTGGATGGAGATTCATAACATTGTACATGAGGCAGTGGTCAAAACCAGCCCAAGAAAAAGAAATGAAACAGGCAAAATGGTTGTCTAAAGAGGCCTGACAAATAGCAGAGAAAAGAAGAAAAGCAGAAGAAAAAGGAGAAAAGCAAAAGGACTGGAGAAAAGAAAAGATAAATCCATCTGAATGCAGAGTTCAAAAGAATAGCAAGGAGAGATAAGAAAACCTTCCTAAGTGATCAATGCAAAGAAATAGAGGAAAACAATAGAATAGGGAAAAATAGAGATAACAAGGAAATATTTCATGCAAAGATGGGCACAATAAAGGAAAGAAATGATACGGACCTAACAGAAGCAGAAGATATTAAAAGATAACAAGAATACACAGAAGAACTATACAAAAAAGATCTTCATGACCCAAATAACAATGATGGTGTGATTACTCACCTAGAGCCAGAAATCCTGGAGTGTGAAGTTAAGTAGGCCTTAGGAAGCATCACTATGAACAAATCTAGTGGAGGTGATGGAATTCCACCTGAGCTATTTCAGATTCTAAAATATGATTCTGTGAAAGTGCTGCACTCGATATGCCAGCAAATTTGGAAAACTCACCAGTGGCCACAGGACTGGAAAAGATCAGTTTTCAGTCCAATCCTAAAGAAAGGTAATGGCAAAGAATGCTCAAACTACTGCACAATTGTAGTCATCTCACATGCTAGGAAAGTAATGCTTAAAATTCCCCAAGCTAGCCTTCAACAGTATGTGAACTGAGAACTTCCAGATGTTCAAGCTGGATTCAGAATAGGTAAAGGAACCAGAGATCAAATTGTCAACATCCTTTGTATCATAGAAAAATCAACAAAATTCCAGAAAAACATCTGCTTCATAGACTAGGCTAAAGCTTTTGACTGGGTGGATCACAGCAAACTGTGGAAAATTCTGAAAGAGATGGGAATACCAGACCACCTTATCTGCCTCCTGAGAAATCTGTATGCAGGTCAAGAAGCAACAATTAGAACTGGACTTATAATAGTGGACTGGTTCCAAATAGGGAAAGAAGTACACCAAGGCTGTATATTGTTACCCCACTTATTTAACTTATATGCAGAGTGCATTATGAGAAATGCTGGATTGGATGAACCACAAGCTGGAATCAAAATTGCTGGGAGAAATATCAATAACCTCGGATTTGCAGATGACACCACCCTTATGGCAGAAAGTGAAGAGGAACTAAAAAGCCTCTTGATGAAAGTGAAAGAGGAGAGTGAAAAAGCTGGCTTAAAACTCAACATTCAAGAAACAAAAGTCTTGGCAACCAGTCCCAACACTTCATGGCATATAAATGGGGAAACAGTGTCAGACTTTATTTTTTCGGGATCCAAAATCACTGCAGATTGTGACTGCAGCCATGAAATTAAAAGACACTTGCTCCTTGGAAGATAAGTTATGACAAACCTAGACAGCATATTAAAAAGCAGCAACATTACTTTGTCAACAAATGTCCATCTACTCAAAACTCTGGTTTTTCCAGTAGTCATGTATGGATGTGAGAGTTGGACTATAAAGAAAGCTGAGAATTGATGCTTTTGAATTGTGGTGTTGGAGAAGACTCTTGAGGGTCCCTTGGACTGCAAGGAGATCCAACCAGTCCATCCTAAAGAAAATCAGTCCTGAGTATTCATTGGAAGGACTGGTGTTGATGTTGAAACTCTAATACTTTGGCCACCTGATGCAAAGAACTGACTCATTTGAGAAGACTCTGATGCTGGGAAAGACTGAAGGTCTGAGGAGAAGGGGACAATAGGGGATGAGATGGTTGGATGGCATCACTGACTCAACGGACTTGAGTTTGAGTAGACTTTGGGTGTTGGTGATGGACAAGGAGGCCTCGTGTGCTGCAGTCCTTGGGGTCACAAACAGTCGGAGACGACTGAGTGACTGAACTGAGCTGAACTGAAGCACAGACAGTGTATTAATAAGCAGAGACATTACTTTGCAGACCCGTTTGGTCTAATCAAAGCTATGGTTTTTCCAGTAGTCATGTATGGATGTGAGAGTTGGACTATAAAGAAGGCTGAGTTCTGAACAGTTGATGCTTTTGAACTGTGGTGTTGAAGAAGACTCTTGAGAGTTCCTTGGACTGCAAGGAGATCAAACCAGTCAATCCTAAAGGAAATCAATCCCGCATATTTATTGGAAGGATTGATGCTGAAGCTGAAGCTCCAATACTTGGGCCACCTGATGTGAAGAGCTGGTTCATTGGAAAAGACCCTGATGCTTGGAAAGATTGAAGGCAGGAGGAGAAGGGGATGATGGAGAATGAGATGGTTGAATTTCATCACCGACTCAATGGAGATGAGTTTGAGCATGCCCCAGAAATTGGTGGTGGGCAGGGAAGCCTTGCATCCAGCAGTCCATGGGGTCACAAAGAGTTGGGCAAGACTGAGACTCAACTGAACTGGACTGAATGTAAGATTTTTGATACTGTGGCAATTAATAAATATTTTTTGCTCATGGTAAAAGAACGCAAAATAGCCTTCTCATCAGTCTCTGACTATTTGGCTAGAGTTGAAACAACTGCCTCTCTTTTTTTCAGCTTTAGTGAGCTATAACAGACATATAACATTTGGTCAAGGTGAACAAATGTATTGATTTAGGACACATATATTACAATATGATTCCCACCATAGTGTTAGCTAACACCATCATGTCATAGTGATTATCATTTCTTTTTCTGCAGTGATCACATTTAAGATTTAAGCTCTTACCCCTTGCAAATACAGTGTTCACTATTTTTATCTGTTATCATAGTGCTTTCCATTAGATCCCCAGAACTTATTCATCTTCTAACTGGAAGTTTGTACTCTTTAAAGAATACTTCCCTGTTTCCTCCCAGGCCCTGGTAACCTGAAACCACGGCCTGGGAGGAAACCCTCAGTTTCTATGAGTTTAATGGTTTTTAGATTTCACACACAAGTGATAATCCACAGGACTTGTCTTTCTCTGCCTGATTTATTTCACTTAGCACAATGCCCTTAAGGTCCACTAACCCATATCTGTTAGAATGGCTATCATCAGAAAAACAAATAAACGAAGAAGAGATTAGTATTGGTGAGGATGTGAATAAGGAACTCCTGTGTACCATTGGTGGGAATGTAAATTGGTGGCAGCTACTTAAAAAACAACAAGGAGATCCTTCAAGTAAAGAACTATCATATGTTCCAGCAGTTTCACTTCTGTGTATATATTCAAAGGAAATGAAAAATAGGGTATAGAAGAGATATAAGTGACACCATTCTCAATGTATCATTGTTCACAATAGCCAAGATATCAAACCTAAGTGTCTGTCATTGGGTGAATGGATAAAGAAGTTGTGAGATACCTACATATATATATATATATATGAATGTATATATCAGCTCAGTTCAGTTCAGTAACTCAGTCGTGTCCCACTCTTTGTGACCCCACGGACTGCAGCACGCCAGGCCTCCCTGTCCATTGCCAACTCCTGGAGTTTGTGTAGTCCATGGGGTCTGATTTTTTGTGACTCCATGCAGTCCATGGGGTCTGATTTTTTATGACCCCCATGGACTGCAGCATGCCAGGCTTCCCTGTACATCACCAACTCCTGGAGTTTACTCAAACCCTTGTCCATTGAGTCGATGATGCCATCCAACTATCTCATCCTCTCTCATCCCCTTCTCCTGCCTTCAATCATTCCCAGCATCAGGGTCTTTTCAAATGAGTCAGTTCTTTGCATCAGGTGGCCAAAGTATTGGAGTTTCAGCTTCAGCATCAGTCCTTCCAATATATTCAGGACTGATTTCCTTTAGGTTGTACTGGTTGAGTCTCCTTGCAGTCCAAGAGACTCTCTAGGGTATTCTCCAACACCACAGTTCAAAAGCATCAATTCTTTGGTGCTCAGCTTTCTTTCTTTCTTACATATATATGAATGCAAACATATAAATCCTTAGAAATAAGCTAAACCTCATATAATTATATTTATTTGCTGACATTTTACCTCTCTGCTCTATACTTACCACCAAGTCTTAGTGAAGATGTCAGTCTGAAACTTCTATTATATGAGGTTTAGCTTATTTCTAAGGATTTATATGTTGAACCAGACTTTTAAATTTATTTTGGTAATTGAGCATCAATAATCATGATAATTGAAAATCTAATATTTATAGAATATTGACTATATTGCAGACATTGTGTTAAACATTTGCATTTAATAAGGTGCCATTGTGGTTCACTGGTGGCTCAGACAGTAAAGAATCCACCTACTATGCTGGAAATCCAGTTTCAATCCATTAGTATCCTATTATCCCTTCAATTTGTTTTTGAATTGAGAGAATAAGGGCATAAGTCACCAAAAGAATGTGTCTCAATTCACACTGCTAATATGCCAGACAGCAACAACTTAAAGCAATGAAAATAAACTTAAACAAATAAAAATATCTGTTTAATCATGGATCATGCTCTTGAGGGCTGCTCTACAGCAAGATGAAATTTCTCTTGTATTCAGTCAAATTATAAATTAAATATGCAGGTTTTGATTATTAAAGACATGATAAAGATGCAATTTTAAGAAAAAATACAATTCTTTATTTAGATTTTCTAGGTTCTCTGAAATTATTTCAAAGAGAATTTGTTACTCTGCCTTCATTTTCTTTTCCTTATTTGGGGATTCATTGCTCTGCATAGTGTTAAAATTGTTCCAGTAGTAACAGTTTGGATTTGCTCTTCAGAATGTTTTTAAATATTAAATTATCTACATAATATTCCTACATTTTTATAAAACATATATATGCCAATATTTCTGTATCATCACAAAATAAACAAAAGTACTGTAACAGTCTCTTTTTTTAATCACTAGTTTAGTTTTTCAGCATTCAACAATATTCTTTGCCCCTTAAAATGATTTACTTATTAAGATATTAAGAAACAACAGCCTTTTTCATTGTTTTCAATTGCAGTAGTGTTGAATCCTCATGTTTACTTTCTGAAGCATTTCACTTAGAATAGAAATACAAAACATTACTGCAGGCTTTGTTAAATTTGCCACTTCTCTGATACATGAAAAGTACTTGAGTTGAGGACAGCATTTCAATGGTACTGAAAACCTCAGAGGCTCTTCAAGCAAATAAAGACTTTTTGTCATTCCCATCTGTGTTAGACTGGCAAATAGAATCAAAACTATTTGATGGTGTTCAATTTTCAGATTTTTTTCAAGACTACCTTTGCTTTCCCAGCTAAGGTATTTGCATTTATGGATCAAGTTAATTTCTGGATATAAAAGGTATATATTTGCATTTATGCATATACCATTACAAAGATGTATGCCTTTAATATATAGACTATATAATGTGGGTCTTTGTGTTACTAGTAGAATTAAAATGCTAATGAAAACTGCTGAGGAAGAAAACAAAAACACATTATGCCACAATAGTCAAATCAATTAGCCCTATATGTACCAACTAAAAATAAGATCCTGTTTTAGAGGTATTTTTAACATTTGCTTGAGAAATGTTTAATTTTTTACATTTTCTAAATTCATATTTGATTTTGAAATTTTTTCCCTTCACATATAAAAACCTCCTTCATTGTGCCCTTTCAGTTAAAAATGTCATAATAATAGTCCAGGCTTATCATTTTCCCCCTTCTACTTTCCATTATTGCTAGCAGCACGACAACTCTCCTATCACCCAGGGTTACAACCTTGAGTCCATCTTTGATTATCTCTCTTTCTACCTTGCATCTAGGACCTTTCTATGTCCTGCCATTTCTTTTATAACGTTTGAAAAGCCGGTTTCTTCTTTTTTGGTTTCCACCACCAAGACCCCAATCTACTTTCTTTTATTTTCTTTTATTTCTGCTCCAACTATTGCAATCTTCCACATTCTTGCCTCCATATCTTTCTTCTTCCATCTCAACTACTAGATTGCTATGAAGTCCATGTATCTATTGGTGTGTCTGAACCAGAGGAAAGAAAATGGCTTAACATCAAAATGAACATGTTGAAAAGCAGAAGCCGCTGTTTGTTGAAGGTACAAACGATCATCAACATTTCAAAAAGTGCGTCCCATGGAACTTTTAGTCTCTTGAGATATTACACACACACACACACACACACACACACACACACACACACATAGTTTTGTTCTCAAATAATCTTAGGAAATGTTTCATACAATATATTTTTTGTAGAGTCAAATTCACACCAGTTTAACTTGAAGTTATTTATGAGAAGTCCTGTGGAAACATGCATCTTTTTTCTTTTTAGCATTTTAAAAAAATGCTACAGTGATTCTTAAATTTACTTGACCATGGAGTCACTCCTACAGTAAATTTTTAAAGGTGTGGTATGAAGAGCTCATTTTGGGAAAAGCCATTTACTGCTATCACTTCCACCTATTTACATTTCAGAGCTTTCTTTTAAAAAGAAAAGCAAAGTCTGGGGTTGCCTTAATTTAAAAAAGGTAGTGATTCCAGCAAACTGCAACCACCAAGGCTAGAAACCAAAATAAAGGTGCCTAGGAAGAACAGCACCATTAATGGTTTGTTTCACATGGCAGGAGGATTTATGCAGATGATTTATACCAGAAGTTGCTAATTTGTAAATATTTTCAATGATGTCTTCATGGAAATCTTCCTCAATTATGTTAAATCAAGGAAATATATTTCCTGTCTTCAGCCTCATTGTCAAGCTTCCGCACCTCTCCCTGCAGTCTATAAGAAGAAATGAAAACAATAAATGGCAAAAAAGCTTTAGATACCAAAAGCTTAATGTCTTGTTATCTTTTAATGTAAATTCATGTCAGTCTGGGACTGTGTTTATTATGCGCTCTGCAGCTCACTGTTTGCTGTATAAGCTTAATGAATTTGCCACTGATCAATCAGCGTATCACAAACTCTTTATGGAGCTTATTGTGTGGGAAGTGTAGCTCTCAGTCACATTATCTGACAAAAGTGTCTATATAAGCAGTCATCCTGAAGTGCTGATTCTGTTATTTGATTTGGGATTAAACAGTCTGTTGCAAGCCATCTGCTTTCCTATGCATGCGTCCTTGAGAGGTTAGATTTCAACAGATAGTGCCCCATAACTTGAACAGGTATTTGAAAGATCAGAATTAGCTTAGACATATGCCACTGAAATTGCTGGCCTTATCCTAGAGGACTGTCCAGACTTTGACACTGGCGCCTAAATCAGAAAAAAAAAGTTTGCTTTTCTCACATTGTTGCTGATTCAGAATCCTGCTACATTTGGCCAAGTGCCGTGAGACTCGAGATCACTTGCCTGACAAAGTTTTACAACAGTTCATGCTCCTGAGTATATGAAAGTGTGCACTGGCTGTTCAAGCCACGTCTCCTGATGACTCCCAAAGAACGCACTCTTCTGGCCTCTGCCTGATTACTCTGCAGAAACTTCTGCGGTTTCTGCTATCTCAGCAACTTCTGGAAATACCCAGCTGAAAACATGTATAGATATTAAGTACAATTCTGTCTTTCTAGTTGAAATAGAAAATAGTTGGGGCTCCATCCAGGTAACCCAATTAAATAAAAACCTTACTTCATTAAAAATCTGACTATTCCACAAGTACAGGGGCTTCCCAGGTGGCTAAGAATCCACCTACCAATGCAGGAGATGCACTGAAGAAGGAAGAAGTGCAACTCACTCTGGTGCTCTTGTCTGGGAAATCCCATGAATGAAGAGCCTGGTGGGCTATATAGTCCATGGAGTAACAAAAGAGTCAGACGTGACTTTTTGACTAAAACAATAACATTCCAGAAGCGGATTTTGTATGAGCTTCTAGGCATAGAAACAACTTTATTTTTCCTGGATGCATGCCTGAAATGTGTGAAGTGGAAACTTTTGGAAGTTCTCAGATGGGTAACTTATTTAATATTGCTTTGGTTTGATATCTGAACCTAATCCCTTATTTACTCCACTGGTATCAAAAAATTAAATGCCAAGTTGATGGTTTAGAAATGGTATTTCAATGGGAGTTTAATCCACATTTCTCTGATTACTACTGAAACCACACAACTTTTGCTCTTTGACCATATGAGTACATCTTCAGAATATTACCTGTGATGTACTTTGCTCAGTTTTTCATTAGGGTATTCATCTGTTTCTTTTTGATTTGTAGGACCTATATATAGCCCATAATATCAGTTCAGTAACTCAGTTGTGTCCGACTCTTTGCAACCCCATGAACAGCAGCACGCCAAGCCTCCCTGTCCATCACCAACTCCCAGAGTCCACCCAAACTCATGTCCATTGAACCGGTGATGCCATCCAGCCATCTCATCCTCTGTCATCCCCTTCTCCTCCTACCTTCAATCTTTCCCAGCATCAAATGAGTCAGCTCTTCACATGAGGTGGCCAAAATATTGGAGTTTCAGCTTTAACATCAGTCCTTCCAATGAATACCCAGGACTGATCTCCCTTAGAATGGACTGATTGGATCTCTTTGCAATCCAAGGGACTCTCAAGGGTCCTCTCCAACACCACAGTTCAAAAGCATCAACTCTTCAGTGCTCAGCTTTCTTTATAGTCCAACTCTCACATCCATACATGACCACTGGAAAACCCACAGCCTTGACTAGATGGACGTTTGTTGACAAAGTAATGTCTCTGCTCTTTAATATGCTGTCTAGGTTGGTCGTAACTTTCCTTTCAAGGAGTAAGCATGTTTTAATTTCATGGCTGCAACCATCATGTTGTAATATCTTTTTCTATGGCTTGGTTTTGTGTGGCAATGGTATTCTTTTTCATGCACATGCTTGCTAGATATTCTGATGGAAAAAGTTCATTAAAAATACAACCAGTTACGTGTTGCTTAAAAGACACAAAATTGAAATGTAAGGTTAAAGAAAGTAAAGCGTGGAAAAAGAGGTACTAAACAAACACTGACTTAAGTTGTGGGTGTAACTATGAAAAAACAACAACAACAGTCTTTAAGGCAGAAAATAGGACTTCTCTGGTGGTCTAGTAGTTAAAACTCCCTGCTTCCAAAGCAGAAGGCAGGGATTCAGTCCCTGGTTAGGGAGCTAGAATCCCACATGCTGCATGGTGTGGCCAAAAAAATGAATAAATAGAATTATTTTTTTTTAAAAAGAGGAACTATTACTAGAGATAAAAACAAATTTGTAATAATGGAAGGATCCATAGAACACCGGTGATATAATTTGTATATAAGTGTACCTAACAATCAAGACTCAAAATATATTTAAAAATACATAGAGATAAAAGGACAAAAAAACAAATCCATAGAGTAGGAGAATTTAACATACTGCTGGGCTGGGTTTCTTCAGGAGCACTCCTACCTCCCCTCTACAGTATGGGTAGAAGACACGATTTTTCTTATTTAGTTAAATAGAATTTTCCCTCTAGTTTTTCTTTTACAAGTGGCATATCCTTTTAGCAATTCAAAGTTTATGCAGAAATCCCAAATCCTATTGCCTTCCTGGCTGTAGCCCTGTCTTACCTCGCTATAAGGATATTAAACTTTAGTCTCTTAGTATTTACTGAGTCTAATCAACTATCCTCTGTTTCCCTCTTCCCTCTTCAAAACAGTAGCATTAATAGCTTATATTCTTATGATTCTGGATTTTTACTTCTGGCATCTGAAAATGTTGCTTTCATTTTTGTAAGCTCTGCTATCAGTCAGTTAAATTTTATTCTATTTATCCAGCATTTATATGTGCTGTGACAAGTGGATGATGGTTATTTGGGTTGCTTACCAAATACAGATTTTCCCTCTCAAAGCCCAAATCAGGATTATCTTGGATAAATGCTGTGAGGTTGGGTGAAGTCAAGGGACATGTTCTCAACAGTGAATTCTGAGCAAATGTGACCCATGTTGCTTTTGGGTCTGAGCATTTAGTTACTAGTGGCTGATCCTTAGAGTTTTATTCTGTTGAGCACTTCAGTTAGCTATGTTCAAGATGGCAGCTGCTCTGTCTGCCTGTATCTCTCATTAAATGCAATGAGTAGAGATTACCTGCTGATTTAAAAGGGACATGCTGCACAATTAGGAAATACATCTTTGGTTATTGTAAGTCACTAAAATTTTGGAGTTTCTGTGTATTTGTTTCTTTGTTATCACAGTATAATTTAGCTTATCCTGTCTGTAGCAGGCAGAACAATGGCTATGCCAAAATGCCCACACCCAAGATAAACACTGCATTCTTTGACTATATTAGGTTAAATACTGTGGGGGGGGGTGGGGGGTGGGGGTGGGGGTGGGTTGTGTTGCAGATAGAATTAAGGTACTGATCAACTGACCATGAAATAGGGGCTTATGAGGATTTAATATAAATTATACCACTTTCTTGGTGACTCAGAAGGTAAAGAATCTGCCTGCACTGCAGGAGATCTGGGTTTGATACCTGGGTAAGAAAGATGCCCTGGAGAAGGAAATGGCAAACCACTCCAGTATTCTTGCCTGGAGAATGCCATAGACAGAGGAGACTAGAGGATTACAGTCCATGGGTCACAAAGAGTTGGACATGACTGAGGGACTAATGCTCAGCTGCCAAGTCAAGTCTGATTCTTCATGACCCCATGGACTGCAGCATGCTAGGCCTCCCTGTCCCTCACTTTCCAGAAGTTTGCCCAAGTTCATTTCCATTGCTTTGGTGATACCATCCAATCATCTCATTCTCTGTTGCTTTCTTCTCCTTCTGCTTTTAATATTTCCCAGCATTAGGGGCCTTTCCAATTAGTTGACTGTTCACATCAGCTGGCAAAAGTACTGGAGCTTCATCTTCAGCACCAGTTCTTCCAATGAATATTCAGGGTTGATTTCCTTTAAGATTGACTGGTTTTATCTCCTTGATGTAAGCAACTCTCAAGAATTTTCTCCAGTTATCACAGTTCAAAAGCATCAGTTCTTTAGCACTGTGCCTTCTTTAGGGTCCAGGTTTCACAGTTGTATGTGACTACTGGAAAGACTATAGCCTTGACTATCGAGATCTTTGTTGGTAAAGTGATGTCTTTGCTTTTTAACACACTTTCTAGGTTTGTCATAGCTTTCATGCCAAGAAGCAGATGTCTTCTAATTTCATGGCTTCAGTCACCATCTGCAGTGACTTTAGAGCCCAAGAAAAGGAAATCTGTCACTGCTTTCACCTTTCCCCCTTCTATTTGCCATGAAGTGATAGGACCAGATGCTGTGGTCTTATTTTTTTTTTTTTTTAATTTTATTTTAAGCTGGGTTTTTTCACTCTCCTCTTTCACCCTCATCAAGAGGTTTTTAAATTCCTTTTCGCTTTCTGCCTTTAGAGTGGTATCATCCACATAGCTGAGGTTGTTGACATTTCTCCTGGCAATCTTAATTCTAGCTTGTAACTCATTCAGCCTGCCATTTCGCATTTATAAATTAAATAAACAGAGTGACAATAAACAGCCTTCTTGTACTCCTTTGTCAATCCTGAACCAATCAGTTGTTCCATATAAGATTCTTACTGTTGCTTCTTGACCAGCATACAGGTGTCTCAAGAGACAGGTAAGACAGTCTGGTATTCCCATCTCTTTAAGAATTTTCCATAGTTTGTTATGACCCACACAGTCATGGCATTTAGTGTAGTCAATGAAACAAAGGTAGATGTTTTTCTGGAATTCCCTTACTTTCTCTATGATCCGGCAAATGTTGGCAATTTGATCTCTGGTTCCTCTGCCTTTTCTAAATAAAGCTTGAACATCTGGAAGTTCTCAGTTCACGTAATGCTAAAGCCAAGCATGCAGGATTTTGAGCATAACCTTACCAGCACGGGAGATGCATGCAGTTGCCCGGTGGTTTGAACATTCTTTAGTTCAAACCACAGCGCTTCTTGGGAATTGGGATGAGGATTGACTTTTTTCAGTCCTGTGACCACTGCTGAGTTTTCTGAATTTGCTGACATATTGAGTACAGCACTTTGATAGCATCATCTTTTAGGATTTTAAATAGCTCTGCTGAAATTCCATCCCCTCCACTAGCTTTATTGACAGCAGAGCTTCCTAAGGCCCATTTGACATCACATTCCAGAATGTCTGACTCTGGGTGAATGACCACACTCACCAGTTATCTGGGTCATTAAGATCTTTTTTGTATAGTTCTTCTGTGTATTCTTTTCATCTCTTCTGATCTCTTCTGCTTCTATTATATATTTGCCATTTCTATCCTTTATGTGCCCATCTTTGGATAATTGTTCCTTTGATATTTCCAATTTTCTTGAAGAGAGCTCTAGACTAACGCTACAACAGTTTAATTACAGGGGTAATTTAAAATGCAAGGGGAAAGGAATAAAGAAGGTCAGAAAAGAGATGTAGTGACAGAAATAGGGTCAAAGAGAGTCTATGCTGCTGGCTGTGAAGATGCAGGAAGAGGACCAAGAACCAAGAAATGTGGGCAGTTTCTAAAAATTGGGAAAAGCAAGGAAACAATTTTCCCCTAGAGCCCCACAAGGAATGCAGCTCTGGAAACACCTTGACTATAGTTCAGTGATAGCAGTGTCAGACTTCTAGCTTACAGAACTGTAAGATAATAAATTTGTGCCATTTTAAGCTATCAAATTTGTGATAATTTATTACAGTGGCAATTGAAGACTGATACACTGACCTATTCACTTAATCATTTACTAGTGTCCTTAGACACAAGCAAGAGGGATGAACATTCAGAGGGATCAAAATATCATGGACACACACAAAAACTTTATTAAAAAACATTCGAGCAGCTCTGTCATTTGGAATATGAATTCAGTACTCACAAGAAGCACCTATAACCCTAAATGACTTCACATTGACCACAAAATGGACATTGAAAGCTAGAATTTCAAATTTATTTAAAACATTCTTAATTTTTAGTAAGCTTTCAAAATATTATTTAAAATTTCAACTTTATATATAATTTAGAAATGAAATTATGAAATAAATCATCTTTGGGCTTTTGCTTATACTTTAAATATTTTGTATATTTAAGAAGAAAAATAATAATTTTTGAAAACATACTTGAATGGTAATATTAATACTTCATAGTTTTAGACAAAAATAAGTAACATTTTGAATATCATTTCATTTTTATCTCTTTAAATTATTATGAGTGGAGGCGATATAGAGCACAGTATTTTCAGATTACTGTACCAGAAGTAGATCTTCTCCTCTACAAGAGAGCTAGATGAGGAAAGGGAACCCTGCTCCTCATAGCTGTATCTACCTGAAATAGTTTCTATAATACAGGACTGAAAAGTATGAGAAACACAGACAGTCAGCCCCTCCTGGGGAAAATGGTAATCCTATACAGGGAATCTGGGGGAGAGCAAGCTCCTATCTTCTTGGCCAAAGTTACCTGGAGTGGAGTTCCCAGGGAAAGCTTTCATACACAGAGTTTTGGGGAGCAGTTAAGGAAATGAGTCATGGCTCCAATGCCACAGATTCTAGATGTTCTTACCAAATTTAATAAATTTTCCTAAATGAATATTTCTCCATTACTATATGCTCTTGGGATGAATTTTCAGATTTTAAATGGTTTTTTTTTTTATCAGTTGAATTATTGTTTTGCTGGGGAAAGAATGTGCTGAGTATTCTGCCTTTCTATAACTCTCTTGTGCATTGAATTCTATTTTTATTTATTTATTTATTTTGGCTGTTCTGGGTCTCTGTTGCAGCATATGGGCTCCTCACTGTGGTGTGCAGGCTTCTCTAGTTGTGGTGCTTGTGCTCAATTGCCAGGTGACACGTGGGATCTTAGTTCCCTGACCAGGGATCAAACTGTGACCCCTGGATTGGAAACCAGATTCTTAACCACTGGACCACCAGGGTAGTCCCTCTCTGGTGCATTAATTTTATACAATTTTATACATAACACTTTGCAAATTATAAATCATACCTTTGTTTTATTAAGTGATTATTTAATCAGTAACCTTTTTGTACATTTAGACTGTTATTTATTTTAATTCGGTTTATATATAAGTTTTTATGGGCACATTGTTTTTTTACATCTAATGAGGGATTTCTCCAAGCACTTTTTATATTTTTCTGTTTTTAAATCAGTTTATCACTATCTATTTATCTAATAAAATGCACTACTTCAATTGTGATTTGTTTTGTATGACAAGATTTCCATCACCCCAAAAAGCTCCCCTCTCTTTCTTTCCAGTCTGAATCATCTCTGCCAGGTTTCAGCTGACTATCTATTTGTTTTCTATTAATATACATTAGATTTTTTGAGCATCTCCTATAAATGGAAAAATGTACATTATTGGCCTTTTTTCCTTTCCAGATATTAAAAGGTCATTTTAGTATCATCTGGCTTCCATTGATTCAGGAAATAACCCAATTATAATTATTTTGTATATCGCCCTTTGTATAACATACCTTTTTTCTCTGGATGCTTTCGATATTTTTGCTTTATACTTGGCTGTCAACTATTTATTAGGTTAGGTTGTGGTATTTTTGTTTTTGTAGTTTTTTGGAGGTTTCCTTTTCTTTTTTAATTGATTAAACCTCTTGAATTATTTAAGTTTATTGTTCTCCTCAAATTTGGAATTTTTCATCATGACTTCAAATATTTTTCTACCATCCTCTTTCTTGGACTCTAAACCTATGGTAGTACATTTGATTTTTTTCTTACAACTTACTTTACTTTATTTACATTTTTTGGTCTTAGAATTTTCTTTCTGTGCTTCAGCCTATTTAATTTCTATTGCTACGATATTCAGTTCCAGGGTCTATTCTCTTATAGCATCTAATCTGCTATTCATTCCACACAATAAATCTTCTATTCATATATTTTATTTTTAAGTTCTAGAAATTTTGCTTTATAAACATTTTCTATATTTTCTTACAATGTTTATGATCTCCTTTAAAAAGTTTGAATATCATTATGTTTCTTTAACTATGACCCCTGACCTCCCAATTTTGAGTGAATACAGCTTCTTTGCATATCTAGTAATTTTTATTGGCTGTTGGGCATTGTGTGTTGCCTTGCTGAGGTAATTTAATATATATTTAGTTTTGTTTTGGCAGGTAGTTATATTACTTCACATTAGCTCAATTCTTTTGAGTCTTGTTTCTTTCTTTAGAAGAAGTCTGTAATAACCTTTATTCTAGAGAAATTGTAGTCCTGCTACTATGATTTAAGCTCTCTCAAGGTTTCCAGTGAATGTCCTGAGGGTTTAAAATGGTTTTTTCACTTTGATTGGTTGAAATTTGCAAGTTTTTCAGTTTTGTGTGAGCTCTGGCAATTATTCAGCTTGTAGCTCCAAGTATTTCTAGAAGATCTCCTTTGTGTAACATCTTGAATTCTCACCTTACGCATGAGCAACTTTAGCCAGACTTATGAAGAAACTCATACATATTTCTGGAGCTCTTCCTCTGAATAGCTTCCTTCTCTTTAGTACTCTTGCCTTGAAAATCGCAGCTTCATCTGATTCCACAAACACCAATCTGTCCTTTCAATTATTAAGATTGCTGCGCTCTGCTTGGGTTTCCCATCCCAGCACCATGTGCTAGGCAGAACGCTGGGATAATTGCAGCAATACCCGCATTTGTTTTTCTATTTTTCAATGATCACAATCCTAAATTACCTCTTTTCCAGTGTTTAAAGATAGCTGGCTCACATATTTTGTCCAGTGAGAGAGAGATTTTGATTTTTTAAATAAGGTGCCTTATAATATAGAAAGCCAGAATATCTTCAGGGAAAACCAGTGAATAGTCATAGGGTGTGACTATAAAAGAAGTATCAGACATAATTCCTCTGACATTTAATTGATTTCTATATTAATAAGATATACGGGAGACCATGAGTCAAAGCAGTCTCACAGAATTTAGAAAATTCACTACAAAGAGTTCTTTCTAATTAGCTGACAATTACTATATTCAGATATACTGTACATTTCACAACTTCCCTCTCATTTAATGCTTTCAGCACTCTTTCAAATAAGTTATAAATGGAACTTATGACCATAGAAGGAAACACATAGATCACAACACTTTGGATAAGCAATTAAGAGAGATCAGTTCTTGCAATCATGATAGAGGTTTAGCGGATGTACTAATGAAACTGCTTCAGATACCTTTTGGCAAACTTTGAGCTAAGAAATTGCATATACTCTTAGCAATTAAACAGTTAATTCCCTTTAGAGAAGTTTGAAGTAAAAGCCCTGGGTTGAAAATCGACAAGGTATAACCAGTGTAATAACTATAGGTTCAAAATAGAAGGCAGATTTACTCCTCTTCAAAGACCTGAAAAAATTTCAGTCCTAACTTACATGACAAAAATGATAACAATACACAACCTTCTAGGTCTTAGGGATGATGGTAGAAATCTATTCTGATTCTCTAATTTTGCAGGGGAGACCTCTGAATCCCAGCAGAGTTAATGGCTTCTATAAGGCTGCCCAGTTAGCTTAGCTGGACTTGCAGCATTGTTATGATTTTATGAACTGAGACAGATTCAGTGAGCTAGACACAGAAGATACATACTTAATTGACTATGTTTCAGATAAAACCATCAGGAAAACCAAACAAAACTGCTGTTTTGCTGTCAAGGTGAAGCATGAAATTCATGTATATTAGCTAAAGAGCAACTGGTATATATCACATATCGCTTAATTTCCAGGAAAAGTAATGTCTAAGAATGTTATATAGACTTAGGTTAAGATTCATTTGCGTTTTTGGATGGTAATAATGCTTTTGGAAATGAGATTTTGTTTAGTTTTGAAAGCTGAGGCTGATTGAAAGCTGGCATCTCTAAAAGGAAGAGAAGAAGGGGATACACTTCTAATGATAGGTCTTCCGAGAAGGGGTAATGAAGTTTCTCTTTTCCTTGGAGGCCTGAAACACAAGAGTGAGATGGCTATGTAGGGAACAGTTTAGATTAGAAACACAAAATTTAAGCATGATAATGCTAAATATAGCTTTTTTTTTCAAGTCACCTCCTTTTTTTGACACTTGCTAAAGAATTCCCAATCTAATCTTGTATTTTCATTACCACAATCTTATAATCAAATTTCTCCAAGGAACCCTGATTAACTTTTATTGGAGAATAGTATTTAGAAACCAAGACCTGGTTTTTCATTCCTCCTGGGTTGTCACTTCTTCTAGGTCCTCTCAGTACCTAGAGCTAGGAAAAATATACTGAATTATATGTGTACATGTATCTACATGCACTTACGTGTCTGGCTACCTCTATGTGTTTTAAAACATACATGAGTTGATACTGATATCACTGACTAATCTAGAACCACAGATTTCAAACTAACAGTACTTTTTGGCTTATTTATATTGTCTTTCTCTGACAGTAAGAAACTTTGATCATATCATCTGTAGTTTATTTACCTTTTTGCTGAACCTGAGCACATATATAAATTAGTTTAAAAATTGCTAACCCATACTAATCCATGCTAAACCATGTGATGATAAAATTTACTAATTAGAATGCAGTGCTTGTGTAAAGTTCTTTTATGTCTTTGTACTTACAGTTTTTAGTTAAATGGCATTTTCCAAAAGTTACTTGGGTAATGTCCCTTTTTCCCCATCTTCTTCACCAAAGTTAATTCATAAATTGTAATATAGTTATTTTCATTTGGTACTGTTTGTATTCTATCCTGAGATCCACCCAGAGTTCTAGTTGATTTTATTTATATTTGCATACAGTATAGATTACAGTTCTATGGGTTTTGACAAACGCATAGTCATATGTTTTCCTATGCAGTACCACACAGAAATGCAAGAGACCCCGTTTTGATATCTGGGTCAGAAGATTCCCTGGAGAAAGGATAGGCTACCCACTCCAGAATTCTTGGGCTTCTCTGGTGACTCAGATAGTAAAGAATCTGCCTGTAATGAAGGAGACCTGGATTTGATCCCTGGGTTGGGAAGATTCCCCTGGAGGAGGGCATGGCAACTCAGTCCAGTATCCTTGCCTTTAAATCCCCATGGACAGAGGAGCTTGGCAGGCTACAGTCCATGGGGTCTCAAAGAGTTGGACACGACTGAGCAACTAAGCACAGCACAGCACAACACCTTACAGAGAAAACCTATCATAAATAAAACTCCAATGTGAGGTCTCACTGTACTCAACACTTTCCCCATCCTCATTACTGGCAAACACTGATCTTTTTCCAGCTCTAACATTGTAATTTTTTTTAATAATATCGTGTAAGTGGAATTATATAATATGTAAACTTTGGACCTTGGCCTTATTTAGAATAATGTATTGAAGATTGAAATGTATGCTATTGAAAGAATCAGTAGCTTGTTCCTTTTGTAAAAATTACTCAGTAGTATTATAGATATAATACAGATTGTTTAGCTAGTCACCTATTGAAAGATTTGTTGTTGTTATATTCAGGGACTTAGTGTGTTCAGACTGCTCTAACAAAATACCACAGACCAGGAGGCTTATAACAATAAAGAATCATTTTGTACAGTTCTGAAACTTGGAAATCTGTGATGAGAGAGTCAGCATGGTTGGGTGAGGGCTGTCTTCCAAGTCAGACTTCTTGTCACTCACATGGTAGAAAGGATGAAAGAGACATGTGTACCCCAATGTTCATCGCCGCATTGTTTACAATAGCCAGGACATGGAAGCAACCTAGATACCCATCAACTGACGAATGGATAAGAAAGCTGTGGTACATATACACAATGGAATATTACTCAGCATTAAAAAAAAATTCATTTGAAGCAGTTCTACTCAGGTGGACAGAACTGGAGCCTATTATCCAGAGTGAAGTAAGCCAGAAGGAAAAACAACAATACAGTATACTAACGCATATATATGGAATTTAGAAAGATGGTAATGAGAACCCTGCATGCGAGACAGCAAAAGAAACGCAGATGTATAGAACAGACTCGTGGACTCAGTGGAAGAGGGCATTGGTGGGATGATATGGGAGAATGGCATTGAAACATGTTAATTATCATATGTGAAATCAATCGCCAGCCCAGGGCTGATGTTCGGGGCTGGTGCACCAGGATGACCCAGGGGGAGGGAATCGGGAGGGAGGAGGGAGGGGGGTTCTGGAGGGGGAGCATATGTAAACCCATGGCAGTTTCATGTCAATATATGGCAAAACCAACACAATAAAGTAAAGAAAATTAAAAACAAAAAAGAAAGGGTGAGCGTTCGCTCTAGGGCCTCTTCTATCTATAAGTTTACTAACCCTAATTGTAAGAATTCTGCTCTCATAATCTAATTTACCTCCAAATGTCCCACCACCTAATACCACTGCAGTGGGCATCAGGATTTTAAAATATAGATTTTGGTTAGACTGAACATAAACATTCATACCATAGCATAAAACTTTTGGTGATTATTAATAAAGTTGCTATAAACATTCATATCTGGACTTTTGTATGAACCTAAGTTTTTCATTCACTTGGGTAAGTATCCAGGAGTGTGGGCAGTGTGGAGCTGGGCCATATGTTAGTGTATATTTAATTCTATAAAAGATTGCAAGCTATCTTCTAAAGTGGCTATACCATTTGGTTTCATAAATGAATCAAAGTTCCTATTTTTCTGCATCCTTGCCAAAATTTGATATTGTTTGTATGCTTTTCTACTAGATATTTCACTGCAGTTTTGGTTCACGGTTTTCAAATACTAAATGATACTGAACATTTTTATCTTCTGTTTATTTTCTATGTATCTTTGGCAAATATTTGTTTAAGTCATTTTTTTTTGATGAGGTGCTAACTTTATTAAATTGTAATTCAGAAAGAAGAAATTCACTTATTTAAGATGTGCAATTTAGTGCTTTTTGTTATATTCCCAGAATTATGAAACTATCTACACAATTTTAGAACACTTTCATAATGCCAAAAAGAAAACCCCTACCTTTTAGCAGTCACCATTTACCCCATTTTTCTTGAACTTCCGAGAACTAGACAGCCTTTAACCTACTTTTTGTCTCTATACATATGCCTAATCTAGACATTTAATATGAGTAAAATCATATGATGCATATTCTTTTGTTACTGGCTTCTTTCACTGAGCATAATGCTTTCAAGGTTTATCTATTTTGTAGTTCATATCAGTTAATTCATTCTTTTTTTTGTCAAATACCATTCCATTATGTTGATGTACATTTTCCAGAGGGCAAATGATGAACATCTTTTCAAGTCCTCATTGGCCATTTACATATCTTCTTTCGACAAATGTCTCTTCAGATCCTTTTTGCATTTTTAACATTGGACTATTTGTTTCTTTTTTTTATTATTGAGTTGTAAAAGTTCTTGATTTATTTTATATATGTGTGTGTGTGTGTGTGTGTGTGTGTCTTATCAAATATATGATTTGCAAATATTTTATCCTATTCTGTGAATTATATTTTCATCTTCTTGATGGTGTCCTTAGAAGGAAAATGTTTTAAATTTTGATGAATTCCAGTTTATTAATTTTACTCTGTTTGCTTGTCCTTTTGGTGTCATAATTCAGAAACTATTGCCTACTGCACAGTCATGATAATCTAGGCCTATGCTTGCTATTAAATATTTTGTAGCTTTACATTTATGTCTGTATGTAGTCCATTTTGTAGGAATCCAAAGTCATTCTTTTGCATTGGGATAGACTATCTTAGTGTTATTTTTCTCATATTATGAAGCCTCTAATGCTGTTTCTTAGGCATGTACACATTCTCACTGGGATAACAGTGGTTTGGGTAGGTCTCTCTTCAACTATTTCTTTCCCTCAAGATGCCATGGAAATTTGCCTTTGTTAATATTACAGCCAGTTCCAGAAATAGGAATACTTTTGTATTCATGATATTTTGAACTTGCCGAGACCAAACACCACCTGGCTCAATGTACTCATTAATTTTAAGAACATTTTTTGGATAGTTTTTTCTTGGACTTTCTATAGAGGCTTCAAGATTATGTGATTAATGACACTGGTAGATATGGAGTAAAGGAAAATGTTTTGTTTTTAAATCAAAGAAATAAAAATGTATAGGCTTATAAGGTAAGCCGGTGCCCTTTGGGACATTCATGTAGGCTAGAATTCATTAAAGACATCTGATTTAGAGATAACAATTTTAAGATTTTTCGGCAGATAGTTGCTAACTAAAATCATAGGTGTGAATGAGCTCAATCCAGAGTGTAAAAAGATAAGAAAGCAGAAAGAAAGATTTCTGAGGATAGCAGCAATAAGCTGCTCTCATTTCGTCCTTTTACAACATCTTTAAGCAGTTATTTACATAACTAAAGTTTGAAGACAGTCAGTGGGACAGAATTAGTTTCTGTCATCTTTTAGTATCTGCCCCTGGTAATTAGAAGGTGTGCAGAAAGAGCATAGCAGGCCTGGGATTGCTATCTTTAGAAAGGTCTGCTTGCAAGATTATCCCAGTTGGTCTCTGGGAACTTGGATTTGGGAGAGTTTCTACCATTTCCTGATAAAAATGGCTCACTGTACCTAAATTGCACAAACAATGTAGCTTATGCTGAATACCTGCTTTCCTTGTGGGAATCTAGAATTTTGATAGATGCCAAGTAAAGGATGCCTACCTGACCAAAGCTCAACAAAGGCCCTGGGCACTGATTCTCTAATGAGTGTCCTTGGCAGATGATATTTCATGCCTGTTGTCACAACTTACACTAAAAAGAAATTAGGTGTATCCTGTGTGATTCCAGTGGGACAGGACTCTTAGAGGCCTGCTCTTGATTTCCTCTGACTTTGCTTCAAGAGTCTTTCTCATTGCTCACTTGGTTGTCATCTTTTGATGTAATAAATTACAGCTATGAATATGAATGTAACTATGTATTAATAGTAAGTCCTATGACTCTTTCCAGTGAGTCATGAACCTGGGAGAAGGTAGGAGGCTTGGGGACACCCGATAAAGAGTTTATCATTTAATTACCATCACTTTTTACATGCTGTATATATTTTTCCTTCAGTGGATTTTAGAATTTTCTCTTTATATTTGAGTTCTGAAGTTTTGTTATAATGTGTCTGTCTATGATTTTCTTCTTATTTGATGTTACCACTTGATGCATCTTTTCAATTAAGAGTGCTCCTGGCTCTTCATGGCTTGTTATTTCTCTGCCAATATTTTTTCAATTGACTCTCTGCCATGCCATTACATGGAGTCTGAAACTTCTGTGCCATTTCCATGTGTATTGTTTCTGTCTCATATTTTGATATCTCTTTATCTCTGTGAACTGTATTCCAAAACATTTCCTCAATTCTTTCTCAGAATTTGCTAATTCTTCATTCAGTTGTGTCTTATCTACTAAATGCCCATAACCATCAATTTTTTTATGTGAATAGCTATGACTTTTACTACCTTTTTACTAACTCTTATTATTTTTTCCTATATCCATGCTTTTTTTTTTTTTTTTGCATAACTTCCTATTCCTGGTACATTAGTGCTATTCCTTATCTATTTGAAGATTACTGTAATTGCTTTAAAGTTCAGGTGCATCTATGAAGTCATCTCTCCAGGTATAAATTCTCATTTTTGAAATTTATATTCTTCATATGTTCTGTAATTGTTTTCTGTGAATTTATTTTCTTTCAAAATTGCTCTACAGGGGATTTTTTTCATTCTGAGATATAGAGGCCTTTCTGGGCAGTGTAGTGTTTTGCTTGTTGCTTTTTCTTGGGCTCTATCATCTTGTTTGCTGTGCTGTGCTGTGCTTAGTTACTCAGCTGAGTCCAACTCTTTGAGACCCCATGGACTATAGCCTGCTAGGCTACTCCATCCGTTGGGCTGTAGCCCACTAGGCTCCTCTCTCTATGGGGATTCTCCAGACAAGAACACTGGAGTGGCTTACCGTGCCCTCATCCAGGGGTTCCTCCCAACCCAGAAATCAAACCCAGGTTTCTCACATTGCAGGCGGCTTCTTTACCACCTGAGCCCCCAGGAAGGCTCTGTGTATACCATAGATTTAGCCTCAGCACCTTCAAAATGCAGACTTCAGTCTCTGGTTTGTAGGATTTGTCTCTCTGTAGTAAGCTTAGCGGCTGTCCCAGCAGTGATCTCCTGCCCCAGTTTGCTTGCAGATGTGTGTTCCACAGTCCTGCCTCCCTGATATACCAGTGGCCTGTGGTTTTGGCTTCTCTGGAATCGCAGCGGAACTTGAAACACTATGGTTTCTACCAGTCCTAACACTCCACAGCCACTCAGGTTACTTGTTACTTCTGTGAAGTCTTTTTCAGATTCTCCACAAGTATTTCTCTTAATTTATGTGCATGCATGCATGCTAAGTCGCTTCAGTTGTGTCTGAATCTTTACAACCCTATAGACTGTAGCCTGCCAGGTTCCTCTGTCCATGGGATTCTCCAGGCAAGAATAGTGGAGTGGGTTAACATGCCCTCCTCCAGGGGATCTTCCCTACCCAGGGATGGAACCCATGTCTTTTATATCTCCTGTATTGGTAGGTGGGTTCTTTACCACTAGCGTCATATGGTAAGCCCTCTTAATTTATGTATATGTTATCAAATATTTTAATTAATTTTGAGTGAGAGGAAGAATTAGAGTGTGTGCTCCATGCTTAATCAACAATCTGAACCCAGGAATTCAGAATATATGTGATTATAGCATAGATCACATAAAAATCTCTTTATTTTCATGAAACTTATTTGGGGCAATATTTTTTTTCACCAATGTCTAACTTGCTTTTTATTTTATTTTTTAATGTTAGTTGGAGGCTAATTACTTTATAATATTGTGGTGGTTTTGTCATACATTGACATGAATCAGCCATGGGTGTACATGTGTTCCCCATCCTGACTCTCCTTCCCACCTCCCTCCCAATCCCATCCCTCAGGGTCATCCAGTGCACCAGCCCTGAGCACTCTGCTGCATACATTGAACCTGGACTGGTGATCTATTTCACATATGACAATACACATGTTTCAATGCTATTCTCTCAAATCATCCCACCCTTGCCTTCTCCCACAGAGTCCAAAAGTCTGTTCTCTACATCTGTGTCTCTTTTGTTGTCTCACATATAGGGTCTTTCTAAATTCCATTTATATGTGTTAATATACTGTATCGGTGTTTTTCTTTCTGACTTACTTCACTCTGTATAATAGGCTCCAGTTTCATCCACCTCATTAGAACTGATTCAAATGCATTCTTTTGACACCACCCTTATGGCAGAAAGTGAAGAACTAGAGAGCCTATTGATGAAAGTGAAAGAGGAGAGTGAAAAGTTGGCTTAAAGCTCAACATTCAGAAAACTAAGATCATGGCATCTGGTCCCATCACTTCATGGCAAATAGGGAAACAATGGAAACAGTGGCTGACTTTTTTAGGGCCCCAAAATCACTGCACATGGTGACTGCAGCCATGAAATTAAAAGATGCTTACTCCTTGGAAGGAAAGTTATGACCAACCTAGATAGCATATTAAAAAACAGAGACATTACTTTGTAAACAAAGGTCCATCTAGTCAAAGCTATGGTTTTTCCAGTAGTCATGTATGGATGTGAGAGCTGGATTATAAAGAGAGCTGAACACCAAAGAATTGATGCTTTTGAACTGTGGTGTTGGAGAAGACTCTTGAGAGTCCTTTGGACTGCAAGGAGATCCAACCAGTCCATCCTAAAGGAAATCAGTCCTGAGTGTTCATTGGAAGGACTGATGTTGAAGTTGAAACTCCAGTACTTTGGCCACCTCATGAGAAGAGCTGACTCGTTTGCAAAAACCCTGATGCTGGGAAAGCTTGAGGGCAGGAGGAGAAGGGGACGACAGAAGATGAGATGGCATCACAGTTGGATGGCATCACCAGTTCAATGGACATGAGTTTGGGTAAGCTCCGGGAGTTGGTGGTGGACATGGAGGCCTGGCATGCTGCGTTCATGGGGTCTCAAAGAGTCAGACATGACTGAGAGACTGAACTGAACTGAATTGATCTGGAGCAAAACACAGAACTTACCAATACACAATATGAATCTTTATAACAGAGATCATTGACGTAGACTGTTGAGTGTGGGCCATTCAAGATAAAATTGGTTCCAACCCCTCCACCAACCCCTCCACCCACACTGCTCAAAATGTTACCATAGGATTGACAATGTTGGGTTGTCACCAGAAATTGTTTTTTGTATGTGGTTATTTACTTTGGCTACGGCGGTCAGAGTTTGCTTTTGGAGATGTTTATAGCTTTGAAGCATTCCTATTTTGTGTTCATCTCCCCCATAGGTAACTGCAGAAGAAGAACATTTGTTGTAAGATTTTTCTCCTAGTGCCTTCATTTTTCATGGCCTTATGCCATTTGGCACATAACACAGGAACTAGTGAATGACCCAGTGTTTTAACTGTCAGTCACCATGAACTACTTTACAAAACAGGCTTAACAGCTCATAAATGGAAAGCAATCCTGTTTACTGCCATCTCTAGATTCATAGATTGTTTGCAGCCTGTTACTGTTCTAGCAACACTTAGGGGCCAAGCACCTAAGGTACTTTATGTATTTCTTGATGCCTCTTAAGAAGGGCTGGTCTGGTGAGCATTCTTGTACTTTTTTCATCTAATATAATAGGATGAGACCTTGGGGTGACTGTATCAGAACTACTGACAGCTTTCTACAACATGCTGTGCATGAATATGTCTACCACATCTAGAAACTTATGGAAGAGAAATAGTACCATAGAAACTGTATTTGAAGATGAAAAAATTGATTCGCTGTACTTTTTTTGGTGGAGGAGGGAGTCTGTCACTGTAGGTTAATTGACACTTTCTTTTCTTTGTCTTATTGGCCTGTCAGCACTTTTTCCCCTTGGTCTTGAATTGCTTTATTCTCTACTGAAGGTAGATGTATATTCTGAAAATAAACTCGAATCTATTAAAGCAGCTAACATATAGTGATGTCCCTGTTTTGTAAATTGAGTTCAGGTATAGGCTATCTATCTGTTTGGCAGCAGAAGAGGTAGCTTTTGGTCTGAATTTTACTGTTTGAGATGTTAGAGTTGCCTTCTAAGGTGGATAGGGGTCAGGGTAGTATAAGTTTCACACATTACTGTCTTTACTGAATTTATATGAATGACCTCCTCTGAAGATTGAAGAACCCAACAGAAGTATGCATAAGGCTCCTTTCAACCAGAGAATACTATTTTCACCCCCTTTTTTATTGTAAGAGAAGCTATCGCCTTTTGACATATACTGAATTTTTAAAAGTCTGAAGAAAGCTATAAAATTGTAAAAGAATATTGATAATCATAATTTTAAGAAGATGGTTTAGTTTCAAATTTTGCAAGATGAAAAATCTGTGATTTACTTCTTAGTGTGACCGATCATTTGGTTAGGTATCTAATAAAACACAATCTGTGGAAATCTCCAGCATTAGTAGTTAATATTACAGCACCCGTGTGAGGAAGAGAAGTGGTATTTTACCTTTCTTATGGAAACAGAGAAGGAAATGATTCCTGTGGCAACACGATCCATAGTAGACATGAGTATTAATGTCAAGAAATGTTCTGCTTCTGTTCTTAAGCTATAATTACTACCACATAGATAAGGCAAAAACTAACCAATCCATATATGTCAAGGGAAGTTGTCACATATAAATGTGTAAAAAACCAAACTCTACACACTGAATAAAACAAAGCAGAAGGATGAGTTCATTGCAAGACTTTCAACCTGCAAGTGGGAAACTTGAGGCTATGGGAGTAATGGGTTCAGAGTTCCTCATAGAATAAGTGGTATTTATGGAGTAAATGTGGAAATCATTTGGCTTTTTTTCAGCTGATTGTTTGCATAGTAGGCTTCATTATTGGATCCAGGTAATTGAGTCAAGGGAACAAGAAGTCCAGAGATTATGTGAACAGACTTGACATTTAGGGATTAACAGGTGCCTTCTGCTGATTCCTGAGATCTGTTAAGTCTTATAAAGTTAGGTTGTTTCCTTTATATGTTGACATTTGCCATCTCCATTTTGTCTTTGACATAAGTGACTTCATTTTTGTTTGCTTCTACAAGTATAAATGTTAATTTTTTTAAAAAATATATTTAATTTCAAATTTAGCCAAGAACTTCAGTCTTCTGATATTTAAAGAGTATTTGGAGTTAATGTATTTTTCATATACTTGGAGATAATTTTGTTTTTATAAGTTGAGTCACTTAGGAATGAAAGGGAAACCATTTCTCATATAAGGTAATAACCACTCCATGAGTTTATCCAATAGCAGCTTGATATTTTAAAGGATTAATAGAACTTCAAACTCAGTATTCAATTGATTTCAATTTCCTGTAATTATCCTGTCAACTTTATCTCTAGTGAATTCTGTGCCCCAAGCATCTTAAGTAAAGTGGCTAACATATGGAGTAGTCAGTAAGCAGATGATCGAGGGCACAGATCTAGCTCTGTTAAGAGTGTTTCCACTTTCCTTCTCTCCTTCCTTCCCTCCCTACCACCCTTTCTCCCTTCCTCTTACTTTTCTTTTCTCCTTTCTTAAATTTTTAAAAATTAAATTTGTGAGCTAGAAGATTCCTAGCACATTTTATTAGAGTCTGTCATTACTTACACAGAGAATGACTGCCAAAATGATGAAAGAGCACCATATAAAATGGCATAAGGAAATCTATTTGTTATTTTAGCAACTTCCACAGTTATCTGAAATCCACCTATGACTATTTAACTTTTTTATGTGACTAATAAAAATATATCAAGTATTTGACTTTTAAATATTTTTAAAGGGTTCATGAGTTCTATCATAATCCATTGATCAAGATTGATCACAATCTTCATGGTCAAGAAGGAATGGAAATATCCAGGGCAAATGGAAGATCTTGTTAACTCTTATTGTTGTTAGTCTCTAAGTTGTGTCTGACTTTTTGCAACTTCATGAACTGCAGCATGCCAGGCTTCCCTCTCCTTCACTATCTCTTGGAGTTTGCTCAACATCTGTCACCCCCCTGCTCCTTCTGCTCTCAATCTTTCCCAGCATCAGAGTCTTCAGTTGTTAACTCTATGGCCTGTTTTTAACCGTACTCATATATTTTTAATTAAATAGAACACGAGAACTTTGTAATACTGTTGTGTGAGTGCACACACATACACACAAATACATATTTAAAACTGCCTAGATAAATTCATTTGTAGAAAAGCACTACTAGATCTTAAGAAGCTTTAAAGTATTAAAATATCAATTTCTCTAGAGCATTTGTCTCATTTTCTATTAAAGTTGATCTTAAACATTTATCAATTTTTAAGAAAAGCTATTACAAATGACAGCCTCTAATAAAATGTGCTACCTTTTCTCCCAGGCCAAACTACTTGGGTGTTCTTTCTCCTTAATTCTATTTTTCCTTGCATTCTCATGATATTATAGATTTTGTTGAATGAATGAAGTCCAAAGTTGTATTTTATCTTCCCATTTGTGTTGATGTATGTTTATATATATACAGCTCTATGTTTAGTTTTTTCATATATGTTTCTCTCTTTCGCATGATAGGATTTGAATGTTAGGAGATGTATGATTTTGGCTTTTTGTTATAATTTGATCTCAGGAATCTTCAATTCAGTTGATGCTCAATTGATATTTTTCCCCAATTAAACTTAACATTGCTCTAGAGTAATGTCATCATTTCCATTGTTAGCATCATTATGTAACTGACATTTATGTGCTACTGTGTTCAGGAGTTGCACATGCATTAATCTCATTTATTTATCAATGCATCCTGGTGAACTAAGCATTTAAGGATTAATACATCTGGCTCTGTTCCATTAACTAATCTGGAATGCCATATTTGTGGACTATCTGTGAATGGAGTGAAAATATTCTACTAAACTAACCAGATCATTGATGTTTTACTCTCTAATTTTATAATGTATTTTCATGTGGGCAAGTAAAATACACAATTTTTAAAATTGAAGTATGGCAGAAAGTGAAGAAGAAGAGCCTCTTGATGAAAGTGAAAGAGGAGAGTGAAAAAGTTGGCTTAATGCTCAACATTCAGAAAACTAAGATCATGGCATCCAGTCCCATCACTTCATGGGAAATAGATGGGGAAACAGTGGAAACAGTGGCTGGCTTTATTTTTTTGGGTGCCAAAATCACTGCACATGGTGACTGAAGCCATAAAATTAAAAGACGCTTACTCCTTGGAAGGAAAGTAATGACCAACCTAGACAGCATATTAAAAAGCAGACATATTACTTTGCCAACAATGATCTTTCTAGTCAAAGCTCTGGTTTTTCCAGGAGATGTATGTGGATGTGAGAGTTGGACTAGAAAGAGAGCTGAACACCAAAGAATTGATGCTTTTGAACTGTGGTATTGGAGAAGACTCTTGAGAGTCCCTTGGACTGCAAGGAGACCCAAGCAGTCCATCCTAAAGGAAATCAGTCCTGAATATTCTTTGGAAGGACTGATGCTGAAGTTGAAGCTCCAATACTTTGACCACCTGATACAAAGAGCTGATTCATTTGAAAAGACCCTGAGGCTGGGAAAGATTGGAGGCAGGAGGAGAAGGGGATGACAGAGGATGAGATGGTTGGATGTCATCATCAACTCAATGGACATGAGTTTGAGTAAGCTCTGGGAGTTGGTGGTGGACAAGGAGGTCTGGTGTGCTGCAGTCCATGGGATTGCAAAGAGTCAGACAGACTGAGTGACTGAACTGAACTGAACTGAAAATTGAAGTAGTTGACTTACAACACTGTGTCAGTCTGCTGTGTAGCAAAGTGACCTAGTAGTACACATATATATGTTGTTTATTGAATATTCTTTTCCATTATGATTTATCCTAAGAGTTTGGAAATAGTCCCCATACAGTAGGACCTATAGTTTATCCATTTTAGATGTAATAGTTTATATATATATCAACCCCAAATTCTCAGTCCATCCTTCTCCCTCCTTCCCTCCCCCTTGACAACCAAAAGTCTGATCTCTATGTCTGTGAGACTGTTTCTCTTTTGTAGATATGTTCATTTGTGCTGTATTTTAGATTCCACATTAAGTGATATCATATGGTACTTGTCTTTGACTTACTTCACTTAGTATGACAATCTCTACTTGTATTCATGGCATTATTTCATTTTTTAATGGTTTAGTAGTTTTCCATTGTATAAGCATACCACATCTTCTTTATCTATTCATCTGTCAATAGTCATTTAGGTTGCTTCCATGTCTTGGCTGTTGTGAATAATGCTGTTGTAAAATATACAATCATTCAGTTCAGTTCATTTCAGTTCAGTCACACAGTCATGTCCAACTCTTGAGACCCCATGAATTGCAGAACACCAGGCCTCCCTGTCCATCACCAATTCCCTGAGTCCACCCAAACCCATGTCCATTGAGTCAGTGATGCCATCCAGCCATCTCAGCCCCTGTCATCCCCTTCTCCTCCTGCCCTCAGTCTTTCCCAGCATTAGGGTCTTTTTCATTGAGTCATCTCCTTGTGTTGGTGGCCAAAATATGGATCTTCAGCTTTAGTAATAGTCCTTCCAAAGAATATTCAGGGTTGATTTTCTTCAGGGTTGACTCATTTGATCTTCTTACTGTCCAAGGGATTCTCAAACATCTTCTCCAGCATCACAATTGAAAAGCAATTCTTTGACACTCAGCCTTCTTTGTGGTTCTACTCTCATATCCATATATGACTACTGGGGAAAAACCATAACTTTAACTATACAGACCTTTGTCAGGAAAGCGATGTCTCTACTTTTTAATAGGATTTCTAGGTTTGTCATAGCTTTCCTTCCAAGGAGCAAGCATCTTTTGATTTTGTGGCTGAAGTCAATATCTGCAGTGATTTTGGAGTCCAAGAAAATAAAATCTTCCACTGTTTCTACGTTTTCCCCATCTATTGCCGTGAAACAATGGGACCAGATGGCACGATCTTAATCTTTTTACTGTTGAGTTGTAAGCCAGCTGTTTCTTTCTCCTCTTATTTATTTTATACATCAGCATAAATAAGAGATTATTTTAATGGACTTGACTTTTAGAAAAGTTTCAGTGTTATAGCAAAATTGAACAGAAAGTACAGAGATTTCCCTAACCACTCCCCTGTACACCCCCACCCCCCGCCCCACCACTACACATGCACACTCTTCCACTATCAACATCTGGAAGAAGAGTGGCACACTTGTACCAAAAAAAGTGAACCTATATTGATGTATCATTATCACTCAAAGTCCATTTTATTCCTTAGGATTCACTCTTGATGCTTTACATTCTAGGTACATTTTTAACAATTATATGATGGCATGTGTCCTATAGAATAGTTTCAATCCCCTAAATACCCTCTCTCCTCTGCCTACTGATCCCTCTGTCTCCACTTGTTGTTCAGTCATTCAGTCTTATCCAACTCTTTGTGAGCCCATGGACTGCATCATGTTAGTCTTCCCTGTCCTTCACCATCTCCTGAAACTTGCTCAAACTCATGTCCATTCAGTCAGTGATGCCATCCAACCATTTGGTCCTCTGTTATCCCCTTCTCCTCCCGCCTTCAATCTTTCACAGCATCAGGGTGTTTTCCAAACTAATCGTCTCTTTGCATCAGGTGGCCAAAGTATTGGAGTTTCAGCTTCAGCATCAGTCCTTCCAATGAATATTCAGGACTGATTTCTTTAGGATTGACTGGTTGGATCTCCTTGCAGTCCAAGGAACTCTCAAGAGTCTTTTCCAGCACCTTAATTCGAAAGCATCAGTTCTTTGACACTCAGCCTTCTTTATGGTCTAACTCTCACATTCATATACGACAACTTGAAAAAAATGTGGCTTTGACTATACAGATCATTATTGGCAAGAAATGTCTCTGCTTTTTAATATGCTTTCTAGGTTTGTCATAGCTTTTCTTCCAAGTAGCAAATGTCTTTTAATTTCATGACTGCAATCACTATCTTCAGTGATTTTGGAGCCCCAGAAAATAAAGTCTGTCACTATTCCCATTATTTCCCCATCTATTTGCCATGAAGTGATGGGACAGGATGCCATGATTTTAGTTTCTTGAATGTTGAGTTTTAAGCCAGCCTTTTCACTTTCCTCTTTCACTTTCATCAAGAGGCTCTTTAGCTCCTCTTTGCTTTCTGCCCTAAGGATAATGTCATCTGCATATCTGAGGTTGTTGATATTTCTCCCAGAAGTCTTGACTCCAGCTTGTGCTTCATCCAGCCTGGCATTTCACATGATGTACTCTGTACAGAAGTTAATAAGCAGGGTGACAATATACAGCCTTAGCATACTCCTTTCCCAATTTTTAGCCAGTCCATTATTCCATGCCTGACTCTAACTGCTGTTTCTTGACCTGCAAACAGGTTTCACAGGAGACAGATAAAGCAGTCGGGTATTCACATCTCTTGAAGAATTTTCTACAAATTGTAAAAAATTTGTTGTGATCCACACAGTCAAAGGCTTTAGCATAGTCAGTGAAGCAGAGTAGATGTTTTTCTGGACCTTTTGCTTTTTCTATGATCCAATGGTTTTTGGCAATATGATCTCTGGTTCCTCTGCTTTTTCCAAATCCATCTTGTACATCTGAAAGTTCTTGGTTCATATACTGTTGAAGCCTTGAGAATTTTGAGCATTACTTTTCCAGCATGTGATATGAATGCAGGTGTGCAGTAGTTTGAGCATTGTTTGGCATTGCCTTTATTTGGGATTGGAATGACAACTGCCCTTTTCCAGGCCTGTGGCCACTGCTGAGTTTTCCATATTTGCTTGCATATTGAGTGTGACACTTTCACAGCATCAACTTTGAGGATTTGAAATAGCTCAGCTAGAATTCCATCACCTCCACTAACTTTGTTGGTAGCAATTTTCTGAAGGCCCACTTGACTGCACTCCAAGCTGTCTGACTCTAGGTGAGGGGTCAAACCATTGCAGTTATCTGGGTCATTAGGATTTTTTCTGTATAGTTCTTCTATATATTTTTGCCACCTCTTCTTAATGTCTTTTGCTTCTGCTAGTTCATACTGTTTCTATCCTTTATTTTGCCCATGTTTGCATGAAAATTTCCCTTGATATCTCAAATTTTCTTGAAGAGATCTCTAGTCTTTCTCTTTCTATTGTTTTCTTCTATTTCTTTGCATTGTTCACTTCAGAAGGCTTTCTAAACTATGCATTTAGATGAGTATAGCTGTTCTTTTCTCCTTTTCCTTTTGCTTCTTTTCTTTTCTCATCTATTTATAAGGCCTCCTAGATACTATTTTGTGTTTTTCCATTTCTTTTTCTTGGGGATGGCTTTTATCACTGCCTCTGTACAATGTTACAAACCTCCATCCATAGTTCTACAGACACTCTGTCTATCAGATATAATCCCTTGAATCTATTTGTCACTTCCACTGTATAATTGAAAGGGATTTGATTTAGGTCATACCTGAATGGCCTAGTGGTTTAACTATCTTCTTAAATTTAAGCCTAAAATTTGCAATAAAGAGTTCATGATCTGTGCCACAGTCAACTCCTGGCCAACTATATAAAGCTTCTCTTCTTTCTTTGGCTGCAAAGAATGTAACCAGTCTGATTTTGGTATTGACCATCTGGTGATGTCCATGTGTAGAACTGGCTCTTGTGTTGTAAGAGAATGTTTGCTATGATCCCTGGTAATGACTGATTCTTTTACTGCCTCTAGAGTTCTTTAGTAATAACTTTATTTCATGAAAATGCTTGATTTTATGAACATATTACATGTCATTAAAATCTGAAAATATGTAATTTTATAACATATGCTGTATTTAAGTATCATTCCCCCCTTTTTGCCATATAATATTTAACTATTATAATATTGTTGGATAATAAAGTAGTCAATTTTTTCCTTCCTGTTATAAATAGTTCCTTTCCAAAATTTTTATCCACTAGTTTTTGAAAAATATTTCAATTTTATTTGCTTACAGTTTCAATACTGAAGTCCATATTTTAAAATTCTTCAGGCCAAAAGAAAGAAAAGAATTTATCTATGACTTCTTTATTTCTTTCCTACTTTACTTTTGTTCTGTCATCAAGTCTTTTCAATTCTAACTGCAGTCTACACCCTATATACCCTTTGTTTCTATTCTAAGTCATTGTCTTCTCTTGTGTGTATAAATACAATAGGAATAGGTTATGACACTGATAAACCCTTGCCACTGTCCAATTATCTCAACATGACAACTGGTATGATCCTATTAACCCTATGTGAGATTGCATCATTCCTATGCTCTTTTATTTAGAAAGGCAGAGGAGCAAAAACAGCTAAACAAAATAAGAATTAGCTTGGAAGAATCACTACCTAACTTCAAAAATTACCATCAGTTTACAGTAATCAGTTGCATTTTTATACTACTAGATAGCTATTGGAAAATGAAACTAATTCACCTATAATTGTGCCAGTTTAAAACATTGCAGAACGAATTTAGAAAAAGTGAAAAATCACTTTACATGCACACAATGTGTTATTGATGAAGGAATAGACACCTAAAGCAATGAAACTGAAGAATTCAGAAGTATATCCACACATTTTTGATCATTTAATTTTTGACGAAAACACATAAGAAATTCACTGAAGATAGTCTTTTAAACAAACTGCTAATCCACATGCAAAAATATGAATCTCAGTCTGATCTTCAAATTTATATAAATGTTAAATCAAAATTAATAATATTTCTAAATTTAAAATGTAAAACTTTAAAAAATTTAGAAAAAAATAGACAAAAATATCTTCCTGACCTGGATGTAGATGAAATGTTCTTAGGAAACAAAAACATGATTCATCAACAAAACATGCATAAACTGATTTTATCAAAATTAAAATCTCTTTTAACTATGAGGTGTTCTATCCTGTTATCTCATTAAATTTACTTAATAATTCCCAGAGTTGTTTTATAGATTCCTTCAGATTTTCTATGTAATCAGTCATGCTGTCTGTGCACAGTGATGTTGTACTTAATTATTTTTTTTGTCTCTCATTACCATATGTAGGATCTCTTGAATAATGTTGAACAGATGTGGTGAGACTTGACATTCTTGCCTTTTTTTTTCCGTTTTAGTGATAAAGTATTTAATATTCCATAAATAAGTATAATGGGAATTATAGAGTTTTTTCTTTTGCTTACTTTTGGTAGACAACCTTTCTCAAGTTGAAATAGTTTTATTTCATAGTGTTCTGAGAATTTGTAAACTTAAGTATTGAATTTTGTCAAATTATTTTCCTGCATAAATTGTAGTATTTTCTTTTATTCCATTCAATGGTGAATTAAATTGGTAAGCTATTTGAATGTTAAATTAGTCTTGCATTCTTGGAATAAATGCTATTTGAGTATGATATGTTTTACTTTTTACATATTTCTGGCTTTGATTTGCCAATATTTGTAAGTGTTTTTTTGCATTTCATTCATTGACAGATATTGTTTAGTAATTTTATTTTGGTAATTTTTTTCATCAAGTTTTTGTTTAACTTTCACTAGCCTCAGAGTTGAAAAACTTTCCCTTTTCTTTTATTTATTGAAAGAACACGTAAAATTGGTGATATATCTTCTTTAAATTTGTGATAAAATTCATCAATTAAAATATTTGGGCTTGGAGTTTTTTGTGAAGAGGTTTTGAAAAATCCAATTTTTAATAGCTACATAGTCATATTCTGCATGTTTTTGTGTGTTAGCTTTGGTAAGTTGCATTTTGCAAGATAAGTACATACTTTTATCTAAATTTTCAAGTTTGCTGCATAAAGATATGCAGGATAGTTTCCTATTTTCCTTTAACAAATTAATATTAACATAAAAAATGAGGCAAACACATATTAAAGTGGAAATTATAAGTCAATATCTGTGATGATCATGAATTAAAAATCTTACAATATTTATTAGCAAATTAATTTCAACAATCTGTTGAAATAATATATTGATACCTAGTTGTGCAAACTCCAGGAAGGAAATATGTTTAGCATAAGGAAATCAGTGCATGCAATCCACATTTAAAAAGCTTGCAAGAGAAAATATATATTATCATAATTATAGAAGGAGCAGGAATTTAAAAATAAAACATAGCATTCACTTATGATAGAAGATAAAATTGAAAAATAAAACAGCCCCATTTTATGACAGAAAAAATCTAGAAATGGAGATACACTTTAACCTGAGAAAAATGATTCTGTACAAGTATATACAATAACTCAAGCTTGATGGTGAAGCTATGAATATTTTTTGAGATCTTCAGAAAGATAAAGGTGATTACTAAAACCTCTTCTATGTATACTTAAACAGAAAACCTAACTAGTACATTAAATCAAGAAAAACAAAATATATTAAAATTATAAAGAAAGAGCTAAAATTTTTGTTGTTTTAGATTATGTAATTTCCTACAAAGACAATACAAAATTATCTGTCTATATAGATTATTAAAATTTCTAAGAACTTTTAGTATAAAATCAAATTAGAAATATTTTATGTAAAAATAAGTTTCATAAATGAGGGTTTATGTATTTATGACCCTAGGATGAGTAAGGTCTTAAGTCCCAAGGAGCAAAATCCATAAACCAGGGTATGGAGCTATAATAGATTGTTTTACGCTGTACCAGTATTCTACAGATTTTACTGATAACTAAAAGATACCACAAAAATGCTAGATTACTTAACAGGAAAAAATAGTTTTTAAATCTATAAAGGGTTAATATCCAAAATATACAATGATTACATGTAAATCAATATAAAAGATATAAAGAGTCCAATAAAAATGAGCAAAGGCTGTATATGAAAAACCAGGTCACATGACATCAGACACAAATATCTGTTAGATATATGAAAAATGAGTCATACCTGACTTTGGTAACCTATAAATTAAATATGAATTTAATGATTGTATCTACTTGCCAAAGGAAGGCAGCAGAGTAAAATTCAATTCTTCTAAGTTCTTATAATTTATGAAAACTGGACTAATAAATATACACAGAATGAAGGTGACAGTTAATAACAGTTAAAAATGATCATAATCACTGAAATTGTATAGAGAGTATGTATAATGTACTTCTTCAGTTATTATTTCTTTTCCACTTGGAGTTATGCAGCAGAGTTTGGAGAGGACTGAGCACTGCTTTAAGCATGTATTTCTTCTTGTCATAAGACCCTTCAAAGAAATTAGTCTTTAAAGTTGAAAAAGTTCTCCATGCATACCTTGACTATACTTATGTATATAATGTATATAGCTTGTGGTATTGACTGCTCAGAAAAAGTCATAAGTCAGATTACTATTATTTTTTATTTTTAAAGTAGTTTTCTTCAAATACATTTTCCTTTACTTGAGATACCATGAACATAGCCTTTTTTGATTGTAAAATCTTTGGATTATAACTTTTTTTTTAACAGTTCTGAAACAAACAAAAAAAAAGTTTCACTTATTCTTGAAACCCTGATGGTTTTTAAACTGTGTAGCTCACTTCTTTGTTCTATGTAACAAAAGAAACTTCTTAGGATTTCTGACTGCACTGTTCTGGTTTGTGCCAGGTTACTACTGCCTTTTACAAGACAGAAAAACGTTCAGCACTTCTGACTCTGACTGCTTATTCAAAGACCAGAGCCTTGAAAAGGGCATTGCGATGGCCTTAGAGCTAAATTTACATTATTTTTATGGTTTTGAGATTCTGGTTTTCAGAACTTCAGCATTTACAACATTTTGATAAATGACAGTCTTAACTGTGGAGGGAAGGGGCTTTAGAATATTTTCTGTTCTGTGTAAACTGATTAGCTGGTCATCAACATCTTCCACCTTTTTGGCTACTTACAGCTTGAAGAGAATTTCACTAAGCCAATAAACATGCTGAAAGCTTTGAGAGTAAATAAGGGAAAGTCGAAATTCCAGCATTCTGTTCTACTGGCCAAGATTTTAAGAACTAGAAAAGGTTATTCACTCCTGCTTCCCTCCCTCTCTCTCTTCTTTTCTTCTTCCCGCCTCTCTCACTCTCTTTTCTTCCTTCCTTCCTTCTTTCTTTTCTCTCGTTCTTTCATCAGTTTTGAGTTATAAAGAGTTGGTAAACAACAATGAGAAATGAAGTTGATTGATGCCTGTTGTTTATAATAACAAAAGGTGCCATATATGTGAGATAAAACTTAAGATCTATTATATATGTTACTCAATACAGTCTAATAATGTATGAAACATAATATATACTGTAGTCAACCCCACTTTGGGGCATTTACGTGCTTTCTAATTTTTTACATCATAAATAATATTAAGTAACTTATTCAAAAATCTTTGCCAAATTTGTTTCTTTTAATTAAAAGTGAAAGTAGGTGTAAATAAAAGTAGATTTACTAAGAAAGTATAAACTGATCTTTTAAAATCTAAATGTTTTGATGCTATTATGTAAAAGTCTATTGATATAAAATACTTATTTTGAACAGTCTTCTTTATGAAATGCCATCATTTAAAATAGGCATTTCTTTTCTATTGTTTCTTTTATTGTTGAAATGCCCAGTTTTTTCCTTCAGCTTGGATTCTGGAATGCTGACAGCCAGACTTAAACACTCTGTGAAGGAGTAGGCTGATTCCACTCTGGGGAACCTAAGCAAAGAGGAAGTCTAAAGTCACCCACATTCTAGTTTCCCTAATGAAACAAGTCTGCCAGCTGATCTACATACAGTTAGGCTCCCCATCGACAGAGACCACTCGTCAGTGCAGAGCTTTGAATCAGCTTTTAGGTGTTTCGTTTCTAAGCATGGATAGCCAGAAATCATTGGACACAAAAGACAGAGACCAAAATTGACATATAGGAAAAAGAGCTTTTATTTTAAATCAGGAAATCCAAAAACCAAATGGCAGATATATTACAAAGAAAGGTCATAAAAAATAAATGACTAAAATCATCAAATAAATGAGTTAAGATTTCATGAAATCGAAGGACATGAGTTTCTGTGTTCAACAAAAACACATTCAGAGGAGAAATATTGGTCCAAATTAAACATATCATTTTAATGAACTATCAAAACACTGAAGTAAATGGTACAATGGCAAAAGTTTGTTGAAAAAAAAATCAAACAGTGAAAGGAGTCATGTACAAAGAATCTGTAGACCAAATGATTGTAGATTTCTCTATTTTGATACCAGAAGCTCAAAAGAAATATAACAAGTTATTTATATTTTGAAAAAAAGGACATATAATCTAGCATTTTATACAGAAGTAATAATCTATAAAATAGCAAGAATATTTTCACATATGGGAATTCTCAAAATATTTATCATTTACATATCTTTTCTTAGTAAGTAAAGGAGTGGGTAAACCAACAAAGAAGAAATAGTAAGATCCAGGAAAGAATAGTTCCAATTCAAGAAAATGATAATGCCCCAGTGAAATGTAGTGAAAGTTGCTCAATTGTATCCAACTCTTTATGATCCTATGGACTATACAGTCCATGGAATTCTCCAGGCCAGAATACTGGAGTGACCTTTCCCTTCTCCAGGGTATCTTCCCAGCCCAGGGATCGAACCCAGGTCTCCCACATTGCAAGCAGATTCTTTACCAGTTGAGCCTTGAGGGAAGCCTGCCCTAGAATGATAGAGACATGTCAAAGAAAGAGCTGTGATTCAGATGCAGAAAGCATATCCAAAATGTCCAGGGGATGTATCTCCAAGGAGAGGAAATTGACAGGACCCATGAGGTATTTGAAACTATTGAGAAAGGTTTTAGACAACTTGGTTGAATCTTGAGGCTGAATTAGTGGGAAACAGAACACAAAAAGATTGAAAGAAAAAAAAAATTGCATTCAATATAAAAATTGTGTCCCCCCCCCAACCAAATAATCTCCATCCAGTACTTAGGAATAATGCTCACATAGTCCTAATAAAGGAGAAAAGGAAAGATATACCCATTTGAAAGCAGAGTTCCAAAGAATAACAAGGAGAGATAAGAAAGCCTTCCTCCATGATCAATGCAAAGAAATAGAGGAAAACAATAGAATGGGAAAAACTAGAGATCTCTTCAAGGAAATTAGAGATAACAAGGGATCATTTCATGCAAAGATGAGCAACACAAAGGACAGAAATGGTATGGACTTATAGAAGCAGAAGATATTGAGAAGAGGCTGCAAGAATACACAGAAGAACTATACAAAAAAGATCTTCATGACCCAGATAATCATGATGATATGATCACTTACCTAGAGCCAGACATCCTGGAATGTGAAGTCAAGTGGGCCTTAGGAAGCATCACTATGAACAAAGCGAGTGGAGGTGATGGAATTCTAGTTGAACTATTTCAAATCCTAAAAGATGATGCTGTGAAAGTGCTGCACTCAATATGTCAGAAAATTTGGAAAATTCAGCAGTGGCCACAGAACTGGAATAGGTCAGTTTTCATTCCAATCCCAAAGAAAGGCAATGCCAAAGAATGCTCAAACTACTGCAAATTACACTCATCTCACACGCTAGCAAAGTAATCCTCAGTATTCTCCAAACCAGGCTTCAACAGTATGTGAATGGTGAACTTCCAGATGTTCAAGCTGGATTTTTGAAAAGGAAGAGGAATCAGAGATCAAATTGCCAATATCTGTTGGATCATCAAAAAAGAGAGAGAATTCCAGGAAAACATCTATTTCTGCTTCATTGACTATGCCAAAGCCTTTGACCATGTGGATCACAACAAACTGTGAAAAATTCTTAAAGAGATGGGAATACCAGACCACCTTATCTGCCTCCTGAGAAATATGTATGCAGATCAAGAAGCAACGGTTAGAACTGGACATGGAACAGACTATTTCCAAATAGGATAAGGAGTATGTCAAGGCTGTATATTGTCATCTTGCTTATATAACTATATGCAGAGTACATCATGAGAAATGCTGGGCTGGATGTAGAACAAGCTAGAATCAAGATTTCTGGGAAAAATATCAAAAACCTCAGATATGCAGATGACACCACACTTATGGCAGAAAGCGGAGAACCAAAGAGCCTCTTAATGATGATGGAAGAGAAGAGTGAAAAAGCTGGCTTAAAGTTCAACATTCAGAAAACTAAGATCATGGCATCCGGTCCTATCACTTCATTGCAAATAGATGGGGAAACAGTGGAAACAGTGACAGACTTTACTTTCTTGAACTCCAAAATCATTGCAGATGGTGACTGTAGACATGAAATTAAAAGACTCTTGCTCCTTGGAAGAAAAGTTATGACCAACTTAGACACCATACTAAAAAGCAGACACATTACTGTTTCAACAAAGGTCTGTCTAATCAGGGCTATGGTTTTTCCAGTAGTCATGTATGGATGTGAGTGTTGGACTATAAAGAAAACAGAGTGCCAAAGAATTGCTTTTGAACTGTGGTGTTGGAGAAGACTCTTGAGAGTCCCTTGGACTGCAAGGAGATCCAACCAGTCTATCGTAAGGAAAATCAGTCCTGAATATTCACTGGAAGGACTGATGCTGAAGCCTAAACTGAGTACTTTGGCCACCTGATATGAAAAACTGATTCATTTAAGAAGACCCTGATGCTGGGAAAGATTGAAGGCAGGAGGAGAGGGGACAACAGAGGATGAGGTGGTTTGTGGCATCACCAACTCAATGGACATGAGTTTGAGTAAGCTCCTGGTTTTGGTGATAGACAGGGAAGACTGTGTGCTGCTGTCCATGGGGAGGCAAAGATTCAGACACGACTTAGCAACTGAACTGAGTCCCAGTAATCCTAAACATTTAATAATGATCTAATAATACTATGATATAAATGCATTGAGAGAGTGATGATCCACATACATTTCAGATAAAGAAATAATTTGGGAGATAAGCAATTTGCTTGTCATGTTTGACTATGACTGAATGCTCACCTTCCATATTGGGAAATCAATTAATAATTGTTGCAACTAAAATAATTTTACATTTAGATATAATTAATTAAATCAAAGAGTTGAAGGTTGTTGCCTCTGGGGAATGAAAACAAAGAAAGAGGTTATAAGGATTGTTATTTTGCAGTAAGTCTTATGGAAGTATTTAATATTTTAAGCTACATGAAACAATCTTTCTTGCTGAAATCAGTAACTAACTTAAATCTACATGATGAAGTGTTTGATCACTAAAGTTTTAAGTTTTGTATAAGGCAAAATTGTGGTGAAATGTTTTCTGTCCAAATAACACATGCAAAAACCAAACAAACTCAGTGAAATTCAATTATAAAATAAGCAGTTTGTTCCACAAAATTACTGTATCTTACACTGGCTGCTAAGTTGTATCGACCCCATTATACAGGGTGTCTTACCAAGCAGTCATATGTTCTTGAATAATTAATTATTGCTTACTATGGTAATACATCATTAGCATAAGATAATGACATTTTCAGATAGCCAAAGTTTCCTTAGGCAGACAGAGTCTTTGGCAAATAAACACTGTATTTATGTACACTCCAGTACAAAATAGAATCTGAATATTTTTAGAGGAACCTACAGATCTTAAAAATTAGAAGCAGGTGCTTTTGTTTCAGTCTAAAGTAGCAGTTTGTTAATGACACGTCCCATAATCAGATTTTTCTATCCATGAATTTATTGGTGAAATAGTTACTAACATGACAAATTTATTAGCCTGCAATGAGGAATGCTAACATTGAAGCACAGATGGTCTCCTCCAACAAGTGACAATTTGAAGCATCTGATTTATCATGAAACAAATGAAACTGTTTAAAGCCATGATATTCTGCCCTCTGAAAGAAAGAACAATAGAAAGAGTAGTAACTAATAGCAATAGTAGCTTTATATTTTAGTCACGTTTTAGGAAATCTTTGATAAGGAAATTTTTTAAAAAACTTTTAAAAAATGTCATGTGAATAATTTTGCTTCTTTACTCAATTGCAAACTGAAGCGGTTGTCTTGCTGTGATAACATTTAAATTTTCTTATTACTTTGCATAAATTTAGCAATGTGTGTGTGTGTGTGTGTGTGTGTGTGTGTGTGTTTGTGTGTCTGTTGAAAGAAAGCTAATTTCTAAATAGTCATCTAAGGAAACACCAGCAGGAAAGTGGCAATTGCACCTGTGGGAAATAGCAAAAAGAGCATTGTGAGTATTATGTCCTGTAGGGTTTGGTGGTAAAGATCAATTATATTTTTCACAAATAAATCCCAGGGAGGATGGAAGATGGCAAGTGCAAATAATGTGTTAGTGTCATTAAATCATCGAGTTAGTAGCACCAACCATAGAGTTCGTAGCACAAGCTGTGACCCAGTTGTGGAACACACCTGAAAGCTATTGTTATGTAAGATATTATGGAAAAACCCTGAGCAAACTTTTTGGCCAACCCAATAAAATAATAGTTTGAACCTCTGTACAACAACCGTTGTGCAAGTGATCACAACTACCATAAGTGAAATTGTGCCAAACTGAGTGCCTTTGTAATCCATTCTTTAGTTCTGTCTGTTGCCCATATTAATTGCCAGAAATCTGTTCTGGAAAGTTTGCCAGAAATGGCAATCTTCCACCTCAAAAGTATTTGCAAAAATAGCTTAAGAGATGTTAGGTTTTAGTGGCATTAAGATATCAGCTACAATTCCAGTGGACTGGGCACTATGCTCTTTCTTACAAAGCTTTGTTTTTGTATGTAATGCTTGATTCCAAATCTAACTCTACCTTGGTGAAGTAATTCAAAAAGAATTTAAAAGGAAGATAGTCTTGGATATCAAATGTAGAAGTGAGTCCCAGCTAAGTATAAAGGCAAAAAGATATAGTTTGCTTTTACATGTACATGTGTGTGCTGATGGCCTCCATGAAAAAAAAAAAGTGATCAAAATCCCATGTGGTGGAAACACTGTTCACATAGTTTAAGGTGAGTAATTGCTATTGTTTACTGCATATATTTTATCTATCTGTCTACTTACTATCTATCTCCATCCCCCTGATTCTTAAAACACTACTTGGTTAGGGTATTATGTCCATTTTGAAGATAGAGTAATGAAATGAAGAATTCATGCTTTAAAAATATCCTTGTGACTGCTTTGAAATTAGAAGAAGGAAAAAAGAGAGTGCTGGAAGAAGTCTCTGACTGTAGCCAGATGAAACAAGCAGGGGAGAGGCAAGCATGGAGGAGGGAGAGTGGATATATCGTGCATACTTTAGAGAGAGTAATTTGGAATATTTACAATATATTTTTTATATATTGCATAAAATCTTTTTTTTTTAAGTTTAAAGATTTCTCTTCTACTCTCATGGCTCAGAATCTCTACTGCTTTTTTTTCCTGAGCATTGCAGATACTAGGTATTCCTTCAAAACACCAGAGTGGTAGAAATATCCAAAAGAGACTGTTTGGTGGTAGTGGTACTTTAATTATTGCTTTTATGACATCTGCTGCTTATAAGTCACCTTGCTTAATACCATTCTAAGTTTTCCTGTCTGCTTGTGTGCTAAGTTGCGTCTGACTCTTCGCCCCTCAGGCTCCTCTGTCCGTGGGATTCTCTAGGCAAGAATACTGGAGTGAGTTGCCATGCCCTCCTTCAGGGGATCTTCCTGATCCAGTGATCAAACCCATGTCTCTTATATCTCCTGCATTGGCAGGCAGGTTCTTTACCACTAGTGCCACCTGGGGAGCCCATTTCCCTTTACATGCTAAGATACTTTTACAAAAGGTGTATGTCTTTAAACAAGTCTCCCATTGATTGTTCCCATCCCTTTTCAGCTGAGGTTATAATAAATTTCAATTATATTTGGCAACTTAATAGAAATTTAAATAAGAGCTGTTTTTTCAAGTTGAATTACAGGTGAAGAAAAGTAGACTGACAATGTATTATGTACTTAATTTGATCAGTTTCAATATCTTATTCAACCATGAGATCATTACCAATAGCAAAACAATAAGCATTTCCAGCAACCACAAGAGTCTCCTTGGGCCTCTTTATGATCCTTTCCTCCCACCACCCCAATCTTCAAATAATCAGTAAACTGTTACCTGTGATAGTTCATTTTGAATTTTCTAGAACTTGATGTTAATATACATACTACTTTTTGTGTGTGTGTCCTGGCCTCTTTTCTTCAACACAATGATTTTGAGGTTTATTTATGTTGTTGTATATGACATTTGTTAATTTTAAAGTCTAGAAGTATTCCATTGAGCAGATATATCCCAAAATGTTTATTCACTTAGCTGTTGATGGCATAGAAATTGTTTCCAGTTGGGGGTTATTGCAAATTAGTTTGAATGAATATTCATATATAAGTCTCTGCAGACATGTATTTTCAGTTACTTGTGGTTAATAAAATTTCAGTGAACTCATTGACAAGTCTTTGTACAAACATGTATTTCAATTCTGTGTGGTCAATACAAAGAAATAATATGCCTAAGTCACATGGCAGGTGAATGTTTAATTTTGTTAAAAAACTGTCAAGCTCTCTTCCAAGCTGACTGTACCATTTTACGCTCTTTTCAGCATTGTATGAGAGTTCCAGTTGCTCCACATCCTCTCTAACTGTTGGTGTGGTATAATTATTTTTTTGATCCATGCTCATGGCTATGTAATGGTATCTTATTTTAGTTATAATTTGCATTTTTCTGGGGGCATAACAATGTTGCATATCATTTTCATGTACTTACTGGGCTTTCACATATATCTTTTTGAGTTAATTTTTATTGGATTGTGTTTGTTTTCTTCTTGTTGGATTTTTTGACATCCTCTGGATATAAAACTTTTATATAATATGTGTTTCAAATGTTTTCTGCCAGGCTCTGGTTTAGGTTTTCTTTGTTTTTAAATGACATTTTTCAAAAAGCAAAATTTGTTTTATCGATGAGGTACAGTTATTGATTTTTTTCTTTTTTGACTTCAGCTTTTATGTTCTAGTTAGATATCTTTTTCTGAAGAAAACTTCGGGCTAAAATGGT
>ML660200.1:40149309-40246496 GCA_007570785.1 Antilocapra americana | reverse complement strand
GACATGGAAGCAACCTAGATGCCCATCAACTGACGAATGGATAAGAAAGCTGTGGTACATATACACAATGGAATATTACTCAGCATTAAAAAAAATTCATTTGAAGCAATTCTACTCAGATGGACGAAACTGGAGCCCATTATCCAGAGTGAAGTAAGCCAGAAGCAAAAACAACAATACAGTATATTAACGCATATATATGGAATTTAGAAAGACGGTATCGAGAACCCAACATGCGAGACAACAAAAGGAACACAGATGTATAGAATAGACTCGTGGACTTTGTGGATGAGGGTAAGGGTGGGATGATATGGGAGAAGGGCATTGAAGCATGTTAATTGTCATGTGTCTAATCAATTGCCAGCCCAGGATTGATGCTCGGGACTGGTGCAGCGAGATTTCCCGGCGGGGGAGGGAGGAGGGAGGGGGGTTCCGGAGGGAAAGCATATGTAAACCCATGGTGATATCATGACAATGTATGGCAAAAACAATAAAAAAAAAAAGTTGACTTAGTTTCCACAGAACTTTACACATCCATGAAATTTTTAGAGTAAGATTTTAAGTTACTCAAAAAATATCCAACAGGAATTTTAATGAATTTTTTAATAATATGGAATCATCCCTTCCAGACTTTGGATGTCTCTTCATTTATTCACATAAACATCTATGTCTTTGCTATGGACTCAATGTGGGAACTCCCACACTCTAACTCAAAAGCTGAAGCTGCCCTAATCCCCTAATGTAGTGGTATTTGGAGGCCAGGCCTTTAGGAGGTAATTAAATTTAAGTAAAGTGATGAGGTTGAGGTTCCATGATAGGATTAGTGTCTTTACAAGAAGAGGAAGAGAGCCCAGACCTTTCTCTCTGCCACAAGAGAATACAGCAAGGAGGCAGTTATTTGAAGCCAGGAAGTGGGCCCTCACTAGGATCAAATCTGCTAGTACTTGGTCTTGGACATGCTAGCTACCAGAACTGTGACAAATGAGTGTATTTTTTTAAAAAAACTACCAGTCAATGGTATTTTGTTACCGTACTTGGAGCTGACTAATATTATCATAACTTTGTTGTTTCTTCTACAGAGGAAAGATTCTTGCTTTGACTAATTCTTATATATTGCTATTATAAATGGTACCCTATTTTTGCCTTATTTTATTGAGTCGTTACTGATTTAAGAAATGCTTTAATTGTTGTAGGTTGAATTTGTAGTTGGCAAACATGCCTAACTTTTTATAGCTATTGAATTTTTTTTAAGGTAGATGTTTATGTTTTGAGCGTTTATCTTCCCTCCCAATTCTTACCCTTTATTCCTTTTCATTTCCTTATCATAATGGCCAAGACTACCACAATATAGTCACTAAAAATAGTGTGCATAGAGACAGAAGGCATGTTTGTATTATTCTCAATCTCAAATTGAATGCATCCATCTCTCTAGTTTCCCTGTTAAACTTCCTCCATTGGTATAAGTTTTGGTAGACAGCCTCTAGGATGGCCCCTGGTGACTGACCTCCTGGTATTTATGCTCTAGTGTAATCCTATTCCCTTGAGTTTGGAATGAGCTTATTCTTTCACTTCTACTGAGCAAAATGTGGCAGGAGTGATAGGATGCCACTTCCAGTATTAGGTTATAAAAGCACTGCTGCTTTTGTCTTGGGTGCCCTCTTTGGCTTGCCTTGGAGAAAGTCAGCTACCTTGTTATGAGGCAGCTCTATGGAGAGGCCCATGTATCAAGCTTGGAAATGGATATTCTATTGGCAGTTGAGTAACGTGAATGAGCTTGGAAGGAGTTCTTTTGAGGCCTGTCAACCCCATGTGAGTGTATTTGAAAGCAAGTCCTCCTACTGTGGAATTTTGAGATGTCTACAGCCTTAACCAACATCTTGATAGCAGCTTTATGGGAGATTCTGAAGCAAAACTGCCCAGCTTACCTGTATCTTGATTCACAGAAAATATGAAATAATCAATGTTTGTTGTTTTAAGCTATCCAGTTTTGGGGTAATATATTATGCTATAATAGGCAAATAACATATACATTTACTTACTCTTTAACAAATGTATGTATATGATATATATTTGCATGTAATTATTTTACATATATGCATATATATTTTTCCAGATTATTTCCTATTATAGATTATTGCAAGGTATTGAATATAGTTCCCTGTACTATAAAGTAAGTTCTTGGTCTTCATATATTTTATATAAAGTAGTTTGTATCTCTTTATCTTATTCTTCTACCCTCTTTCCCCTTTGATAACCATGTTTGTTTTCTATGTCAGTGGGTGGGTCTATTTCTGTTTTGTATATGAATTCATTTGAATCTTTTTTTTTTTAAGATTCCACATATAAATGATATATGATATTTGTCTTTCTCTGACTTACTTCACTAAATATGATCATTTCTAGGTCCATCATGTTGCTCCAAATGGCATTTGTCCATTCTTTTTAATGGTTGAGTAATATTATACATATACCTATATATGTATATGTATATGTGTGCATGGACGGTTGCTTCAGTTATGTCCATCTCCTTGTGACCCTAGGGACTATAGCCCACCAGGCTCCTCTGTCCATGGGATTTTCCAGACAAGAGTACTGGAGTGGCTTGCCATGCCCTACCACATCTTCATTATGCATGTGTCTGTTGATGGCCATTTACACTGCTTCTCTGTCTTGATTATTATAAATAGTGCTGCTATGAACATTGAGATGCATGTGTCTTTTCAAATTAAAGCTGTTTTCAAATATACACCCAGGAGTGGGATTGCTGGCTCATATGATGGCTCTACTTTTAGTTTTTTAAGGCCCCTCCATACAGTTCTCCTGTGATCTGGTGGCTCAGTTGGTAAAGAGTCTGCCTGCAATGCTTGGAGACCCAGGTTTGATCCCTGGGTTGGAAAGACCTCCAGGAGAAGGGAATGTCAACCCACTCCAGTACCTGGAGAATCCCATGGACCTAGGAGCCTGATGAGCTACAGTCCATCGGAGTGCAGAGTTAGACATGATTGAGCAACCCACACTATTCTGTTCTCCAAAGTGGCTGCCCCAATTTATACTCCCACCAGGAGTGTAGAAGAGTTCCTTTTTTTTTCACACCTTCTCCACTATTTGGTATTTGTAGACTTTTGGATGATGGCAGTTCTGACCAGTGTGAGGTGATGCCTCACCATAGCTTTGATTTGCGTTAGAGAGTGTGGGCATCTTTTCATGGGCCTTATGGCTATCTGTGTGTCTTCTTTAGAGAATGTCCATTTAGGTATTTTCAACTGGGATTTTTTAAATATTTAACTGCATGATATATTCGGTTCTTTAAAAAAAAAAAAAGAAAGAAAGCCTAAAAGATTTCATTTTAAATGTTCGTCTTTAGAGGCATTCCAAGAGTTTGAATTACTAAAATGTGAAAGGTTAGTATGATCCTGAATATATTCTTTTTTTTTTCTTTATCAGTTTTTCTAAATTATAGTTCCCAGATGGCTTGGATGGTAGAGTCTGCCTGTAATGCAGGACATCCAGGTTCGATCCCTAGTTCAGGAAGATCCCCTGGAGAAGGAAATGGCAACCCACTCCAGTGCTCTTGCCTAGAAAATCCCATGGACGGAGGAGCCTGGCAGACTACAGTCCATGGGTCACAAAAAGTCAGACACAACTAAATGATTTCACTTTCTCTTTTCTGTTTTTATCTCCATTCTATTCTCGATTTCTTCCCTTGCCTTTGTCATTTATTTCTTCATTTTTTTTAGGTGTTACTATTCTACAACATTTTCCATTAAATATTGTTTATATTTAATCTTCTTTGTTTCCTAATATACACATTTAAACTATAAATTTCACTTTAAGTACCATTTTAAATTTGTCCCACATGTTTTGATATTTTCTGTTTTTATTTTCATGAAGTTTAAAATATTTTTGAAAAATCTCTTATCATTTTCTTTTGAACCAAAAAAATAAATGGTATGTTAATTTCTAAGTATATAGGAAATTAAAATTATTTTTCTGTTATTAATTTAGAATTTTGCTATATTTAACAAAATATAGAGAACTAGTACATCATAACATCTTTTGGTTTATTACCACTGCTCTCATGCCTGAATTTATGGTTTATTTTTGTGAATGTTCTGTATGTCTTCAAAAGCAATATGCTTGTGGGTGTAGAGTTCTAAATATAGTCTGTTAACTCAAGCTTATTGTTTTTTTTCAGTAAAAGACAGTGTCTCTTCATACAGGGTTGTCTGGTTGCTTTCTTTGTATATTTGCATGGAATATATTAATATCACCAGCTACGATAGTTTCTTTCTACAGTTTTTTAAGTTGCTTGATATATTATGAGGTCATAACTAACACATATATGTGTTAGTATGTTTATTTTGCTGTATTTTTGCTATTGCTGTTCCTTTTATCAGAACACAGGATCTTTTCTTCTTAATACTGTTTTGCCTTATGCTTGATTTCATCAGATGTTGATTTTACTTGTATATTTTTGTTCACATTTTTCTGATACAGTTTTATTTGTCTTTATTAGATTTAAATGTCTTCATTGTGCAGCTTTGAATTTAGCTTTTTTTTTTAAGAGCTTTATTCAGGCCTCTTATATTGATGAAACCTTTTTAATAATATCGTGTTCTTTCTGTAAACATATTCTGTACTGTAAACATTCTGTAAAAAATGTATCTGCTCAGCTCAAGTATAAGAGTAGGTAAAAGTAGTCTTTTTGGAAATAGAGGAACGAGAGTAATTACAAAGATAAATAGTCTGGATTTGCAGTTTCACACAGTGAATCATTCAAAGACTGTCCCAAATTTCACTTGATTTCACACTACAGAGATCAAACTCCAATCTGGTTTACATTCCGGGTTTGGGAGAAAGGATATGCAAAATTGAGTGAGAACCCAGGCTTCATTGAGCCCCTTGCTTAGCAATGTTTATGTAACTTTAAAATAATGGCTCTATTAGAAATTCCCCTGTGAGATAAACGGCAGAGTTCTTCAAGCTGGTAGTTTTCCCAGTGTATACGGTTCGGTGCACCAGCTGTACTGAGGCAGGACATGAAAACCAAACTCAATGAGATAAGCCAGTAATTAGGCTTATGTGATATGCTAGGTGACTGAGCTGTTTAATTGAGAAGGTTACAGCTTGGAATGAGAGCCAAAAGAACCTTGAATATAGTATAAAAATAAATATTTGGTAGAGTCTTTTTTCTTCTCACAATTGAATTGGGTTTTTTAGCAAGTGTATATTAAAAGAAATGAATTATGTATATTTTAGACTGCCAGGGTAAGCTGAAATGGATATGCTTGCAAGCAAATTATGATGGTTTTATTTTCATTTTTTGCTTTACTTAAGCACTGTTTCAATGTATTTTGATGTTTTTAATGTATGATGTGTTATTTTGAAAATACATATTCACAGCAGCTTCTCCCCCGTGAATCAATAGTAATAGGTTAAATAAGAAAATACTGTTTCTCTTTAAAGCTTGGCCATTCTGGGGCACGTTACGTGCACTTATCTTGATGTTTTACTTTCAAGTTGTCTAAGCAAATTGGAAATAGTGCACTGAAGGCACTTTCACATGTGATATCTCTTAAATGCCATTTACAATTTATGTATTCTTACACAGAATTTTCCTTTCTATCTTTAGAGATTGAGAAATAAAATTTCTCCTTGTTACTTCTTTTTTCTATTTGGAAAGGGAAATATTTAAATATATCTCTTGGTACTGTGGATAAACATGGCTATTATTTTATCCATCAATTCCACTGTATGTCTATATTTCCTAGGAGTTTCAGTTTTTCCTATTACATTTATTTTGGTAGTGAGATGTCTATCTTTAATCCAAGTAATTTCTCTTAAAAATAAAATCTTTCTTAACTCCTACTCTGGAATGTAAGTAGTAAACTGTACAGTCATACTTTTTCATCTATGTGTGAGATATTTACATTAAATATGTATGTCATATATAATATATGAAGAGCTGAAAGCAAAAGCTGCCACAGTGTTAGAGAGAAATCATTCATAAACTTTATTTCACAAAACATTAAAGCACCATAAAGAATTAATTAAAGCAATGCAAATATATAATTAGAAAATTAGTTTTAAAAAATTAGTGTTAAAGGCATAGTTTTGAATATATACATATATATATATACTTGACAGATTCACATGACTCTTAATAAGCATATAATGTGTGAGAGAAGAAAACTAAATACATATATACATGTAATTTTCATACCCTTGCAGTTGAATGCATTAATTTCATCACTTTCATTTGCTTATGTCCTTGTTAATCTTTCAATAACTTTATTCAGTATGGGTCAGGCTAAATATGATAAAATAGGAAACAAAAGGATTTTCAAAGGTGGAAGAATTATTCTGATCTGAGGTTTAGCTAATAAACCAGGAGAAATCAAAGACAGAAAAGGAATTGAAAATTTGAGGGTATATGAAAAAAATCATCTCTCATATTTACAAAGCAGATTAACAGATTTAATCTTAACAGATTTCTGCCTCATTGTTGTTGTACAGTTACTAAGTTGTATCCAACTCTTTGCAACCTCATGGACTGCCTCATGCCAGGCTTCCTTGTCTTTCACCATCTCCTGGAGTTTGCTCAGATTCATGTCCATTCAGTCAGTGATGCTATGTAACTATCTCATCCTCTGCTGCCCTCTTCTCCTTTTGCCTTCAATCTTTCCCATCATCAGGGTCTTTTCCAATGAGTTGGGTATTTGAATCAAGTGGCCAAAGTATTGGAGCTTCAGCTGCAGTGTCAGTCCTTTCAACCAATATTAAGAGTTGATTTCCTTTAAGATTAAGTGGCTTGATCTCCTTGCAGTCCAAGGGACTCTCAAGAGACTTCTCCAGCACCACAGCTCCAAAAAATCAATTCTTGGTGCTCAGCCTTCTTTATGGTCCAGTTCTCACATCCATACATGACTGCTGGAAAAACCATAGCTTTGACTATACAGACCTTAGTCAGCAAAGTGACGTCTTTGCCTCATTACTAGCTGCTAATATTGTAGATCTCAGATGAAGCATTTTTTTGGGCGGAACCGTGATAGAAATTAAGATATGTGTGAATGACTAAAATATCAAGGCAAAGAGAAAGACTTTTCTTTAAAACATTTGCAATAAAAAAATGTAACAGAGCAAACATGACTGAAGAAAAATAGACATATTTTATTAAATTATATTTTGATTCATTGAAACATGTGGAGGGGTAATGTATAAATAAGAAATAGATCACTAATGGACAACTACAGAATATAGAACTAGAGTAGAAAAGGTTTATGTGTTCTAATAGAGAAAGAGTAAAACAAGAAAAAGAATAGATGAATGTGGAGAAAGATTTTCAGGTTGGAATATAAACATTGAAAATGTTCATTTTCTAAGATTTTATAATTAAAACATCAAAGTTTCTCCTGAAAATGAGAATCTGAAGAGAGAGGGAAAGTATAACTAATACTGAAGAAAATTGATATTAAAAGAATTTTAAAAAGGATAAAACTGTTTAAAAGAACAGTTAAGCAACCAACTTATATTGGAATAAGTGAACACAATCTATTCACTTTTCCAGAAATGCCTGGCAAAGAAAGAGCAGGAGCTGAGATGGTGTTACAATTTAGCCAAGATGGGAGAAAATGTGAACTCCAGAGAGAGGAAAAACTGGAATTTGAAAATAAACTATTAGAACTTCAATTTCATTTGGATTGTTTAATCCCCAAGAGGTAAAGCTTAACATTTTAAAGACTGAATGCCTGCAGCCTGGTTACCCAGAGAAGGCACTGGCTTACTACAGGGAAACCAGCTATGACCCAATGCTTACAACTGATCCTGATCAATGACAAAGCTTGGATTCCAGATTCACATTGTGCCTGGGAAGCCGTTGAGAGTTTCATCAGTCTTGAAGGCTGACACAATGCATTTGATACGTGGTTAAGATTCCTTTGCAAGACTTAGACCCCAGCTTCATTACCCCATCAGTGAAAGGCTTGTTGTTTTCTTGCTTGTGAGGGCTGATACACCATGCTTGTCATTTGAGACAACTTTAAGAGCATGGCTACTTAACTGACCCCATGATTATGTCAGGGCAGGGGCTGGTACTGCAAGGTTAAGGTGGGGGTCAGTGTCTAGGACATCATACTGTTGTTCTGTCCTGACACTTGTCCATACCAGTGGAGGAGCAGTGCTTCTCTGATCTTGCAGTTTAAAGGTTCCATAGACCAAGGGTCTGTGATCCTCACCAGGAGTCTGAGGTCTGGTCCTGACAGATTTCTGTGCTCACACAGTATGTGATAAAGCAAGTGGGCCTGAGCACCTGCCGTGATGCCTGCTCCTCGAGTTTGCCCCTTCGAATGCTCTCATTCTGGTGTATATGTGTGCGCTGCTTGACGGTTTACTGACAGAAAGTCTAGATGCATAATTTCTATCACGAAGAGAAACAGATCTTGGTTATGGTTAACTGGAGGTAGGAGATCAATGAGCGAGAAGAGAGCTGACTGGTTTTTACAACGGGCAGGTGTCAATAGCTGAGGCAGCTATTGAAAGCTATGAGAGGCAGTATGAAATCAGTAGATGTGGGGGTGCTGGTGAGAGAAGCATAAAGACAGGATTGTGGTTAAAGATAATTTCATGATTTGAGCTCATGCATGTAAGAATTAATGCATTATGTCAAGGTTCAAACTGGAGAGCTGGAGAAGTAATGAGAAAGCAGAATATGGCAAATATTTTTTAAAAATCTATAAAACTTAATAGGTTAAAGTTCTATGAAGAATTTATACTCTGCAAAGTTATTCCTGGTAAATATGTCTTTCTGATATTTTTTGGCATATAATTTCTGGGCTCTGTAATTGGAAAGATTCTAGTAAAGAAGTAAATTTTACCTTCATCTATTTATCTCTAGGTGAAGCAAAATTTCATTCAACTCTTCTATTATTGACTACAAACTACAAAAACCACTCCCCAACACAAACACTACATTGTCTCCCAGAAATAAGAAAATTATAAATCATCTGATGAACATTTACAAAATAATTGTTGGCATAATCATTAATAATGTGCACTGCCATAAAATGTTACTGGAAGTGATAACCTCTATATTTAGGAATTCTAAACCATTTATAATGGTCAACCCATTATAAATAAAAGTGAAGTCAAATATCATATTTTTTCAATTAGGATATCATGTGTTTGAAACTAGGTGCATTTGAAATTGATGTCATTTTAGTTTTAATAAAATATCTTAATTACATCCTTATTAACTTACACTGTAAATTTAAATGATCATGGTACAGAATTAGTTGTAGTAAAAATACCCTTTTAAAACATAAAGTATATCATTTATTATGCTTGATTTAAATTGCTACTTCAGTTTTAGCTTGGTGCCGAATTATCTGTTGGAATTAGCAAATGGAGAATGATAGGCTCATATATGGCATTACAAATACAAGTTAACAACACAATTTAACATTTCACCCTCTCTGAGATGCCAATCAGAAAGTGAGAATTGTCAAATTGCAATTTTTGTCCCCCAATTGTTTAAGTAATAGCATGCCGGAAAGAAAAGTGACTGTGCAAACCACAAAATCAGCCAAACAAAAAGAAAAATGTGAATCTTTAGTTCTGTCTCTAGCTAAGAAAATTCCATGCAGATATTTCTATCTGTTTGGATTACAGGTTATGCTGATAATAAGTAAAATTTTCATTCCAGATGGATTTCAATGAGAACTAAATATTGGGTTCAGCTACTACGAGTTTTTATAGTTTGTAGTCTCAGACAAACATCAGAAAATCCAGCTATGCTTTGGCTTTACTAACTTCTTAAGGGTACCTAAATCATGATAACTTGTAGTTGATAATTGCCAAAAGTTTAAAATCGCGATTTTTTTTTAAAATTTTTTACTCTTGGTGAGAAGGAGGGGGAAAATGAAGGATTTTTCTTATCTCTCAGATATATTGGCCTGTTCTCCAAATGACAGGTTCCTGGCTGATCAACTGTACCACCTGCTACTAAAGCTCAGTAATATTAGTCTGTGGAATGGTTTCATTCTCATCTCACACCTCAGAGATCTTGCGCTCAACCCCAGGCATCCCTTGTGTGTTTAAATCAGCTTAACGGCTCATTCAGTGTGCTGATTTCCTTGTAGGCCTCTGTTTCCTCAAAAAGTGATCACCTTTTGCCAATGCCCTCAGGATTAAACAGGGCAGTCTGGTTTTCCTTTTCTGCATTGGCTCTACCTTTGTAGTCAATAAAAGACTAACTAGAAAAGAATCAGCTGATGAGAGAATCAATCTTCTGGAAGCCTCCCCACAGTTTTCTCATCATTTTTCTACGTCTGTCATCTCAGATTGTAAAATGGAAACCAAAACTCAGTATGTGGGAAGACTTTTACTGCTCCTTGTTAACAAAAACAGTAAGACCAGGGGTTTTGATCTTATGAGTGTATAGGTAAACAGTAAGCTGTAAGTGCACACTCTTGAAGTGGTTTTCTCTGTTTCTAATGGAGGTTTGCAAAGAATTATCAAAGTGGTATCAAAAAGGTCTCCTAACTTACTGTAGTGTGCCCATCCATTCTGAGGAGGTCAAGTTAAATCTGAAGGTCTCATATATGATGATACTGCGGTATCTTATGGTGCAGCAAGCAATACTGTGTTTCTTACTAAGTCAGAGAACTAGGTAAATATAAAAAAGGATCCTTTATAACTGGTTCCATTGCATTAATTTATTTCTATAGCATTACATTTTAAAGCAAGTGACATTTGTCTCATTTAACTTTTATTTTAACAACTTTATCTCATAATTTTCTCTCTTGTAAACTGTTCGAAAATATATATGAAATCTATTCAGATTACTTTTTCAGATAAAGGTCATTTCTTCATATAACCCATTGTATATATTTTCTCCAGCAACAGAGAATCTGAAAATAATTTTCTTCCTGCTTTTACTTTATGGTTTCATATCTCATTTGTAACTTGAAAGCACAATGAGCAGAGGGAATTTATACTTGCTAACTGATCCTATTAAAATATAAAATAGAGTTTGAAATTTGATTTCTTTTTTTTTGCCAGAGTCCAGGCTTTTAGTCAGTTACAATGCTATCAGAACTGTTGAACTTTTCCCTCTGGTAATACAAAAACAACATTTAATTAAAATAAAAATGTATCTTTAAATGTATAAAATCCATTTTAAATTCTCTAGTATGAATTATGTCATTACATTATGAAGTAGAATGATTTCATTGCTTCCTTTCAGTGTCATTGAAGTAGCCCAAGTGATTGAATTGTCACTGCATTCTGGAGCTGGGAGTATGGTTTGGTGAGAATAAGACTGACCATCTTCTCCTGTTTATAAGTTTAAAAATGATAGTGTGTCAATACTATATTTTGTATTTTTGAAGATATTTAGATTTTTTGACTCTATTTGTAGGAAAATAACAAAGTACTATTATAAAGAAAATGACATCGTTACCATTTTTGTAAATATGTGGAATTTATTTCAATTTAGATCATATATGAAGTTAGCTTATAAAGTGTGGAATAGAATACTTTTCATCTCATCAATGTATTCTTCCTATCATTAATACCTATTTACTGTTGATAACATTCTCATCATAACTCTTGATAGATTTTCCAGAAAATATATAATATTTTCCTGAACATTATGTGATTATGTAGGGTTTTGATAATGTAAAAATCCATGATTAAATAAGGAATCTAAATAATATTAGGTACAATATACTTATGCTTTCCATATTTCTGAGCTATTTTTTCAATATTTAATATTGCCTCAGTTTCTCCTTATAAATTGTCCCTCAGACACTGAGTTTCATCTTTATTTAGTGCCCTCTCCAACACTAGGCACTTCTTGTAACCTATTTTAGCTCATTTTGAATCAGTATTGTTTTTACTGTTATATAAACTGGTGGTAAGAGTGTCCATATAAACTAACTAGGTACTATTTAGGCCACAAGTTGCTATTCTTATTTGAATCTTGTAAATGTTAGACTACTTTCAATATTGCTGTCAATGTAGATGGAATAGGTTATAGAATTAAGCAGTCAGAAACAGAAATTTGCAAGCCAACTGAAAAATTACTTAACATATAATAGGAAATATGTAAGTGCTATGAAAAAATTATGTCTTTTTTCAGTTGTATCAGATATATCTTACTTAGAGGAGTTAGAAAAAATAAATAAGTCAGGGGAAAACTTCTATATTTAATAATTCAGATGCCAATTTCAGGGAAAAAATGTACTCTAATATTCCACATCATTCTTCTATTTGACAGTGGCCTCTGATATCCTTTTCCAATTAAAATTAATTTTCATGCCCATGTATTCAAAATTTTTATCCTCTGTCTAGTGAGAAACTCATTGTATTGTATTAAACATTGTGTCCAACCAATATAACCAGCCTTCAAAGTTACAGTGAATCATTGATAAAAATTTAATATTCAAAATTCTATCACTTTCTTTCACTGTTGCTATGGTAAGTGTATGATGAGACAATAGCAGTTTGTATGGACTAGTAAATCTAAAATGCCAAGTTATAAATTCATTAAGAAACTGTATGTAGTAACAGAAGCATCAATGCTATCTGATCAAAGATGACTCACACTTATGCTATTGACAGCAATAATTAACATAATTCATTATAATAATTTATCATTGCATAAGTAATATTAAGAGACAATGTTTATTTACTCTTTACTCTGTTTCCAAAAGAGAAATTTAAAGCTATATGTGTGAAGATCCTTACAATGAAATATAAAAGAACTTTAAATCTGAATAAATTAGGGCAAGAAAAAACTGTAGGTGATGTTGGTACACAAAGTGCAGGATAAGTTTGCTATCCTGGTAGAGATGGATCATACTTTGACTTTAAACTTCCAAGTAACTTGTAAGAAAATAAGCACATTATAAGATACATAATTCATAGTATCCATAACCTAAAAATAACGTAGTTGCCTTGGCAACACAAAGATACTGACAACAAATATAAACTTCCAGGTCTTCATTTAGCAGACACTGTTTAACTTAGGGGATACTATCTGCAGTCACATCATACAGGCAGTAGGGTAACCCATTTCATATGGCTACTTCTTATCACATTCCTCAGTCTATGCTGATGGCATTTTAATAGATTATAATGTTTAAAAAGCTGTTTTATAGTAATGAGAATAAATCTATGTTGATGTTAACCAGTACCTCTTATCCCTAATGTGTTACAGAGAGTAGAATCATGCAGAACCCCTTTCAGCTTTGCTCAAAATCAACTAAGAAGAGTGATCAAAGTGAAGAAAAGCATTGAGGAGGAGTATATTGGTGCCATTAGATTATACATGCTTATGATGGATAGTTTCCAAACATCTGCATCAGCCCCCAAATTTTAAAATGCAATACAAAGCATCACTGTAATTCAGACAGTGGAGGTATGGTGAATACAGATATATCTTGTATTCATTTAACCTAACAGGCAATTGGTTGGCTTACTTGTTCTGTTGTTGTTGTTCAGTCACTAAGTTGTGCCCAACTCCTTGTGACCCCATGGATTTCAGCACGCCCCTATCTCCTGGAGTTGGGTCAAACTCATGTCCAATAAATTAGTGATGCTGTCTAACCATCTCATGCTCTGCAGCCCCCTTCTCCATTAGCCTTCAATCATTCCCAACATCAGGTTCTTTTCCAGTGAGTCAGTTTTTTGCATCAGTTGACCGAAGTATTGGAGCTTCAGCTTCAGCAATTCAGTTCTTCTAACGAATATGGAAATTTCCAATGGCTATGTCTGGCTTAGTCAGGGCTGGATCCAGGCTTCTGCATGATGCCTTTGGGATTATGATATGTAATCTCCAGGCTTTTCTTATCTCTGCCTGTATCCTGACAGGTTCTCTCCATATGACAGTGAGACCGCATTACCATTGGTTGTCATAGTCAAGAGTGTTTTTATGATAGGTCAAAATTCTGAGGAGATCTATTGCTCAGTCCTTTACTAGGGCTATGCTGATGTGACTTTTTTTTTTTTTTGATTGACCATCATTACAACCTGGGCAGCAAATGTTAGCTCATCCACACTATGGGAAATAAATATAAGAAGGATTGCATAGACTTCTGAAATTTCTGATGAAAAAGAGATAAGAACAACAATGAAATGTGTTTATACCCTATAACCTTCTTTCTTTGTGTTAAGGCACATTTTGTATAAAACAATACTTAAGGCAAACAATATTAATCTCTTGGTTCTTCCTGTATTTTTTTAACCAGTATATTAAATATATTAAAATTTAGTTTATTTTGGTATCTCTGTCCTAATTTCCTAGAAGTAAGCTTGTCCAAAAGTAAAATATATTTCTTGATTAGAGACAGCTAGTAATGTTCCCAGTTATTCGTTTTCTATACTTTCCTTTTATTAAATGGACCCCATAATGTAAGATGAGCACATGGATATGCAATAATAGACTAGATTTCCAGCTCTCTTTGCAGCTAATTCTATTTCTAAAATGCATCCTATTGGATACAGCAGAAGTGAATATATGTAACTCCTGGAATACCTAAATAAACAAAATCTACTTACCTAAAACAACCTCTAACCTCCCTTTTCTTGGCATAGAACAAAAGATTGATTTATGGAGAGCTATCTTTGCTTTCATATGGAATTGGTGGTAAACACCTGCCAGTACAGGAGACATAAGAGATGTGAGTTCAATCCCTAGGTCAGAAGGATCTCCTGGAGGAGGGCATGGAAACCTACTCCAGTATTCTTGCCTGGAGAATCAATGGACAGAGGAGCCCGGCGGGCTACAGTCTACAGTGTCACAAAGAGTCAGACACAACTGAAGTGACTTAACACACACACATACACCTTTGCTTTTGTAGATATGAACATCCTTGGAGGGATTCTTAATCTCATGAGGTCTGTGAAACAAGGATCTATGGATAGAATCCAAGGGAAGAATGAACTTAGAAGGGACAAATTAAACTTATTTTTTACTAACCTCTAATTAAAAGCTAGCATTTCTTTCAACTCTAAGTATAGGCAAAACCCATTGTAGTTTTAACTGTATCTGTGCCTTTTTCATTTATAGAAACAAGTTTGTTTTTTCATATCTCACTATAATTGAAGGTGCACAAAAATATCATCTAGTTTCATCTTTTTTTAAGTTTATTTTTAATTGAAGGATAATTGCTTTACAGAATTTTGTTGTTTTCTGTCAAACCTCCACATGAATCAGCCATAGGTATACATATATCCCCTCCCTTTTGAACCTCCCTCTCATCTCCCTCTTCATCCCACCCTTCTAGATTGATACAGAGCCCCTGTTTGAGTTTCCTGAACCACACAGCAAATTCCCATTGGCTATCTATTTTACATATGGTAATGTAAATTTCCATGTTACTTCTTTCATACATCTCACCCTCTCCTCCCTCTCCACGTCCATAAGTCTGTTCTCTATGTCTGTTTCTCCATTATTGCTCTGTAAAAAATTTCTTCAGAACCATTTCTCTGGATTCCGTATATGTACATTAGAATACAATATTTATCTTTCTCTTTCTGATTCACTTCACTCTGTATAATAGGTTTGTTGGTAGTTATCAGGCCAATTACATAGTCCTGGTATTTAGTGTATTAATAAAGAATCAAACATATTACTCTACTGTAGTTTGTTTTTTCTAATATTCTGATGAGATTTACGTTTTAATATAAACTGATGTCCTTCATAGTCTTATTTATATTCAGTAACATTTAAAATGTTACTCAAATAGGTGTTCATGGACCCTGAGGATGGTTCAAGATGATTGGGAATCAGGGAGCATTGTGGAGGGAAAGCCCTCTGGGTTTCTTAGTTTCCAGATTGTCTTTGTCATGCCAGCCTCAAGGCTGAACTGTCACTAGGTTTATTTATCTTCCAGAGCCGCTGTAACTAGCCACCACAAACGAGACGGCTTCAAACAACAGAAATTTAATGTCTCACAGCTCTCAATGCTAGAAGTCCAAAACTGAGGTATTGACTGAGTCATGCTTTTTCTGAAACTTTTAAGGAAGAATTCTTCCTTTCCTCTCCCAACTTCTGATAGCCCCCGTACATTTTTTGACTTGTAAATGCACCACTCCAATCTCTTCCTTCCACTCCACTTGGCATCCTCCCTGTGTATCAGTGTGTTCGTGCTGTTTTCCCATTTTTGATAAGGACACCAGTCATTTTGGACTAAGGGCTCACCCTACTCTGATACAATCTCATTTTAACAAGTCACTTCTGCTAAGACTCTATTTCCAAATAAGATCACATTCACAGATACTGCAGAATGGGACTTCAGTACATCTTTTGGGGGGGACACGAGTTGACCTGTAACACTTGGATAAGAATACATCTCTGTGTAATTTAAGTTATTCTATTTTGAGGTCTATGTGTTCTAAGCTTAGCCTGCACTTGGGTACAAACATATTTTGTTACAAAAGTAAGATAAATTCTAATTTGGACCACAAGTAGCAGAGCTCTTGTGGGGTCCTGATGGGATCCAATCAAATAATTATCCCTAATATATTATAGTTTACAACAACTGTGTACTCCAATCAATCAACAGAGTAATTCCTCTAGAACAACAGCCTAGCCCATATTCTATTTTTAAGTAAAATTATATTGGAACATAACCACATCTGTTCATTATCGCATCATCTATAGCTGCTTTCACATTACTGTGGCAGAGTTGTGTAGCTGCAATAGAGAGTGTGTGTCCTTCAATGTCTAAACTATTTGCAACCTGGTCTTTTACAGAAAAAGTCTGACAACCCCTTCTCTAGGGCATGAGAGGGATAAGTAAGAGATCCGATGTATTCTTCCACTTGCTCGCTGTACGGTGAGGGTGAAAGAATCTTATTAAATCAGAACTCAAAGAATAACATATAAGAGAACATGAACTAGACCTTAAACTGAGCCTATGAATTGCTCAAAACTCAATTTCTAGGTAGAGGATGCATTTACCTGTCATTGAAATCAATTATCTGAAAATAATACCAGACAGAAAGAAAGCATACAACTTCCAAGTTCCCTTAATCATGAGAAAGCAACAATAAATTAAAACTCCCTTGTAATAGAAAAAAATGGTTATTTCAAATCAAGAGAGTAAAATTCTAACAAGAACAATCATTGGTATAATTGCATGATATTTCTTACTTCCACTAGCATTATTAATGGGATTATGGTTTGACCTGACAATGAGAATAGCTTCCCTTGTGGCATTTTGGCAGTTCTATTTCTGTTCTTTGAGAAATAAGGAGGCAGACAAAGGATAAAAGTCCTCGCTTGAGCTGCTGAAACAATAACATAGTGTGAAGAATTTCCAGTTCCTCAGGAGCTCAAAGGATCCCATTTTTATGGCTCCTTGAGAACTGGAAGCTTGATCGACACTCACAGAAAAGACCTTAGTCCCCTTGAAATCAGCAGTCATTTGAAGGAGTATCACTGCATTTGGGGCCTTGTAGACAAATGAGTATAGCAATGAAATTTCTTTTGGAAAGGAAAAAGATATCTCACGTGAAGCAATCACGAAAGGCCACAGTCAAGCAGTCAGCATGTCAAGTTTGGGGTACATTGTAGGAGTAATAGGAAACTTGCCTATCACAGGCTCAGCTGAGTTACTGCAGGAATCAGAACTTTACTGCTGTGCCCATATATAAACTGGATTTCTGTGAAAAGAATGTATTCTACTTTAGAATATTTTGTTTATTCTTTAATAAAAATTTTCAACATCCTGGGGAAAAAAGCACAAGTGACTGTATACTTGATCCTGGTTTGAGAATAGGGTTAGGGGATCAAGATTTAACTCACTATGGCCAGAATTTGATGGAAAAGCAATGTTAGTCAATCTCAATCCAATAGCATCAGACTTTTTAAATGGGGAGATATTTTCCTATTCCTACCCAAAAGGATTTAACCTAACCCATAACAAATTATCATCACACTTCAAAGAACTTCCCCTCCAATCATTATCTTCTTAATGCCCCTCAGTCTCAGTCCTTTTTTCCTTTGTGCTTATCCTGTTTGTCTTTCGCAAAAACTGATTCCGTGTGGATACTTTTATCTGCTTTGTAATAAGTATTACTACACACCAGACATATGAAGACACTCAGAATTATAGCCAGGGCCTTATTAGATTTTTTTCCCTAAACTCCATAGTAAAGAAGGTGAATTTTAAAGGAGAACACAGTAATATTTAGGGTAGAACCTTGAGTAACTTTTCTAAGCAGTCATAGGCCAGATTTGGAAGTACTGGGAACCCCCTTCCACAGGCACCTAATCATGTGCTGTACACACCTTGATCATGAAAATGGAATCAATGAGAGGAGTGAGAGTGAGCTAAGACAAAGGGATGAACTAAGCTTGGAGGAAGGAAAGTACAAGGGTTTTAAAGGATTAATCAGTAGGACATTTGGGAATAGGAAGGAGCTTAATGCGGCTTAAATATATCGAAAAGATAGGTAAGACTGTAAAAGAACTTGGATACATTAAATATAACTTCAGTTCAGTTCAGTCACCCAGTCATGTACGACTCTTTGTGACCCTGTGGACTGCAGCACGCCAGGTTTCCCTGTCCATCACCAGTTCCCAAAGCTTGCTCAAACTCGTGTGCATCCAGTCGGTGATGCCATCCAACCATCCTATCCTCTGTCGTTCTCTTCTCCTCCTGCCTTCAATCTTTCCCAGCATCAGGGTCTTTTCTAATGAGTCAGCCCTTCGCATCAGGTCATCAAAGTATTGGAGCTTCAGCTTCATCGTTAGTCATTCCAATGAATATTCAGGATTGATTTCCTTTAGGATTGACTGGTTTTATCTCCTTGCAGATTAAATATAACTCAAGAAGTATGTATTATGTACCTCTTAAGTGTTCTCCCCAGTGAAAATGTTCTTGTGACAATGCTGTAGAAGACATAATTTTTTTTTTAATTCTCAGTGTGCAGCCTCCTGATAGAGATAAAGATAACAGCAATTCAAGATGGTAGTCATGAATACAGAAATATGCTCAGTCAAAATATGAGAATACAGAGAACAGATACTTTAAGGAAATGTTGCTGGAGAAAATGATTTCTGAGGCTATCTCCAAACGTTGCATGCAATCAATCTGATTTAGAAAGCTGGAAAGGGTTTCTTAGGCAGGGGCCAGAATGAAAAACATAAGAGAGCAAGGTGAGATATAGAACCATGAAAAATTTGGTACTACTGGGCAATACAGAGTGAAATGGAGAAGGTCTTAAATAAACTTAGAGCTTATAGAAAGGGCCAGATTTTTGAGTCTTTGCCAGGCTAAAAATGTCTGCAGACAATTGGGAGATAGGAGGTGTATTGGGGGTAATACTATGTTACTACTAGATTAATTATGTTTTAGATCATTTTGACTAGAGTGTGAATAATAATTTAAAAGTAGCATCACTGCAAGTGCGCAGAAAAATCTGGAGGCTATGGCCCTGTAGATGGAGAAAAAGAAAGAAAATTGACCAGACTGATGGTTTTAAAACTTAGAAATTCATCATAAGTGTAGCTCTCATGTCAGTGTAATTGAGAGACTTATGATACCTTTAAAAGGGAAAATGGGTTCAAAGAACTTTTTTATTTCGGAATGAGGAAAGAAATTTGATTTTTGACTCAAATACACTGAGTCAAAAGCATCAAATACACTGAGTGCATGATTGGAGAAGGCAATGGCAGCCCACTCCAGTACTCTTGCCTGGAAAATCCATGGACGGAGGATCCTGGAAGGCTACAGTCCATGGGATCGAAAAGAGTAGGACAGTAGGACACGACTGAGCGACTGCGCTTTCACTTTCAAGAATCTCCTCAAGTTTAAAGGGACAGGACAATCTGTAGAAACATTGAATAGGCAGAGTTTCAGCTTGGAGTATCTGGCAGACTCTTGTGATAGTCACAGGCTTTTAGTTCAAATCCAATACAAATTTGCAAACCTACTATTATATAAAACATTTATCATTTGCATAGAAAAATCTAATTATACTTTGGGAGTTTAGTTCTCCTATAGCTATGGTAGAAAAGACCAACCATCAAAATGCTCAGCATTGAATGGACTCAATTTGGAAAGCAACTGTAGAATCAAAAATGTCTATCTGTTCTTTGCAAATTTTGGGCTTACTTCGTATGCATTTTAGTGTTTCATTATTAGGAAGCCCACACTCAACTCACTTCCCCAGTACTATCTTGCTATGACCATGGAAACAGTTACTTTTTACTAGTTCTGAAAAATTGTTGTAAATTCTTAAAACTTTTTTCTTAATGGCTAGAATATGAGCTCCTAAAATATAGAAGATGGGTCTTACTTATCTTCTCATTGGCAAAAAAAAGTAAATTTTTCAGACAATAATTTTTTGTTGAATAAATTGATTATTTTGTGTATAAATGATTTATTCACATAGTTATTTAACAAAAAAATTCTAATCATTTATAGTTATCTGACTGCCTGTTTAGTGCCTTCTATACCTGGCATTTGAAAACTCTTTCTGGGTCAATGAGTGTTTCAAATAACTGAAGCTAATCTCTCAAGCCTCTTTGTTTTAACCACTTTTGATAAACATCTTTTCAAAATTGTATTACATGCTGTAGATAAGAGAATAAGCTTTAATTAATTTAACCATTTCATGATGACTCAGGTCCATTATAATAAGCATTAATCATTGTACTTTATAGCAAAACAATGCAGACCTTAGGGACCATTGAACCAGACAGAATGGTTTGTGTGTGATATCTAATGGACTCAAATTGCTGTATTTTTCTCGTTGGTCTTCTGTGTTCTACTATTTTCCTTCTGTCACCTGTCACTCTGTGTTGCTAGGGAAACCAGACAACTATACTTGTTAAAACAGTAATCTTAATTTTAGATGTGTAATATCTGAATCCATGTGCATTTGCTACATGGAGTCTCCCAGGTAATTGATTTCATTGAATGCTGTCAGTTGGCATATTCCCCTTTCCTAGAACTCCTGGAAGTATGTGAAATGAGAAAACATTTTTTAAAAAATTTATATTAAGATATTTAATAGAACACAGTACACAACTCAAACATGAATAATGTGTGTAGCTCGCAATAGACATTAAGAGTTTCTGTTTGATATTCTCCTTCCTCATAAACATTGATTCCTGGGCTGATATAGAAAATGTGTGTGTGTGTGTCTGTGCATGAGTGCAAGTGTCCTTGTGTTAGAGTTCAGATCCTGACTATACAGTAATCTTTGTTGCCTTCAAATTTATATTTTCATTGGCATAAACACCGTATTAGTTTCCCAGGGTTACTTCTTAGATACTTCTTAGTCAACAATTGTCTTTCAGATCTGTTTAACTTAATTACCATTTTCCCCGTCTGCTTTAGCCCTTCTCTTTACCCATTTACTTTGGCTTTTCTGAAATCCAAAAGCCACATGACTTAGCACCTACTCTGTTAAATCTTGCTTTGACTCCCAATTTTGAGGTCATCAGTGACCTAGATGTTGCTAGATCCAGTGGTACAGTCTTAGCTTTCCTATTCCTGGACCTGTTCACGGTGTGTTGGCAGAGTCGATCACTCCTTTTTTTGGAAACATCTTTTCATTTGGCTTCCAGGACCTCATCATATTTTGATTTTCTTCCAGTTATACGGACCACTGCATCTAAGTCTGCTTTGTTGGTTTCACTTTTTCTTCCAGGTTTTGAAATGTTGAAATAAGTCAGTATTCTTACATTCGACCTCTTCTCTGTTTATACTGAATCCTTGAGTGAACTGATCCAGCCTTGTAGATTTAAATATTATTTGTATGCTGATAGCAACAAATTTGTATCTCAAACCCTGCTTCTTGTCCTAAACATCAAATGTTTGTTTACCATCTCTGCCTGCTGCTCCTCTGCCTAGATGCCCCAAATTTACCTCTAAACTTAATAGCCATAAAATGGCTCCTCTTTCTTTATTATCTCAGGAAATAGCTCCATTCTTCCAATTGTTCTGCCCAAATGTTAGAGAAAACATTTATTTATTTTTCTCACACATCCATAACCAATTCTTCTGTGAGCTCTACCTTAGAAATAGACCTGTAATCTGATTAGCTCTCTCACCCTTGCCTGCCTGGTCTGCCAGGTACTGCCTGGTCTTCAGTACCTCTTAGGTGTGGCAATAGCCCCTTAGCTGATCTCCATGTTTCTGTTCATTGCCTTCCACAGCCCAGTGTCCTCACAGAAACCAAGGTGATCTTTAAAAGATGAAACTCGAGATCTTGTCATGCACACCTCTCTCCCTACTCTCCAATGGCTTTTTGTTAAGTTTAGAAAAGCATCAAGAACCCCTGGCACGGCCCTTGAGGTTCTGTGAAATCTGGTCATTTGGTTCATCTACAATTTCATTTCCTGCATGCATCTATCTCCCTCTGTGAAGCAGGCACACAGGCCTCCTTCCTGTTTGTCATATCAAGTACAGCTCTGGGGTTTGCCACTCTTTCTTTTACCCCCTTTCATGCTTTCCTATATGCCCATAACCTGCTTTCTCAATAACTTAATTGCAAAATTCCCCTTCCCAGAATCTTGTTCCATGATCAATCTTAGTATAAGAGCATACACATTCTTTCTAGCTTATCCTCATCAGACTCTGGTATACATATTAGTTTGTTCACTTTGTGTACATCTGTCTGTACATCTCTCATCCAACTAGATTTTAAGCCTCTTGAGAACAGAAGCTTCCTTTGTTTTGCTTCCTGTTATATCTTTATTACCCAAAACAGTGCTTAACACTTAACAATGCTTCATGTGTATGTGTGGGATCAATGGATTGATGGATAATGGTCTTTGGGTCTCCCAGTTATTTTCTAGGCTCTTCTTGAGAAATGTTTTTTGCTAATCTACCCCCAGATTCTCTTGGATTTGTACCATTTACCCTCTCCCGTTTGCTTTAGTCAAGCATACACACTAAGTCAATTTGTTCTGTCCCAAGGATCATTTGTGTCTAACCTATAGAACAAAATCTTTGTGACAGCTGCTTTCTCTGATGTTCAGGTGCTTTTTATTGCCTTATTTTGGGCTTGTGGTTTTGTTGAAGCTGACTGTGTTTATCTGAAGTCAGAATGCCAGTAAAGGTAGGAATTAGGCTATGCATTTTATTGTTTAAAATACTGGAAGTTTTTGAGTAAGGACATCTTAAGGAAATTATATTTGATGTGTACTGGAATTTTATATAGCTCCTTGGCATGACTGAGCCATTTAAAAGCAATTTAATTTTTCTTTTTTTATGTTAATAATTTGTTTACATACCATTTAGTGAAGTGGCATTGAAATATATTAGAGATAAATGGAAATGAATATAAATAGAGAAATAAGTTAAAATGTGTTTTATTATAGGTCCCATTTGGAAATATGAAGAATAGTGGAGACAGCAGAAATTTCTGAAGTAGAAAAAATTAAAAGGAAAGTTGAAACAGACATTCATTTTATGTTGATGAATGGTGAAAATTATATAAACAGAACTAAATAAAATAAGTGCAATCAATACACAGTATTGTAACAGCAGTTCTAATGCATCATACTTATTATAATAGTGACCTAGTATATTGAAATCTCTTTACTAGTAAGGTTTTCAGAGATTGGTTTATACCTACATTATGTGTGCCATTGACTTGAATGTAACTGATTTCAGTTATAGTATGAATGTAAAGTTATAAGAGAATTTCATTACAGTTTATGAGTATTGCTTTTTGTGAGTCACAATATCAAAGATATTCCAAGGGAAAAAAAGAGCCTATAAAATAGGTGAACAGATATAGACAAGTCTAATGTTTTAAACTGAATTATTTGAGAACACATGAAACATTAAAAACTGGGTACTAATTAAATGCTGTCATAGCATGAAGTATTAAAGATCTACTCAGATGATAGCTTTTTCTTATATCTTGAGCCCTCTATTATAGTATTAGAGGAAAAATAATCTATGTAGAATAAAACAAAGCCCAAACTTCACTGACCAAACCAACTAAATAAATAAACAACAAAGCAAATAACTCTGTTGACTTCTGTTTTGTTTGATCTTTGTTTTAACAATGAAATAATTTATTGGCACACTTAATTAAAGTGTCCAAGTTTGGGTAGGACTGCTGAGACTGCTTGTTGCCTAGCCAAAGTATCTTTCCCCATTCTCTCCTGTTAACAGAACCTTGATTTTATTCAGGGAGGCAATATACGTAAAGACAAAAACAAAGCCTCTCCTAAACCATAGCCTTGACTAGACGAACCTTTGTTGGCAAAGTAATGTCTCTGCTTTTCAATATGCTATCCAGGTTGGCCATAAATTTCCTTCCAAGGAGTAGGTGTCTTTTGATTTCATGACTGCAACCACCATCTGCAGTGATTTTGGAGCCCAAAAAATAGTCTGACACTTTTCCCACTGTTTCCCCATCTATTTCCCATCAAGTGATGGGACCAGATGCCATGATCTTAGTTTTCTGAATGTTGAGTCTTAAGCCAACTTTTTCACTCTCCTCTTCACTTTCAGCAAGAGGCTCTTTAATTCTTTTTCACTTCCTGCCATAAGAATGGTGTCATCTGTATATCTGAGGTTATTGATATTTCTCCCGGCAATCTTGATTCCAGCTTGTGCTTCTTCCAGCCCAGCGTTTTTCATGATGTACTCTGCATATAAGTTAAATAGGCCAACAAAGTTTCATCTAGTCAAGGCTATGGTTTTTCCAGTAGTCATGTATAGATGTGAGAGTTGGACAGTGAAAAAGGCTGAGCGCTGAAAAATTTATGCTTTTGAACTGTGGTGTTTGAGAAGACTCTTGGGAGTCCCTTGAACTGAATGGAGATCCAACCAGTCCATCCTAAAGGAGATCAGTCCTCGGTGTTCATTAGAAGGACTGATGCTGAAGCTGAAACTCCAATACTTTGGCCACCTCATGCGAAGAGTTGACTCATTGGAAAAGACCCTGATGCTGGGAAGGATTGGGGGCAGAAGGGGAAGGGAATGACAGAGGATGAGATGGCTGGATGGCATCACTGACTCGATGACCATGGGTTTGGGTGGACTCCAGGAGTTGGTGATGGACCGAGAGGCCTGGCATGCTGCAGTTCATGGGGTCGCAAAGAGTTGGACATGACTGAGCGACTAAACTGAACTGAACTGGTTGTTAGGTCTGGTTGTATGTCATAGGTATGGTCAAACAGGGAAAAGTGGGGATCTTGGGTGAGGTTTCCAGGACTCAGCTAAAGTCAGCTTGTACCCTTCATTTTTACTCTTTGCTCTTTTCCTTCTTTCTGCTAGAAAAAGAGAGGTGAGTGGAACTCTAGCAGCCACATTGAGGGAAAGATTTTGGGGAGCCTGAGTTATTGAGTGTTGATTGTATTAGAGTGTTTGCTGCAGTCCTGGATTAGCTATTTCCAGATTTCATTCATATAATTAAAATTAACCTCCAGTTTTTTAAATTTCTGTTACTATCAGCTGAATATAATTCCTGCATAATGCAAGTAGTCTTCAAGTCATCAAAGTTAAATTTGTTGAATTCTCTCGCTTTTGCTGTCTGTGATTTACCCACATTTGCCTTTCCCCATGTATCAGCTTTGTCAATGAACTGGCTCCCTTCGTGGAAACAAAATGACCAGGAATTCTAGGCCTCACAACTGCACATTGTATTGATGGAACAAAGAAGAATCCCCTTCTTTGCCATTAAAGACAAGTTTAGTGATTTCTTTCCTACTTAATCCAGCTAAGCCAGTTGCTGTGCAGGAGATACGGATTATTGCATTCAGCCTAACTATCCCAACCCAATAGCGTCCAAAAAATAAAATATGATATTAAAATATTTGTGCAGTGTATTTGTGAATGTGTTTTTGGTAATGCTTTTGTTTTTCAAATTACAACAGCAATGAAAAATCATTATAGAAAAAAATAGAGAAAAATATAAGAAAATATCACTGATAATTTCAAGAGCAATGCAGTTGAGTATCTATAGGTTTTGTGTGTGAATACACATCTGTACACACAATAAAGATGGTGTTTTCTTAAAGGATACTGGACACAGAAGAAATTGAGGAAGTTAAAATTAAATATTGTTTTATGAATAAAATTGTTTAAGAATAAACTAAACCTATTAAAGTAGAGATATTTATCAGATTTGGCATATCATCAGCATACTGTGTATATATATAGGAAAATTTGGTTTCAGTGTTATATATATACATAAGTATGTATATTAATAAAATAAAGACCATTTTAAAGCTATTATAAAGTTAATATCTTATCTTCTTTTTAACTTTAAGTATTTTGCATGACACTAAATACTATTGGATTGTTTTAGTTACTTTTATGGCTATGTATTATTGTATCTTATAGATCTTCATAATGTATTTAATCAATTCCATATCATCTGGTATCCCCCCACATTTAACTATAAAATAAATAAAACTGTGGTTGATATGTTCATTAATAAATCTATAACTAAATTAACAAATCTAAATACCACTAATTAGTTTGTTAAGGCAATAAGTCACTTTGGAATGTTTTGTTAAAGGATATGAACATTTAAAAATTTTTTGCTATTAATTGGAAAATGAGGTAATAGTTTATTTTATACTTAGAAGCATAAAACATCTATTGCTATAACATTATAGACAGTGAGTAGCATTTTTATTCACGTTCAATTTCATAGTTTTAATGTCCCCCTTTTGGATTATTAGTGAAATTAATAATTTTTTCAGAATTATGTATTTTTATATTTTCTTCTCTTTTTGTTTATATTCTATATTTGCCTAGTTTTACTTATATTTTTCTTACTATTTTTATATTATATTTTAAAATCTTCTATGTGCATATATTCATTACAAATATTTTCCAGGTAGTTGCATACATTTCTTATGATCCGTGGACATTTTTAGGGCTCAGAAGTAGTCAAAATATTAGTTTTTCCATTTATGGTGACTTTTGTCATTTTGCATTTTATTCTTTGTTTCATATTTTGAATTATTTTGTTGATCTGCTTTGCTTTCTGAAATTTATTTGGGTTTAAGTCTTCAGAGGAGAATCTAATATTTTTTTCATTTCTAAATGACTAAATAATTATCCTATAATAATTAATTCCCTCCCTTCCTATTAAGTGATGACATCTTTGTTTAACTTATTTTTGATAATAAATCTGCTTGCAGAGAACCTTTTCCATTTTCTGTCAGTTCTTGATGTAATATCATATTTCTTTGATTACTATTGCTTTATAGCCTTAGTAATTCTTAACAGAAGTCCTCTGCTATCAATATTATTTTTCAAAATTTTCCCACATATGAAGATTTTTGGATGTATTCTAAATTTATTCTGTAAAGTTAAAAATGATGAAAACTGGGCTTTTCAATGGAATTATCTATAAACCTATTTATAGATAGGTTTTGTAAAACTGCTTTTGCAAAACAACATTTTTGTAGTATTCTGTTTTCACACTCAGAACAGTGATTGGTTTTCATGTGTTCAGAACTTTTTAAGGTCTACATCAGTTAGAAATCTTGTAGAAGGCATATAGCACACCCAAGGAGATTGTGATGAAGGGATTGTTGACAAAGATATGGAAGAGAAGAAAATAAGGGACAGTGAAGCACCCTGATGCTATTAATGGTAGGGAACAATGATCACTCCTAGATCCCTAGGCTTGAAGGGATAAGAAGAAGCAATAGTTACCAAAATGCTGTGAAATCTAGAACCGGAGAAGAGAGCTACCTTACAGAAGCAGCAACCTTCTGTTGAAGAGTTCAACCACCACCAATCTCATGACTCCAGACAGAGAATAGAGGTAAAAACATAATTTGAATGCTCTCTCTCCAACCATCCTTTTCTTTTTAGCAGAGCCTCCTATTGATTTTACCTAGAAGGCAAAAGAACCAGTATGGTACAGTTTACAGAGATTAACCTCCTGGGGCCAAACCAGGGAGAAGATGAATGAAGAAATGTCTGTCCTTCAATAAGTTTGTGGTTTCCTCCTTACAGGTTTTTACACTTTCCTTTTAGGCCTAAGTAAGTGTGCTTTGGATTGCTGTATCAGTCAGCATTCTTACAGGAGTCACGGCACATTAAGTTGGAATATTTGAACTGGGTTTTTAGTGAAAGAATGTGAGTGTGGGTATAGTATGTTTCTTAGTAAAGGAAATGGACATTAATTGTCTCCCATGGGTCTGAAGGAACAGTGTAAATATAGTTTGTGCAAAATCTGAAATATTTATTTAAAACTAATGCTAGAAGTGTGAGTATTGTGAGTATAACATAAATTGAGATGTTGAAATGATAATTTTAGGATCAACATTCTCAACTGATTTCATTCAATATCCAAATATCATTAATTTCAAGAGATTCTTTCCAAATGATTCACATAAAATATAATTTCTATTTCCTGAATGGCAGTGTCTACAAAGGAAGTGATATGTACTTGATGATTGCTAAGAGAAAAGTAGTAAACAGCCTTCCAAACATCTCAATCTTTAGAGTGTATTTAGTAGAAACTTCTAAATGTCCTCTAGGCTTTACTCTTTGCCTCTTCATTTTAGAAACAGAACCTCTTGAATTTTACGAGGGCATATCCTCCCAGCGAGAGACTAGATTCTCTTTCCTTTCCAACAGTGTGATCATGTGACTAAGTTCTTGCCTGGAAAATGAATGGAAGGGATTTGTGCAAACTTCTCTTGTAATGTAACTGAGAGTGAACTCCATTTATCTTTTTCCTGCTTTTTGTGGACTGAGTGGGGGTATGTTTGACCATGCAGACAAGGTCCTGCATAGGAAATGGGACAGCAGCAAAACAGGAATGTGTTAGTCCAAGTACTCTTGAAAGCAGATATCAAGAGGGGATTGTATGCATAAGAGATTCATTAGCGCAAAGAGTTTTAGGGGATAAAGAGATTCCAAAGAAAGGAGAATCGGGCAGGAAAAGTGAGACTCTCCTCTGAGAGGTGGCAGTGTGTTATTAGAAAAGTTTCAGCAAGGGATACAAGAAGTCCTCAGGCTAAAGTTGCTTGTTAGACAGACCTGTGCTCTGCAGAAAAAAGGGCTTTCATTGGTAGCTCAGTTGTATGCAGTTGTTGGTTGGCAACATCCTGGGGTCAGGGTGGCCTCCATGATAATGAATCCAGAAAAGTGACAGAGGGCATCAGTGGTCAACTAAGCTTCTTGCTTTGGGATATCTGAGTGGTGGTTTTATGGCCACTATAAGAAAAATTTTGGATCCCTTGGCGAATCAAGGAAGCAAAGCGATCTTCCTATCCTGAAACATTTCCCTTCTTCTTAACTGTTTTATTAGAGAAAATCAATTTCTATTTTTTTTAAAGTTAATATATTTCAGGGATTCTGTTACAACAACCTCCTTTGTGTCCATTATAACATATAGTACATGTATGTACTATAGCTCATTTGTGAAACAGGACAACTTGTGTAAATTTGCTTCTTTAACTAGATAATGTGCTTTTGAGAAGAGTGCAGATAATGTCCATCATTATCATATTAACATGTTCATCTTAAGTGCGTTATTGACCCATTGCAGCAGTTACACTTACAGTAGAAATGTGCTTTCTGTGTACCAGCATCTAAGTGACTCTTCACCAGCAGATAACACAGAGATCTTCTTTTACATTATAGGAGAAATCCACTGAAGCTCATGCTGTCCAGTCAATATACAATGCAAGACATATATATAATTTTAAATGTTTAGATAGTTACATTAAAAAGGTAAAAATAAACAGATGAGATCACTTTTAATATGTTTTATTTAGTACAGTAAATCCAAAAGATTGTCATTTCAAAATGTAATCAATATAAAAATATTAATGAAATATAGCATACCCTTTTGTTAGTATTAACTCCTCAAAATCTGGGATGTATTTCATTAGCAGCACACCACATTTGGACGTTAAATTTTCATCAGCAATCTTTGATCTGTGTTGAGATTTATAAAGTTCATAGTTAAAAAGGTAGATTCCCATATTGAGTTTGTTCCAAAAGTACTTAACATAAAATGAATTTACTGTCTTAAAATTAAAATAAAAAATAATTAAAATGTAAAAATTTCAGTCCTTGGTCACACTTGTATAAGTGGACTGGTGTCTTCCATATTGGATAGCAAAGCTAAATTAATCCAATTAGGGTAATCCCATCCAGTTTGCCTCACTGGTTGTTTTTAGGCAGAAATCCATTGATTGATTAGAAAATCAAGTATGCAGCATTCATTTTGCCATGAGATTTTATGGTTGTCCCTTGAAGTTAAACTCAGAATGTATGTTGTATAGTTGGTCACATGATACTGTCCTTGCTAAACATGTTCAATTCTGCCTGCCATTACATCACAGATGATAATTAAATAAATAAAGAAAGCTGTGTTCCAGTTGCATTTTATTTATACACATTGAGAAAATTTGAATTTTATGTAACTTTCATGTACTGCAAAGTGTTACTCTTCTTGTGAATTTTTCCAACCATTTAAAGGTGTGAAAGCAACTTTTAGCCTGTGAGCCACACAAAAACATGTTGTAAGCAAGTACTTTCCTGCAGGTCTAATTTTCAGACCCCTGCTCTATTGCCTTAGAAATAAAAAAGGAAGCAAATATTTTGCAATCATGAGAGGAGGTAGGGTGTAAATGAACTTATATTCCAAAATAGGCCCTGCAAGCTGAGGGACTTATAGACAAATGGACTGAACAACATTTATTTGACTGTGAAGACCACCTTCCTTCTTCTTACCTTAGTCAAAAAACAGCCTTCCTTGTTTAAGCCAGTTTAATTTGGATTTTCTATTACTTGTAATACCTTACAGAAAACAATGTCCTGTTTTACTTCCTTGTGAAGTTCTGAAATAGGTTTTTATTTCACACTAATATTACTTGATGTTCAGTTCAATTCAGTTCGGTCACTCCATCATGTCTGACTCTTTGCAATCCCATGGACTGCAGCACACCATCTTCCCTGTCCATCACCAACTCCAAGAACTTACTCAAATTCATGTCCATAGAGTCAGTGATGGCATCCAAACATCTCATCCTCTGTCATCCCCTTCTCCTTCCACCTTCAATCTTTCCCAGCATCAGGGTCTTTTCAAATGACTCAGCTCTTCTCATCTGGTGGCCAAAGTATTGGAGTTTCAGCTTCAACATCAGTCCTTCCAGTGAATAGTCAGGATTGATTTCCTCTAGGATGAACTGGTTTGATCTCCTTGCAGTCCAAGGGACTCTCAAGAGTCTTCTCCAACACCACAGTTCAAAAACATCAATTCTTCGAGACTCAGCTTTCTTTATAGTCCAACTCTCACATCTATATATGACTATTGGAAAAAACCATAGCCTTTACTAGACAGATCTTTGTTGGCAAAGTAATGTCTCTGCTATTTAATATGCTGTCTAGGTTGGTCATAACTTTTCTTCCAAGGAGCAAGCATCTTTTAATTTCATGTCTGCAGTGATTTTAGAGGCCCCCAAAATAAAGCCTGTCACTATTTGCATTGTTTCCCCATCTACTTGCCATGAAGTGATGGGACTAGATGCCATGATATTATTTTCTGAATCTTGACTTTTAAGCCACAGATCAAAGTGTTGAGTTTTAAGTTTTTCATTCTCCTCTTCCACTTTCATCAAGAGAATCTTTAGTTCTTTACTTTCTGCATAAGGGTGGTGTCATTTGCATATCTGAGGTTATTGTTATTTCTCCTGGCAATCCTGATTCCAGCTTGTGCTTCATCCAGTCCAGCATTTCTCATAATGTACTCTGCATATGAATTAAATAGGCACGGTGGCAATATACAGCCTGACGTACTCCTTTTCTGATTTGGAACCATTCTGTTACTCCATGTCCAGTTCTAACTGTTGCTTCTTAACCTGCATGCAGATTTCTCAGGAGGCAGGTCAGGTGGTCTGATATTCTTATCTCTTTAAGAATTTTCCAGTTTGTTGTGATCCACACAGACAAAGGTTTTGGTGTAGTCGACAAAGCAGAAGTAGATGTTTCTCTGGAACTCTCTTGCTTTTTTGATGATCCAGTGAATGTTGGCAATTTGATTTCTGGTTCCTCTACCTTTTCTAAATCCAGCTTGAACATACGGAAGTTCACAGTTCATGTACTATTGAAGCCTGGCTTGGAGAATTTTGAGCATTATTTTGCTAGTGTGTGAGATGAGTGCAATTGTGCGGTAGTTTGAACATTCTTTGGCATTGGCTTTCTTTGGGATTGGAATGAAAACTGACCTTTTCCCATCCTGTGGCCACTGCTGAGTTTTCCAAATTTGCTGGCATAGTGAGTACAGCACTTTCACAGCATCATCTTATAGGATTTGAAATAGCTCAACTGGAATTCCATCACCTCCACCAGCTTTGTCATAATGATGCTTCCCACTTGACTTCACATTCCAGGATGCCTGGCTCTAGGTGAGTGATCACACCATCGTAGTTATCTGGATCATTAAGATTTTTTTTTGTATAGTTCTTCTGTGTATTTTTGCCACCTCTTCTTAATATCTTCTGCTTCTGTTAAGTCCATACCATTTCTGTCCTTTGTGTTGCTCCTCTTTGGATGAAATGATCCCTTGTTATCTCTAATTTTCTTGAAGAGATCTCTAGTCTTTCCCATTTTATTGTTTTCCTCCATTTCTTTGCACTGATCACTGAGGAAGGCTTTATCTCTCCTTGTTATTCTTTGGAACTCTGCATTCAAATGGGTGTATCTTTCCTTTTCTCCTTTGCCTTTTGCGTCTTTTCTTTTCACAGCTATTTGTAAGGCCTCCTCAGACAACCTTTTTGCCTTTTCGCATTTCTTTTTCTTGGGGATGGTCCTGATCACTGCCTCTTATACAAAGTCACGCACCGCCATTCATAGTTCTTCAGGCACTCTGTCTATCAGATGTAATCCCTTGATTCTATTTGTCATATCCACTCTATAGTCGTAAGGGATGTGATTGAGATTATACCTGAATGGTCTCGTGGTTTTCCCTACTGTCTTCAATTTAAGTCTGAATTTGGCAATAAGAAGTTCATGATCTGAGCCACCATCAGCTCCAGGTATTGTTTTTGCTGACTGTATAGAGCTTCTCCATCTTTAGCTGCAAAGAATATAATCAGTGATTTCAGTATTGACTATCTGGTGATGTCCATGTGTAGAGTCTTCACTTGTGTTCTATTTTTTGTGCTCTGTTTTTTTTCTTCTTTTTTTGTCTTCTAGTGCCTTGGAACCACTCAATGATAGGATACATAACATATATGTTGTGTGCTAAGGCAGATAAAATATGAGATGTCATTTACTCTGTCAAGAGTGAAGACCAATGAAATAATGATGAGTTTAATCACAGACTGAATCTTCTTAAAGTTAACCTTTAAACGGGCTCCCTGGTAACTCAGTGGTAAAGAATCTACTTGTCAATGCAAGAGACATGATTTTGATCCCTGGTTTAGGAAGATCCCCTGGAGAAGAAAATGGCAACCCACTCCAGTATTCTTTACTGGGAGATCTCATGGACTGAGGAAACTGGCAGATTTCACAGTTCATGGGATCACACAGTTGGACACGACTTAGCAAGTAAACAACAACAACAAAATTTTAAAGACATATTTCCAAAGTTAGACTATTATTTAACTAAAAGTAATTTTTAAAAATTCAGATGGATAGAGACTCAGGAGGATTTAAGTGAATTGCTTAGATGACACTGCTTTCAATGGCTGAATTGGGTTTTGAACCATCATCTGCTTAGCTCTGAAGCCTGGCTCTTTAATGTTCTATGCCACCACATGAATGAATAAATTCTGAGATATATCTAAGTCTTTTATTTTTAATTTACTGATTTATTACAGTAATACAAAAAATGAATAGCTAGATTCAAATTCAAGATAGAGAAGAATAAATTCTACTCAAACCAAACTGATAAATTTTAGAGAAAAGAATTATGTGTAGGGCTATTGTTCAAAAGGTCAGAGGAAATTGAAAAATTGTCAAGATACATGTTAAAAATTTATTAGAGTAATGATGACTTTCTCTCTTACCAATGTTTATCAAAATTAAAACAGTATATTAATTTCCAAAGTTTTACATCAAATTAAAAATAGGTTGAGTGAATCAAATGATCTAATCAACATTTGCTAGAATTTCACTCTATAAATTCTCGGTAAAAGCTATAAGCATCTTTTTTTCCTTTAAGATTTATTTAGTAGGACAATTTCGCTGCTTTTTTCATTTAAAATAAAATGACTTCTACTCTTGCAATATATTTCACATAGTATTAAATATTTTTATGTTTTCATTTGAGCACCATATCCCAGAATGAATATTCCAAGTCATACAAACTGTAATAGTAATATTAATATATCTTTTTATTTTCTAATTTGAAATAAAATTTTTATGGTTATATAATAAAATCTTGAGTACACTGAATAGTTGAGTTTTCACAGAGAGACACCCTGACTGAAGCTAAGATCATGTATATTTTCTTGGTAGCAGAACTATCATTTAATTCAGTTCTTATAAATAGATCATCTCTCAATACACTCTCCTTGATTCTTTAACCATAATCCTAGGAAAAGCAGTTGCAAATCCATTTGATTGTTAAGCTTAAATAATATTTTACATCATGTCAAAATGATCAATCAGTTAAGGTAAATGTCCACTCTGACTAGTAAACTCTGCTTAATGATACAACCAGTTCATGAATGCAGTTTCAATAAAAAAAATCTATTTCATATTTTATAGCCAATTGGCATATTGAATTTCTCAATTTTCACCCAGTTTCAAATGGTCATGTTTCAAATTATATTCCAATACTAATATTTGTATTACATTAGTCTATAATGTTTTTCAGGAGACTGTGGTCAGAATTCTAGATCCAAATCCAAGCTAGTCAGTTGCTACTTTATGCTATTCATAGAGCATAAGGGCATGCTCTAAGTGGTCTTCTATTTACAAGTTTTATTTCTGTGCCAAAAGGAAGGGAGAAAAATAATCCCATGAATATTGAGACCATTAAACCATAAAATAAAATTTGTATCTTGAAGGAAGTCACCCTCACTCATCGGTCATTTGCTCCATGGTTCAATGAATGATCTAAATAGTTCTGCAAAATTAAATTTTTATTTAGTGCTGATGAAATATTTATTTATTAAAAATACAGTCATCTGCAATCAAATTTTTACTTCAGTCTCTATATTTGGAATCTGCTGATAGTTACTGGAAGCTGTTTGGGGATTGAAACTCTCAGCACTATTGTATTGTGATCAATAATTAAATTTAGTGCTGACATGCATCTAGTTTATGCAACAGTCTCTGACAATCCCATCTTGCAAAATTAATCCTTTTCAATTTATTTAATAGAGGACATGAACAATGAAATAATTCAGATGAGTACCAATGTAGGATTATTTCTGGTCAATATTGCTTTATTATAAATTGGGTCCACATACTCATTAGTAAATTAACTGTCAAATCTGAAAACAGCCTTTTTTGTTTAAAGGTAATTATTGGTACTGAAGACAAGAAGGCACTTAACCTTGCTGTACAGTAGTCCTTACCACAGTGTTTTTTACTCCAGGCTATAACTAACCCATCAAAGCTGCGGAGGGAAAATAATTAGTGATATTAAATGGATGAAAACTTAACTATTACAAAGCCGTAACTGTTTAGATACAAAGAGCATAACTAGATAATAATGGGCTTTTATAATTACTTGAATTCTGGCTTTGTTTTTTGAGATATTTTACTTTTTGTCACCTGAAAAATCTATTGGAAAGAAAAGAAACCTTGATGTAGAAAGAATTCTATTTAGGAAACATAGGTTAAGAGTGGCTGATTTTTTTTTTCATTAAAATCTCATAAAAATGCTTCTTTTTTTGTGAGATTTGACAATTTGTAAGTTCTTTTCAAAAGCTATCTTTAGAAAAAGTCTTTCTCTCTCATATGATGTTTTTCACAGTTTTCTTATTTTTTCACCATATTAATTAACTAGTTCAGTCACTGCTTGAATCCACTAAATTATTTTAAAGAAGGGGCATTAAGCTTCTCATTTTTGTACTATGCTTTATTATTTGCACAGGAATTTAGAAGAGTCTTGAATAGACATTATCCTGTTATATCAAAGCAAGGAGGTATAATTAATGCAATTGCATTTTAAGTATTAGTCTTCCAAACACACTTAAAAATGCAGAGTATATTGTACCTGCAGAATGACCGGACGAATGGATATCCTTTTGGATTGCATATGTTTCTACATTATCAGATAAGTAAGAGGTATTATTTTTCAATGTGTGTAACAAACACAAATTTGACGGAGAAGTGCTGAGTCTTACTGTATTGATTGCTGCTACACCTATCAAAGAATTGAAACAGAGTGAAGAGAAAGTGGCATATATTCGTTCTATTGATGCTGTATGTTATCAATAATCTGCACCTCAAGAAGTTCCCAAATTGCATTTGTTAACTATTTATTAAATTGTTCAGAATTCACAAAGAACACCAACATGCTATTTGTATCTTGGACATACACTATACCTACATTTTAATCAGTTTGTATTCAGACCAGAAAGACCATGAACTAAATGTTAAATAATGAAAATTCATGTTGTTAAATAATATACTATTGACTGAAATAAAGTGGTAAGAGTTTATTGAGCTTACCCATTCATTCTTAGAAATAATCTAGAAAAACAGATGTTCATAAAAACGTGCCTTATAGCCTCCAAAATTATTTCCATGACTAAAGGAAGCTTTAACATATTTTCATTGTTTTACTACTAAGTATAGTGGCTACATAATTGAAGTCTTTGAGAAATATTATTTTATTATGTTGGTCTATGCAGAGCCTTGCTGTTTGATCCGGGGCTTGGAAACTTGGTGTTTAATTTACTCTTGTATAGTTTATAACACTTATTTCTGTTCTCTCATTTTTCTCAGCTATGAGTTTCTTGTCCCCATTAAGGTGTGGTGACTGAAAAGCCAAAGGTGAGCCAGCTGTCCACCACAATTCAAGAAGACTGACTCTGTACTATTACATGTTCTTTATCTTCTTTTTGATTATATGTGTTGACTCTACACTAGCTTAACCCAAACTCCTGATTCCAAATCATTTCCATTGTGATTTCTAACACTGCCTCAGTTCATTCTTTTGTGAGAATAAGGGAAAAAGTCATATGCTAACAAGGCTTAAAATAATTTTCACTGTTTTTGGTGCTCAATCACTATCAGTATCATCAGCATTGTAATGTTTATTAAATAGCTCCCTACTAATGATAATCTTACATCCTTTTCAAAATCAGTGAAACAGAATCTGGCCTCTTCAAATTTACCACTTAAAAGGTCAATGTGCATAAATAAAGACTTATACCATTGCAATTTGTAAGAGTAAATGTAAGGCGGAAACCTATAACATAGACTTTGTGCTGCCTTTATATTTATGGGTTTCATATTGTGAAATATGAAATGGGAAGATGCAAATGGCACCCCCTTCCATTTAGCCAGGGAAGGCTTCATTGGACTTGTTCATGGACAATCATGTATAAAACCATGGCTCTGTCCAGGCTGGAGCCACAGAACCTTCTGGTAATTGTGGAGAATGGGAGGATGTTTGCCTGCTAAGTAGTGTTGACTCTCTTTCTCCTTTGGGCAGATTTCCACTTGTATCATTCAGAAGTGATGAGAATTGCTTATGTGTGAGCAAATCTGGAGGTGAAGCATTTTTAGGGGTAGGTTTAGTAATATCATAAAACCAAAGCTACATTCAGGCAAAAGTGTAATGAAATATTGTGAAGTTCAATTATTGTTTCTAAAGCCATGCAACTAGATTTTAGATGCTTAGTAGAAGTATCAATTGGCAGTGGCCATAGATGGATCATGTCATTCTCTCTGCAGTTCTCCGATGACTTCCTGTTTCATGCAGCTTAAAGGACAAGTCCACACAAGTAGTGATGCTTCCCATTCTCATGCTAGTCCTTTCTGTCTCCACTATTATCTCCTAAATATGCCTTCCTTTACTCATTCTGCCCCAGTTGCATTGGCCCCAACTTACTCTCCCAGCATCACACCAGCCTTGCTCTTATCCTAGGGCCCTGAGCAGAGTGGTTTACCCCTTCACCTTCCACAAGTCTTTGATCAACTTTCACATGTTTTATGTAACACCTTTTATATAAAATATAAGCTATATATACTTTATATATATAATGTAATAAATGTAATTATGCATTCGTATTAAACATACGCCCATGAGATTTGGGATCTCTGCAGTGGTGGATTGCTAAATGCCTAAAAATCAGCTCTCTGGGATTTGGGGGTTGAAGCCCTGATTTATAACATAGGCCAGTTTTTGTGGTGTAAATGTTACCATCATGTTTATTTCAAGCTATGAAGCTTTAAGGAGAAATTTGCAAAATTGCTCAAAATGTAAAAGGTAGTTTTCACAAATTGGTACATACTGGCTTCTGCATACTACTGGGTTTTTATCCATTTTGTTGTTGAATGTGTCCTTAATATATAGAATAGTGCCTACCACTTAATAGATATTTGATAGTTATCGAAAGATTGAAGAACCTAGGAGGTTATCTAAAAGCAGTTAGTAGAAAACGTAAACCTTGCCCTGATAGCTCTCTACTTACACTCCTTTAGAATATAAGAATATAATGTTCTTAGCAGTGTACAGAGCCTATCAAGCTTTGGTCACTGCCCACTTCTGCTGCCTTTTCTCTTACCACAAGTTCCTTAAATGCATTCCATGATATTGGTAAGGAAAAAACTGTGATCATTTCTGGTCTATCTCATTTGACTTCATTCCTTTTCCACTATGAATGTGCTTCTTCAAAAGCCTGAAACACCTTCCCCATATAATCTGCCTAGTAGATAGTTGGGGCCTTCCCTGGTAGCTTAGCTGGTAAAAGATCCACCTGCAATGCAGAAGTACCCAGCTCTATTCCTGGGTCAGGAAGATCTCCTAGAGAAGGGATAGGCTCAACCCTCCAGTATTCTTGGGCTTCCCTAGTGGCTCAGACAGTAAAGAATCCACTTGCAATGTGGGAGAACTGGGTTCGATCCCTGGGTTGGGAAGATCCCCTGGAGGAGGGCATGGCAACCCACTCTAGTATTCTTGCTTGAAGAATTCCATGGACATAGTAGCGTGGTGGGCTACAGTCCATGGGGTCACAAAGAGTTGGATATGACTGAATGACTGAGCACACACAGTAGACAATTAAAATTATTACAAATGTACATACATGCACATCACACAGTAAAGCTTTCACAGAATACTTTTTCGACTCTTTTCAAGACATAGGTATAGTCAGACACTTTCTCATTTGTTCTTTATACAAACTCCTTCCCATAGTTCCTAATTATTCCTTCCCAGGTATTTTTCTTTTTTTGTATTATAGACTCAATTTTAATTTTTGCACCTCAAAAATTTTATTGCAAAATAATGCCTACTCTTTTTTTAAAAGTGCAAATGTGATCAACCTACCTGACTTTAGGCTATACTACAAATCCACAGTCATCAAGACAGTATGATACTGGCACAAAGACAGAAATATAGATCAATGGAACAAAATAGAAAGCCCAGAGATAAATCCACACATCTATGGACACCTTATCTTTGACAAAGGAGGCAAGACTATACAATGGAGAAAAGACAATCTCTTTAACAAGTGGTGCTGGGAAAACTGGACAGCCACTTGTAAAAGAATGAAACTAGAACACTTTCTAACACCATTAACAAAAATAAACTCAAAATGGATCAAAGATCTAATCGTAAGACCGGAAACTATAAAACTCCTAGAGGATAACATAGGCAAAACACTCTCCGACATAAACCAAAGCAGGATCCTCTATGACTCACCTCCCAGAATATTGGAAATAAAAGCACAAATAAACAAATGGGACCTAATTAAAATGAAAAGCTTCTGCACAACAAAGGAAACTATAAGCAAGGTGAAAAGGCAGCCTTCAGAATGGGAGAAAATAATAGCCAATGAAGCAACGGACAAACAATTAATCTCAAAAATATACAAGCAACTCCTGCAGCTCCATTCCAGAAAAATAAACGACCCAATCAAAAAGTGGGCCAAAGAACTCAACAGACATTTCTCCAAAGAAGACAAAAAAATGGCTAACAAACACATGAAAAGATGTTCAACATCACTCATTATCAGAGAAATGCAAATCAAAACCACAATGAGGTACCACTTTACACCAGTCAGAATGGCTGCAATCCAAAAGTCTACAAGCAATAAATGCTGGAGAGGATGTGGAAAAAAGGGAACTCTCTTACACTGTTGGTGGGAATGCAAACTAGTACAGCCACTATGGAAAACAGTGTGGAGGTTCCTTAAAAAACTGCAAATAGAACTGCTATATGACCCAGCAATCCCACTGCTGGGCATACACACCGAGGAAACCAGAATTGAAAGAGCCACTTGTACCCCAATGTTCATCGCTGCATTGTTTACAATAGCCAGGACATGGAAGCAACCTAGATGCCCATCAACTGACGAATGGATAAGAAAGCTGTGGTACATATACACAATGGAATATTACTCAGCATTAAAAAAAATTCATTTGAATCAGTTCTACTCAGGTGGACGGAACTGGAGCCTATTATCCAGAGTGAAGTAAGCCAGAAGGAAAAACAACAATACAGTATACTAACGCATATATATGGAATTTAGAAAGATGGTAATGAGAACTCTGCATGTGAGACAGCAAAAGAAACGTAGATGTATAGAACAGTCTCGTGGACTCTGTGGAAGAGGGCAAGGGTGGGATGATATGGGAGAATGGCATTGAAACATGTTAATTATCATATGTGAAATCAATCGCCAGTCCAGGGTTGATGCTTGGAGCTGGGGCACCGGGATGACCCATGGGGAGGGAATCAGGAGGGGGGGGTTCTGGAGGGGGTACATATGTATACCCATGGCGGATTCATGTCAGTGTATGGCAAAACCAACATAATAAAGTAAAGAAAATTTTTTTTAAAAAAGTGCAAAAATGAAAGACATGTAAAAATGAAAAAGTAGAAGTATCCATTAACTCACATGTATATTTGCATCAGGGATTAATGACTGTAAACTATTTAGTATCAGTTCTATTGTAATTTTATAAATATGTTTATATGTCTATCACTAGACTGTGAGCATTTTGAGAATAGGTTGCATTCTTTGTTTTCCCAGCCCCAAACACAGCACTTGGCACACAGAAAGTCAAAATAAACACTTGGTATTGAGACCAAAACAGCCATGCTTGTTAAAGAGCACAGCTGCAGAGAAGTTTCTGACCGTTGATATGCGGAGGTTATTCTGGAACTATTGTAGAATGACCTTCAGTAGCCAGTCCCCTTTTTTTTTCCAGCCCATAAAAGATACAGCTATAATAATACTGACTTTTAACTGTCTACTAGGCTCTCATTAGAGGAGATCTTGTCCACAAACAGTTTTAAGTATTGTTGATGAAGTGGGTTCACAACCAGATGTGACGTCTATAATGCAATGAAAGTATGTGATTCTGATACTTGCTAAAATGTTGCTATATAAAGGTACCTCTTTACACGGAAACTGTGAATCAAAATTACTGGCTGCACAATGCATAAATGAAATAAGTGATTAGATATGCATAATCTCAAGGTTTAATTCTTAGAACTTAATGTTTGTAAAGAAAAAAGAGAAGGTAGACTTGGAGCAGGATAGCTGGATTTGAATCACAAGTTATAATCCTTAGTACTTAAATGAGCTAGCACTTTGAGCAACAAATTCTCTCTAGAAAAAACAGTAACAACGTCTTAAAGTATAAAACAAGTATTGTTGCTTTAGGTTTTGTCATTGTTCTACAATTATATAGCAATTTCTGCATGCCAGACAATGTCCTAAGCATTTTATAAATATTAGCTTATTTAGTCTTCTTTGGGATCTGTACAGTTACCATCAGAGTCATGTTACAGATGAGGAAACTGAAACATGTTAAAGTTTGCCCTTAGCCACACAGAGGGTAAATCATGGACCAGATTTTCAGCCCAGGTTGCCTGTGTTCTGAACCACCCTGTGATTATGTTTTTGGAAGTATTTTATAAAATATAATGAGTTTTGTAAATAAAAAGTGTAATTATTATAAATTAATTTTTCAGTATCAGCGTTTAGTTTCCTTAAGTTGTTCCCTCCCCCCCCACCCCCTGGCTAATAAGCTATAAACCAAACCTGAAAATAACCCTAGCTACTGTGATTTAATATTTTGTGACAATATTGTTGTTATTACAAATAATAAAATGTTATGTGAAAAGCAGAATTTATCTTTGCCCAGAAGTAAAGGGCATAAGGCAAGTATGGGTCAGTGTGGAGAAAAGTCCAAGCTGATTCATAAACCTTTAATAAAAATATGCTCTCTCAAGCTCTTGGACCTAGCTTGGGTCTGGGAATTATTTGATAGTTCCTAGAGCTGCTCATTTCCAAATTCCATTTGTATGTAAACTAAAGTGAAGCAGGCAGTCTGCAAATTTGGCCTGTATCACACTTATTGTCTCTGCTTGTCTGAGCATTTTATATTTGGGAATTTGAAGGTCTTGGGGAGTTAGTGAAGAATTTTGCTGGCACTTAAGACCTAGAAACAGTCTTAATCAATGATTTAGTATGTATGATGTGAGGACGTGATTCAATAGATAGCAATTAGGAAAGCAAATAGATACAAATTTCAGGAAATTTTCGTAAGAATATCCAAGTATATAGTAGAATGATGAAAGTATTTTTTCAGTATGTACAAATGCAGGGTGAAACTGTGAGAGTACACTAATCCAAACTAGATTTATAGGATTCTGAACTCATAATGATGCTCAAGTGTTAATAAGATTCTGTTAAAAATCAAATTTAATATATTGCTGTGACTTAAAATTCCAATAGGATGTTGACCATAATATAGACATGCACCGGAAACAACAACAACAATAACAAAATTCAATTGTACAAGCTTCTGATACTTATCATCTGAGGTAATACTTGAAATTATTATTATTGCACCTCAAGAAAGACAGAATCCTAAGAGGCTCAAGGAAGTGAACCATATTAAACACCTACCCCAGAGTCTGATACAGAGTAAACACTTGATAAATAATTGGTTAATAATCATAGGATCTTACTAAATTTAGCATATTACTTAATAGTTGAAGAAAATGGGGTCCAAAGAAATTAAAATTTTTCCCCCTTTCATTAGGCATTACAATTCACTCAATGCCAGTGAGGAAGCAGGCAAACTGGAGAAGAATTAGGTTTCCTAAAATGTTCTCTGAGCACAACCTGCAGATTCATTGCAGAGATAGAAATACATTTAGAAATAAAGCAAATTTGGTGTGCTTGTACCCATTTTTCATTTCTTGACCAGGTATTATGTTCCAGGTGGCTGTTTGCAGGTAATTTCTTTCAGTCCTCACAATGATCTCGTGAAGTTGCAACAGTTACTTTCCCCCCATTTTACATATGAGGGAGCTGAAGTACAGAAAGCTGTAGAGATTTGCTCAGATCTTATGATTCCTGGGTTGGGAATATTCCCTGGAGAAGGGAATGGCTACCCACTCAGTATTCGGGGCTGGAGAATTCCATGAAAAGAGGAGCCTGCTGCACTATAGGGTATGGGGTTGCAAAGAGTTTGCCATGACTGAGCAAATAACACTACAACTAGTAAGCAGTATAACAAGATTTTGAGTGTAAATCTGATCATAGATCATGCTCTTAACCCATGTTCTATACTTTAGAGAGGAAAACGTTAATCTTGGAATAATGTCATTTTATCAAGGCTATCCATATAGCTAGCACCTAAAGTCAGGTCTATATAGGCGATGTACACATTTTCTTCCAGGTAGGATGATTGATTTCCACTTTTTTACAGTGCAATGGGAGTTTCTGTATAAGGCCAGGACACTATTGTCATCTACCTCTCTTCTTTCTATACAGACAGGGATAATTACACTTCAGCAAGATGTTTAAAAACTTATCATTATTGTTTAGAAATTTTTAGAGTAATAACCCAAGTTTGCTCACAACAAACACATCTGGACCTGTTTCACTGAATTCCCATGATTCTTAAAAGAAAGGATCTTGTTCATAATAACTTCAAGTTCTTTTTAGTTTTCATTGTCATTGACTATTTATTTGTTTTTTGCACTGACAATGTAAGCACCTAGGCTAGATAGTAATGGTTCTAACACAAAATTCTCATCTTTAAAGATCTTATATTTAGGGAGATAAGACCTTTCATTGTATAAATCATAATTTTAAACAACTTACTGCATTTAGATAACTGCAGTTGTAAGTAAAATGTGAATTGTTAAGATGGAACAAACATGATGTCTGTCTTGGCTGAAGGAAAAAATATGGGCATACTTCACTTTATTGTGTTGGGTTGGCCCAAAAGTTCATTTCAATTTTCCATAAGATATTACAAAAAAATCCAAATGAGCATTATTGTGTTCATTGAGCCAACCCAACTCAATACTTCCCTTTATTATGCTTCACAGATACTCCTTTTTTTTTTTTTTTAACAAATTGAAGATATGTAGCAACCCTGCATCCAGGAGGTTTTTTGGTGACTTTTTTAAAATAGTATTTGCTCACTTTATGTCTCTGTATCACATTTTGGTAATCCTCACAATGAAGGTGAAAGTGAAAGTTGCTCAGTCCTGTCCAACGCTTTATAATTCCAAAAATTAAATAGTCCACAAAATTCTTCAGGCCAGAAAACTGGACTGGGTAGCCTTTCCCTTCTCCAAGGGACCTTCCCAACCTAGGGATCGAACCCAGGTCTCTCGCATTGCTGGCAGAGTCTTTACCAGCTGAACCATAGGGAAAGCCCAAGAATATTGGAGTGAGTAGCCAATCTCTTCTCCAGAGGATCTTCTCGACCCAGGTATCAAACTGGGGTCTTCTGCATTGCAGGAGGACTCTTTACCAACTGAGCTATCAAGAAGCCCAAATCCTCACAATATTTCAAACTTTTTCATTATTATTATATTTGTTATGCTGCCGTGTGATCAGTGAAATTTGATGTTACATAATTGCTTTGGGATGTCATGAACTGTACCCACATGAGATAGCAGGTTCAACAGATAGATGACTGTTGCCCTGACTGGTTATCAGTTTATTGCTGATGTGAAGAAAGTTTTAGTAGTTTGATTAGAAGATCAAACCAGCCACAACATTCTCTTAAGCCAAAGTCTAATCCACAGCAAGCTCTTAGCTCTCTTTAGTTCCATGAAGGCTGAGAGATGTGAGGAAGCTGCATAAGAAGAGTTTGAAGCTGACAGAGTTTGGTTCATGAAGTTTTAGGAAAGAAGCACTATTGATAACACAAAAATATAGGATGTAGCAGCAAGTGCTGATGTAGAATTTGCAACAGGTTATCCAGAAGTTTTAGCTAAGATGATTAATGAAATAATCATTGACACAAAATAACAGATTTTCAATATAGATGAAACAGCCTTCCACTGGAAAAAAAGGTAACTACCTAGAAGTTTTAGAGCTAGAAAGGAGAAGTTAATGTCTGGCTTCAAAATTTCAAAGGACATGCTGACTCTCTTGTTAGGGGTTAATGCAGCCGTTGACTTTAAGTTGAAGCCAATGAATGTTCATTTACAATTTTGAAGACTCTAGGGTTCTTAAGAATTATACTTAATGTAGTCTGTCTATCCTCTCTACATGGAAAAACAAAGCCTGATGACAGCATATCTCTTTCCAACATGGTTTACTAAATGTTTTAAATCTACTGTTGAGAACTACTCAGAAAAAAAAGAGTACTTTTAAAGTATTAATATTACTGTTCATTGACAACATGACTGTCAACCAAGAGCTCTGAACAAAATGTACAATAATATTAGTGCTTTCATGCCTGCTAACACAATACCCATTAACGAATCAAGGACTAATTTTGACCTTCAAATCTTAGTTAATAAATACAGTTTGTAAGGCCATAGCCACAAAGTGATTCCTCTGATGGATCTGTCCAAAGTCAATTGAAAACCTTCTGGAAAGGATTCATCATTCTAGATGCAATTAAGAACATTCATAATTCATGAGAAAAAAAATCAAGATATCAACATTCATAGGCGTTTGGAAAAAAGTTGATTCCAACTCCCATAGATGACTTTGAAGGATTCAGAACTGCAGTGGAGGAGGCAACTGAAGAAGTGGTAGAAATATCAAGAGAATTAGAATTAGAAGTGGGATATGGAGATACTACTGAATTGCTGCAATCTCATGGTAAAACTTTTTAATAAATGAGAGGTTGCTTCTTGTGGATAAGCAGACAGTGAAATCTACCCCTGGTATAGATGTGAACACTGTTGAAATGACAATGAAGAATTTAGAATATTACATAAACTTAATTGATAAAGCAGTAGCAGGGTTTGAGAGGACTGACTCCAATTTTGAAAGAAGTTCTACTATGGGTAAAATGCTATCCAACAGCATTGCATGTTACAAAGAAATCATTCATGAAAGGAAACGTGAGTCAATGCAGCAAACTTTGCTGTTGTTGTATTTTAAGAAATTACCACAGCCACCCCAGCCTTAGGCAACCACCACCTTGATAAGTCAGTAGTCATCAACAACAAGGCAAGACCCTCCATCAGCAAAAAATGATTATGACTAGCTGAAGGCTCAAATAATGGCTAGCATTATTTTTTTAATAATATAGCATTTTAAAATTAAGATATGCACATTGTTTTTTGGAACATAATGCTATTGTACCTTTAAAAGACTATGGTATAGTGTCAAGATAACTTTTATATAAACTATGGGAAATTCTGAAAGAGAAGGGAATACAAGACCACCTGACTTGTCTCTTGAGAAACCTGTATGCAGGTCAGGAAGCAACAGTTAGAACTGGACATGGAACAACAGACTGGTTCCAAATAGGAAAAGAAGTACATCAAGGTTGTATATTATCACCCTGCTTATTTAGCTTATATGCAGAGTATATCATGAAATATGCTGGGCTGGAAGAAGCACAAGCTGGAATCAAGATTGCCGGGAGAAATATCAATAACCTCAGATAGGCAGACGACACCACCCTTATGGCAGAAAGTGAAGAAGAACTAAAAAGCCTCTTGCTGAAAGTGAAAGGGGAGAGTGAAAAAGCTGGCTTAAGGCTCAACATTAAGAAAACTAAGATCATGGCATCTGGTCCCATCACTTCATGGGAAATAGATGGGGAAACAGTGGAAAAAGTGTCAGACTTTAGTTTTTGGGGCTCCAAAATCACTGCAGATGGTGACTGCAGCCATGAAATTAAAAGACACTTACTCCTCAGAAGGAAAGTTATGACCAACCTAGATAGCATATTAAAAAGCAAAGACATTACTTTGTCAACAAAGGTCCATCTAGTCAGGGCTATGGTTTTTCCTGTGGTCGTGTATGGATGTGAGAGTTGGAGGGTGAAGAAAGCTGAGTGCCGAAGAATTGATGCTTTTGAACTGTGGTGTTGGAGAAGACTCTTGAGAGTCCCTTGGACTGCAAGGAGATCCAACTGGTCCATCCTAAAGGAGATCAGTCCTGGGTGTTCATTGGAAGGACTAATGTTGAAGCTGAAACTCCAATATTTTGGCCACCTCATGCGAAGAGTTGACTCATTGGAAAAGACCCTAACACTGGGAAAGATTGGGAGCAGGAGGAGAAGGAGACAACAGGGGATGAGATGGCTGGATGGCATCACTGACTCGATGAACATGAGTTTGGGTAAACTCTGGGAGTTGGTGATGGACAGGGAGGTCTGGCATACTGTGATTCATGGGGTCGCAGAGTTGGACATGACCAAGCAACTGAACTGAACTGAACTTTTATATGCACTGGGAAACAAAAATATTTGTGTGATTAACTTTATTGCAATATTTGTTTCATTGCAATTGTTTTGAACCAAACCTTCAATATCTCTGAAGTATTCCTTCATACTATTAATTACAAGACAAAAATTGATATTTTGCTAAATAAAAGCAACACACTATGTATTTAAAAAGAATAGAGTATAGTTGATTGACAATATTGTGTTACTTTCAGATATACAGCAAAATGAATCAGTTATATGTATACACATATGCACTCTTTTTAGATTCTTTTCCCATATAGGCCATAACAGAGCATTGGTAGCATCTGTTATATAGCTTTTATTAGTTATCTATTTTATATATAGTAGTATGTGTATGTCAGTCACAATATTCATATTAAAAAAGAAGAATATTATTTTAAATTGTTCCAATATACTGAAACTATACTATATGTTTGAAAAAGAGTCACCAACCTAGAATGTCACATCAGGACAGGGTCATTCACTGTAAAATGGGTGATACATCAACCAAAGAAATTTTTCTTTTGCAATGAGGTGGTGGGAAGAAATTGAGAACTGAAGGAATTATTTTCAACTCTGATATTCATAATCAACCACCAAGATCTTGTTTCAGGTTAAGCTTGACAAAAGAAAGAGTTTATCAATAGAAGAAAGGAATATTATACATAGCTAGTGCAAATTTTTAACAGGTTCTGAGAACATTTAGTTCTAAATATTTGTTTTCCAATAAATTTAAATAAATTCTCTACAAGGATGATTTTACTATAAACAAGTTACTAGGTTTTGCACTGTTACTCTAATTTGGGATCCTATTTATTGTAGAAAAACCTCAAAAATAATTTGTTCAATTAACCCAATTCTGATATATACGGGACAAAATAGCAACCCAGATTACACATTTAATTCTACATTCTTGGAGATGGCAGTTAGGCGTTATACTTAGACCTTCATTTATTCCAATTGTCTTCTAACTAATTCAAAGAAGTAACATAATTCGAAGATCATGATCTCTTGTGCATTGCTGCCAAATTACATCTCTTAGTTGGCAACCATTGTACTTATCATTTCCAACATGAAAGTGTGCTATTAATTAGATCATTGAATCAACTCCCCTGTTGAGAAAGAAAATGATCTCCAGGGAATTTAAAGAAAACTAACCTGACAGCAGAGCACATTTAATATAGGAATCCATTTCCAAGGGAGACTATGGACCAACCCCACCCTGGCTGCCCTTTTCTGGAATCTTAGAAACAGAAAGGTTGTCATTATTTGTGAAAGATCTAGGTGCATGCATACTAAAATGGACCAGGAGAGAGACTTGCATCCTTACAATTTTGTATAAATCTCTATCATTGCATTTAGCACATTATATAATCATTCTTATTTTCCTATCTACTAGCTAAATTATGTGTTCCAAGAAGGCAAAAACTGAATCATATTCATCTCTGTATTTCAGCTTGTGACACAATGTCTAGCAGATTTTAAGGGTTTATTATGTGTTTGTAATGAATACCTGATTTTCTTATAATGTTTTCAGCCTTCTACTTCCATCTAAATAAACCACTGCTTAGGATCAGTTTACGTATGTGAGATAATACATATTGCTCCTGACTGCATTCTCATTTTTCTGAGTCTCAGAATATATAACTTCTTACTTCTATATAAAATATATTTTTAATTCATATTCTATAATATGTGCTCTATAATACACAGAGGAGAATGATTGCATACTCTAAGAATAATATTTAATCCAGAAGATTTCTAAAGGGGCAATAGTCTTTAATTTCATCTATAACAACAAAGTCAAGATATGATTAGATCATCAGAAGGCAAATTTTCCTCCACTGCAAATATACCAGGTACGCCTCTGTTAATATTACTATAGAATGTTCTTCTTGTTATAGAAAAAAAGATGGGAGTTTTCTGAGCCTTATAGGAAGGGTTGAAACAGTCATTAAAATTTAAAAATGAGGGCAATGGCTAAAATCCAAGCCAATAAAAAAGTTACATGCTCTGCATGATTTTTAATGACTGTATGATAACAAGGAGGCTATTCAATTATGGTAATTTTAATATATTTGGTATTCAAGCTCCTTTGCTTCTTTTATTATTATCAGAGACTAACATCAGTTGAGCATTGCATGGTGTTTTAATTCAGGATTTTGAATATATTTCCCTCTTCAAAATTTCAAATAATTTTAATTTTTAACTATCAGTGAAGATTCTATGAATTCTAATTTCTGATTGGTAGAGTATCCTTGATTTAGATTTGAAATTCTTATTTGAGTATACTGGTTTCAGGTAAATCATGATTATGTCCATTTTAAATATGTGACACTAAAGCCCCTAAAGATAACAGAGCTAGTAATAGATGAGAAGTTAGATATTGTGGGAAATTTTTCCCTATTCTCTCTTTTTTTTCATCTAACAGTTGATACTCAGTGAAATTCATCTCTTCATCAACCTACCCTACCTTCCTCTTCAGCCTCAAAAGTTCTTTTTATCCATGTATTCAAATATCTGTAATATTTGATGCCAGGCTCTTTCTACTTATTCCACTTCAATCCCTTAGGTTTTATAGTCTTCATTGTAATTAAACTAGAAGACAAGAAGAGAGAATTGAGTTTGTGTTTTATTATTTATATTCCAATATCAAAGATTCAGAAATATTTGTAACAAAAGTCCTAGGCATTTTAAATTCCTAATAGTATAATACTTTATGTAATGGAAGTCAAATGAAGATGATTAATGTTGTGATAATTCAATTGTTATCCATCAACTCCTTAGGTATGTATTATATCATATTGTAATATTGAATATAAAATTTAAAGAACTGAAAGCACTCATAAATTCTGTTGGAAGCTTCATGTGATCTTTTATTTTTTTGACATTGATTGGAACAAAAGGAGAAACATGAGGCCACTTCAGAATGTCATTAAAATATTAATCTCTAGAATAATATAACCAGTAAAATCTTCATAGTCTATAATACTACTTATGTGGTTTAGTCGCTAAGCTGTGTCTGACTCTTTGCAACACCATGAACTCGTAACCCACCAGGCTCTTCTGTCTATTGGATTTTAAAGGCAAGAATACTGGAGTGGGTTGCCATTTCCTTCTCCAGGGGATCTTCCCCTCCAAGGGATTGAACCTGGGTCTCCTACATTGCACGTGGATTCTTTACCATCATGCTGAGAAAAAAATACCTGATGTGATTTCATGTAAGTCTATAATAAACAGCCATTAAGGTTCATAAGAAATATAAAGTCGACCCTGACATTAGTGAAATTGATATTTGCTCAGCTGTGTCTTGGAGAAGGAAATGGCAACCCACTCCAGTATTCTTGCCTAGAGAATCCTGTGGCCAGAGGAGCCTGGTGGGCTGCTGTCCATAGGGTCGCACAGAGTCGGACATAACTGCAGTGGCTTGGCATGCTTTGGAGAAGGAACTGACAATCCCCTCCAGTATTCTTGCCTGGAGAATCTCAGGGATGGAGGAGCCTGGTGGGCGGCTGTCTATGGGGTCGCACAGAGTCGGACATGACTGATGTGACTTAACAGCAGCAGCAGCAGCTGTGCCTGACTCTTTGTGACCCATGGACTCTAGCCTACCAGGCTCCTCTGTCCATGGTATTCTCTAGGCAAGAATACTGGAGTAGATTGCTATCCTGTTCTCCAGGGGATCTTTCTGACCCAGGAGTTGAACCTGGGTCTCCTGTAATGCAGGAGTCTGATGTGAAGCTCTCCCTCTGGCTTGGCAGGCTGGAAGTATCATGGAAATAATATTCCTCAGCCTATGACTGATATAGTATCTTCGCTGTCCCATATGTTTGATAACTCTGAGATATGTGTGTATGTTTACATTGTTTGCCATGGCTTTATGTTACAGTTAACTTTCCTTGGTTTTCATGATGCTCAATTTAGTTCTGTTTTCTATGTTGCTCCATTTAGTTCCATTTATTGGCTGCCTACCTTTCTGTTTCACTCCACAAATTCCTGTCATTAGTGCCTATGTTTCCAAAATACAGTCCTTGCACTTAAACATTTGTTTATAGCCAGCTTCTAAACAATCTAAGGCACCTTGAAAAAATGACACATATTTAAATGGATATTGTTGTGAATACCCAATTTGTTATATTTTTTCAGGTATTAATCCCAGTCACCTCAATGCCTCAATGTGCAGTTTATAAGCTTACTGCTTAGAGTAGTTTTACTTCTGTAAATGTGTGATCTATTTCAAACTTGTAGATTTTTCCTTAATTAATTCTTAGGTAATGACATTCATTCTAATTCTGATAAAAGTTTACTGCCAACCCTTTATGCTTACTGCATCTCTCGTTTTTTCTTTTTTTCACACTCAGAGTCCCAGTTGTGGTCCCACTTCCAAGAAGAGGAGGATTGCCCTATTTTATAGAAGCCTGTTCTATCCTATGTACCTTTGGTAATAAGTTCCTAAAGAGCTTTCTACCTGATACACCTGTTAATTACAACACAAACCCTCATCAAGTGGGCATTCTTCAATATTTTACTCCTTAAGTGTTTTTCTACCCAATTCCCTAATAATTGATTTTCTGTTCTTTATCCTTTTTCCATTAAAATTCAGATATTCTGATCTCCCACCTCCAAATTTCCAAAACCCTTCTTTCCCTCTCATGAATTACCTGCTTTGCCTTTATTAATCCTATAGCAATATATCCTTTCAATACTTTTCTTCAATCACTTTATGAAATATTGGACCTATAAACAAAAATAATTTGTAAGACAAGTACATTATTCTTCTTTAAACAAACAAATAATAGTAGAAATGTTCTTTTTCAATAACTGGTTTTGCAACATTTTAAACAGTATTAACAAAGTAATGTTAATTTTTCTTTGTTTCTTTGTGTGCTTAATTGCTCAGTCAGGTTCAACTCTTTGCAACCCATTGGATCATAGCCCGCCAGGCTCCACTATCCATGGAATTTTTCATGTAAGAATACTGGTGTGGGTTGCCATTTCCTTCTCCAGGAGAAGGTTCTTTAGGAGTTTATAAATCTACCTTGATTGTATTGAAAGCTACTTTCTTCAGTGAAGCTGCTACCTACTCTCTTGTTTGAGTCTGCAGTGCTACAAAACAATAGCATTAACCCAGGTGTCATGTTTAAAAACTCCCACTCGTCTTAGTGGGAAATTAATTTTAAACTTACTGGTAACCATTTAGAGATTTGTACTCCTAGGTCGCTTGTCCAATATGCCAATACTTTGCTTGAAGAACTGAAGCTTAATTATAAGCATCCTTGGTGTTAATTGTCCTTATATAATATTGGGTTTCTAGTCTCAGGGAAAAAAAAAGGCTTTCTGGTTGGCTACTCAGAAAGACTAATAGAAAAGAAAATTGTTGAAGATTAAAAATAATCATCAATAATATTTCAGCTGATTATTTAGAATGTTATTTCTGGCAATTACAATACTTTTAAGAAGCAAATAAATGATACAATTCTACTTTATTCTTGACAAACATCCTTATCAAAACCTTGTCTTGTTTACTAACAGTGCACGCACATGTGCATGGCCACACACACACCAGTATCATGCTTATATGTGAGTAAAAGAGTAGAAGTTTTCTTCAACTCAGGAACTATACTGGTTATCACCATTGCCCAAAGAAATTAGTCAAGAGTGAAATTCTAGATACAAATATAGAAAAAAATGACATTATTATTTTCAATTAATACATATAAACATCAAAATGGCTAAAATAACAACCACTATTAAATCTTCAGCGTATTTTCCATAAACTAACTACAAGAGCTGAAAAAAATTTAAATATACATTTTTAAATTTGTATGTACTATCAGCATAATTAATTTTAGACAGTGTTATAGTGTCATTTGTTTAGGTTACTTTAATTTGTACCACCTATATCTATGTCATAGAGGGAATTCGTTGTATCTCTTCCTTTTTCCCATTTTTCTGGAGTTCACTATATGTTTACAAATAATATGTTTAATAGTTTTGATTGGTCTTTCTTAGATGTTATTGACTGCTATGTGCTATAATGGATGATGATTATTTGTAACACCTCCACTGTCTTTTCTACATTCTACCAATGATAATCACGTCATTCCTTTTGGTAAGAGTTTTCCACTACAATTTTAAACAGTATATACTTATACTTGTGTGTGCGTGTGCATGTGTGTGTTCATTCAAAAGTAGCAGCATAGGTTGATTTCCTAAGGTATCACCTGCCGTAGTCTCCCTCTTCTTAATTTTTTACATTTGCACTTCTATCATCTGTTCCCATATTTTACATTGTTAACTCTACCGCTGCTTAAATGTGCCAATGCAGGAGACGAGGTTCGATCCCTGGATCAGAAAGATCCCCTGGAGCAGGAAATGGCAACCCACTCCTAAATTCTTGCCTGAAAAATGCCATGGGCAGAGGAGCCTGGCAGGCTATAATCCATGGGGTTGCAAAAGAGTCAGCTATGACTTAGGGACAACAACACATAAACTACTTTACACACAATTACTTGAACACAGGTACACATATACATGTGTATTGTGTCATTACTAGCAGGGTAATCTACCATATTGATGGTGATTATTTCTGATAGTGGTATTTCACAAGACTTGATTTTGAAAGAATCTATTAAACAATAGCTTTTATGACTTCAAACTTTATCATTTCTATTTCTAGAGGTTTGATTTGACTCTTTTATGTAATCCATGTATCTACATAATGTGTCAAATCTTCCTTAGAAATACTATTGAATATATGGGATGCAGATTTAGCATTTTTAAGATATCCTTGCCTACTAATTATATACTCTGTGTCATTTCAAAGGCATTTTTGGTTGCCTAATTTTTGTGCTTATTATATTGTGGTTTTTTTCTTTGCATGCCTAGTAATTTGTTATTGGATATATGGTACATATTGTAATTTTTACCTTTTATGTGATATATGTACACACACATATATTTACATATGTTACATATATAAATTTATTTTACATATAAATATATATTTTATATCTATTACATATAATGTATTATATTTATATAGTCAAACTACATAAAATATATATGTTTTACATCTACCATCTGTCATATATATATATGTATATATATTTATTTCAGCTTACTTAGATTTTGTTTTGGGATGTAGTTATTGGAAACAATTTATTCCTTTTAGGTATTGCTTTAGTCTTTGTAGGCAGGGCCGAGAGAGGTATGGTATTAGTGTAATAATTAACTACATCAAAGCACATATTGTTGATACAAGAAATGGCTAGAACAGAAAAGGTTATATGAGTCAGAAGGGGCTTCAACTCAAGTGTCTCTATCATAGATAAGAATATCAGTTTCATGATGAAAAGGACCTCAGTTGACAACTATGATATTCACAATGGTGGTCAAGATCCTTTATGTTTCCCACTACTTCCATGAATTCCATACCACTGTCCTACTTGTCTTTGTCAATCATGGCAAAAGTCACATTCAAGTTTTTTCATTGGAGATTGTCCCTTAGCTTCATGGCTAAAGAAACAGTTACTTCAAATCAGAGACATTATTCTTCATCCACTTGTGACAGTTGACTTTATATACAAGTTTTTCACTGGATTGTTAAAAAGCCTTGTCTTAGAAACATGTCTCACAGAGATCATATGATCCATGTTTTCTGTGAATAACACACTTGCAAGTTTGGTCAAGGCTAGGATTTGGCTATTATTTTTCTGATTCTGCCAGCCTCAAGAGAAATCTGGAGCAAGTACAGCAACCTAATAGGATGCAGTAGTCTTGCAGGCATTAATAATGAATATCATTGGTTTTCCACAACCAATGTGAACAATGTAAACATCTTCCTCTCTGTTCACACTTTCATCCATTTCCATACCTATCTTTTAGCTGCTGAACTTTTTCAGTAAATACTTTGCCTAACTCCATTCCAAAGATTTTCTGAGGTAATTTCTGGTAGCAGCTACAGGTAAAGATTTGGATATTTGGCATTTTGATCATCTACGTTGGCACCATTTCACTCAGGGGACACTGCTTTTGACATAGACAAAACCAAAGTCACACCACATGTTAAATTACTAATTGCTTCATGCTGTTACTCCACCATGTCCCATTGTTTATGGCTTGACTGTGTATTTGTTGTTCATTGTATTCAAAAAGCATAAAACTGTGATATCTTTTTTGCTTTCTTTTTTTTTTTTTTTTTGATGCTTTGAACCTTAGCGAAAAGTTACAAAAAATGTATGGAGAATCTTTGTACACCCTTCACCCAGGTTATCCTATTGTTAACATCTTGCATACTCATAGTATAATCATCAAAACTAAGAAATGAACATTGGTATATTATTCAGATATATTATCTTTATTAAACAAGTTTTTTGAGTTTCATAATGCCTTTCTTTTTTATGCATTTTTAGCATGCCAAAGAATTCCTTGATGCAATGTAAGGACTTTCAATTGTTAACAATACAAAACTCCTGAAATTCCTTCTCTATTTCCCCTTAGAAGCCTGTCTCTTTTATCTCCCACTTGGACTAAGATCTCCCCAGGTCTGGGCACAGGGCTTCCCAGCTAGCATACTGGTGAAGAATCTGCCTGCCAGTGCAGGTGATTCAAGAGACTCAGTCTCAACCCCTGGGTGGGGAAGTTCCCCTATAGGTGGGCCTGACAACCCACTTCAGTGTTATTGCCTGGAGAATCCCATGGACAGAGGAGCGTTGTGGGCTACAGTCCATGAGGACACAAGTGAATGTCAGAGTGTGCGCGCACACACACTCACACACACACACACACACACACACACACACACACACACACGCACACGCACACACACAGGTTTGGGTACGTCTGTCACCTTGCAACTTCTCTTTATTGCTCTCCAACTTTTTACCTATTGTTTCCTGTGTATTAGATCATCATTTTTTATATTTTCACCTTTATTTAGGTAGGACAAATCTTAAATGATGTCAGAAGAATGTGGGAGATAAACTAATATTTCATGGCTGAAACTATAGTTATTTCTAATCTCACATTTGAACTATAATTTGGCTGAGAATGTAATTCTAAGTTGGTATTTATTTCCCACAGAACAGTGAAACTGTGTTTTCCTTCTACTGGTATCTGTTGGAAGATGATGAGTCTGATGACATCCTGATTCTCATTAAGAGATCTGTATTTTCTGGAAGTATTTAATTTTTTTATTCTCCGTTTCTAAAGCTGATAACCATACATCAGGTTCTGATTCTTTTTTATTAGTCATGCTAGACACTTCCTATTTAAAGGCTTGTGCCCTTCGGCTGTGAGAAATTCTCTAATTGTTATTTAATCATTTCTTCTCATTTTTACTGCTCTTATTTTCAGGAATTCATAATAACTTGATTACAGAATTCTTGGATTAATCCTCTGTATCTTTAAAATATGTTTTCTCATATTTTATGATTTTATGTTTTTGTTCAACTTCTTGACTTCTTGTTCTCCTCAAACTCATCTTTAAGATTTTTTTTTTAGTTTTGTAATCAAATTTTTAGTCCCTAACATGTCTTCCTTTTCCTCTATGATTTCTCTACTTTTAATAGCATCATGTCTTATTTTAATGCTTATAATATCATCTTAAATCTTCCTGATTATACTACTTAGCTTAAAATAAAATATTGTATTCATTGAGTTATCTCTATTTCCTTTGAAGTTTCATTTTGTAGAATTTCATCAGATATCTGGTGATGTTTAGTAGAGTATTCATATTTAAGAGTGAAATGAGAGAAAACCTGCTCCTCCACTGGCAGATTTCACTATGTGGAGAGTTGTCAGTGAGTCAGCCACTGGGTTTCCCACAGTCCAAAATGGAAATGCTTCTTCTGGATGAGCTCCAGATCAACACCAGCTGCCCTAGTTTCCACGGAGAGTTTGCTCACTTCCTTTAAGTAGCACATTAGTTTTGTTCTTATTGTCCCGTTCCCCCACCACCACCCCCCAGGAATTAAACATCTGGCTGCTATAGTTTCATGCAGAAAGTTGGGATTGACTTTTCATTAAGTCTCATGATTTCAACCTCTTGCTCTTTTTCACTCTCAGCCACACTTTGCCCTTTGAATCCCAGGTTTCTTTGGAGTTTTGCTGGGTTTACGGGCTGCTCCTTTTTGGCTGGATGCAGGATCTTGTTTGTCTTACTTCATGAGCTGCCAGTCATCTATCTGTTTTCCACTTTGCAGAATGTGTGGCAAATTTTATCCACTCACAGACCTGCCTCTCAGTTTTATAAATTATGGGTTTATGATCTTAAAATGTTATATTGTTGTTCAGTCACTAAGTAGTTTCCAACTCTTTGTTGCCCCACAGATTGTAGCCCTCCAGGTTCCTCTGTCCCTGGGATTTTCCAGGCAAGAATATTGAAGTAGATTACCATTTCCTTCCCCACTTACCTGGAATCTCTCTCTAAGTTAAAGTCAGTTGATTATTATACCTTAGTTCCATATGCAAAGTCCCTTCACAGAAGTCAAACACATTAGTGTTTGACTGAATAACCAAAGGACAGGAATCTTGGTATATTGGGCAGGAGTAGGGGCCTTTAGAATTTTTCTAACCACTGGGGTAATGAGTTCTAAGTTTCTAGTTTGGGTGGTATCCCTTAATTGACTTCCCCAGTATCTGTGTTTGAAGAAGTTTTCCTTTAAAACATACTCTCAGCAGCACAACACAAGGAAAGACCCAGACAAATGCTTAATTTTAATTCTCAGGTAGATTACTATCATTATCCCTGATTCTTTATCTGCTTTGTTCTTTTTAAACTAGGACAATGAGCTACAATAGAAAGCTAAGAAAAAAAAACAAACAGCAAACACAAAGTTTTTAAACATTTTCTTTGGACTATAGTTGCTTTCATAGCCTTCCCAGGTGGCTTGGAGGTAAAGAATCCACCTGCCAATTCAAGAGACGCAGGATTGATTCCTGGGCTGGGAAGATGCCCTGGAGGAGGAAATGGCAACCCACTGCAGTATTCTTGCCGGGAGAATCTCATGGACAGGGGAGTCTGGCAGGCTACAGTCCATAGGGTCACAAAGAGCTGGACATGGCTGAGCATGCATGTACTATAATTGTTTTGCAGTATGTTAGTTTCTGCTGTACAGGAGAGTGAATCAGCTATATGTATACATCAGTATCAGTATCAGTTCAGTCGCTCAGTTGTGTCCAGCTCTTTGAGACACCATGAACCGTAGCATGCCAGGCCTCCCCGTCTATCACCAACTCTCAGAGTCCACTCAAACCCATGTTCATCGAGTCGGTGATGCCATCCAGCCATCTCATCTTCTGTCCTCCCCTTCTCCTCCTGCCCCCAATCCTTCCCAGCATCAGGGTCTTTTCCAATGAGTCAACTCTTTGCATGAGGTGGCCCAAGTATTGGAGTTTAAGCTTCAACATCAGTCCTTCTAAAGAGCACCCAGGACTGATCTCCTTTAGGATGGACTTGTTGGATCTCCTTGCAGTCCAAGGGCCTCTCAAGAGTCTTCTCCAACACCACAGTTCAAAAGCATCAGTTATTTGGTGCTCAGCCTTTTTCACTGTCCAACTCTCACATCCATACATGACTACTGGAAAAACCACAGCCTTGACTAGATGAACCTTTGTTGGCAAAGTAATGTCTCTGCTTTTCAATATGCTATCCAGGTTGGCCATAACTTTCCTTCCAAGGAGTAAGCGTCTTTTAATTTTATGGCTGCAATCACCATCTGCAGTGATTTTGGAGCCCCCCAAAATAAAGTCTGAAACTTTTTCCACTGTTTCTCCATCTATTTCCCATTAAATGATTGGACCAGATGCCATGATCTTAGTTTTCTGAATGTTGACCCTTAAGCCAGCTTTTTCACTCTCACCTTTCACTTTTAGCAAGAGCTTTTTAGTTCCTCTTCACTTTCTGCCATAAGGGTGGTGTCGTCTGCATATGTGAGATTAATGATATTTCTCCCGGCAATCTTGATTCCAGCTTGTGCTTCTTCCAGCCCAGCGTATCTCATGATGTACTCTGCATCTAAGCTAAATAATGCAGGGTGACAATATACAACCTTGATGTACTTCTTTTCCTATTTGGAACCAGTCTGTTGTTCCATGTCCAGTTCTAACTGTTGCTTTCTGACCTGCATACAGGTTTCTCAAGAGACAGGTCAGATGGTCTGGTATTCCCATCTCTTTAAGAATTTTCCACAGTTTATTGTGATCCACACTGTCAAAGGCTTTGGCATAGTCAAGAAAGCAGAAATAGATGTTTTTCTGGAACTCTCTTGCTTTTTCGATAATCTAGTGGATGTTGGCAATTTGATCTCTGGCTCTTCTGCCTTTTCCAAAACCAGCTTGAACATCTGGAAGTTCATGGTTCATGTATTGCTGAAGCCTGGATTGCAGAATTTTGAGCATTACTTTACTAGCACATGAAATGAGTGCAATTGTGCAGTAGTTTGAGCATTCTTTGCCATTGTCTTTCTTTGGGATAGGACTGTAAACTGACCTTTTCCATTCCTGTGGCCATTTCTGAGTTTTCCAAATTTGCTGGCATATTGAGTGAAGCACTTTCACAGCATCATCTTTCAGGATTTGAAATAGCTCAACTGGAATTCCAGTATATATATATGTGTGTGTGTGTGTGTGTGTGTGTGTGTGTGTACATATATCCCCTCTTTTATGGATTTCTTTTTCATTTAGGTCACCATAGCACACTGAGTAGAGCTCTCTGGCTATATATATATATATATATATATATATATATGTGTGTGTGTGTGTGCTATATATATATATACACACACAGTAGGTTCTTATTAGTTATCTCTTTTATATATAGCAGTATATATATATATATATATATATATATATATAAATGTGTGTGTGTGTATATATATATATCTCAATCCCAATCTCTGAGTTCATCCCACTCTTCTAAGTTTAGTAGCCATTTCAATAGCTTTCCCTCATCTGAAACCTCTCCTGAGGTTCCTTTGCTTTATATAATTTAAGGCCACATCCCAAGTTGAAATCACCCTCAGAGAAAATCCAGTTGGAAAGGAAAAAAAGTGATGTGGGTACCAAATTTTAAATCTTTTGTATTCCATAATCTAACAGCCCCAAAGACTACTTGAGTCTCTTACAGCTGTTAGAGAATGATCTGCTATCCTTTTCATTCAGTGTAAGTATTCTGCCCCCGCCAGTCAATCTTCTCACCTCCGCGGTCAGTACTCCTCCTCCTTTCTCTGCTCCATTGCACATGATAACCTAGAGACCATCGAGTTCCCTTCCTGGGGTGGATGGACTGGCAGAATGGAGGACGAAGAAGGGTGCATGAAAACAAAACAAAAGATTATAGAAACCAATATTGTATTATTGATATGTGCTTTCTTATCTGCATAGTTATATTGATTCCATTAATAATTAGATACACACGGGAAAAGGTTTGTCTTTGGAATACCTTTGGAATTCAAGAATATACCTCACTGTGTCTCTGTCTCTGTCTCTGTGTGTGTCTGTAAATTAGATTCTGTCTATAGACGTTTCTGTAAGCCCAGTAAAACAACATAATCTGGTTGGCTTTCGGAAAGACTGAATAAACTGCTTTCTGTAAAACAGATATTGTATTTGGTAAACATATTAAAAACGCTTATGCTTTCTTGAAAAACAGCACTTTTGCTTTTCACAGAGAAAGGTTTAGCCAAGAAACCTGCCCCCATGCCATGACACAATTCTCTGTGTGGACATGAAATTGCTGTCTGCTGGATTCTTTTAATGGGGCTAATTAAGTTCATTCGCATGTCCTTTTTATTAAAGATTTCACACTGAAATATCTCTAAACATGCAATAGGACACTCCTGTTGTAAAGTCTTTGTTTCTAATCACAATACTAGGGTGATAATTAAAGACACTAGAACTTGCCCTCCTGTGGGTAAGGATCAAGAACATTCACACTGTCTGCTGAAACCCTGCAAGGGGACATATCTGGGTAGCAGCACCCCATCAGCATGGATCCTAGAAATATACATATATGTATTGCATTCTGAAGTCCAAGATTTTTGTTAATGTTCTTCAGAATATAAATGCAAACGGATTATGTGATGGAGGCTTCCCTTGATCAACCCTTCTGTTTTAACTACTAATCTCTCATAAAAATCCATCCTTTAGGTGTTTAAGCCAATCCTTTTTATTATTATTATTTTTAAAGTGTTGCGCATGTACTAGGCTATGTTAAAATACTTCTCTTGGGAGAGCCGCCACTGAAAAAAATTAGTATGTTAACATACATAAATATATTACAAAGCCATTTCTGAAAGATTAAGAGTTAGGAAAGTAAAATATATTTACTTTAAATCTGTTATTTTATGTTACATACCTATTTTAATATGTCTTTTTCTTCAACTTTTGAATAGAGAAATTTTGTTTTGTTACCAAAGAGTTTCAGACCAGGCATTTCCTCCTGTTTTCTGTGAAATCAGTTTAAAAGTACATTAGCAGTGCATGAGGATTTAGTCAAGGAATCAAGATGTGAAATTTTGAACATATTTCTCCAAAGGTAGACTCTTCAAACGATGACTGTGAAAGTAATTTATTCCAGCCAAACACACTTCCACATATTGTTAACAGTGCTATGTGCTTCAACTCATTTAACCACTTTTTAATTCAACAGTTATTCAGATTTAATAGACCCATTTCTTCATCATTTTGCATTTAGTGATAAATGGTGCCAGAATTTATGATAAATTAAACTGCAAAGACCATGTTAAAGTTATCTTAAGGGTTTCACATAAAAGTAATCCACACCTATTTTGTTCAGAACAGCCACCTGAAAGTTCACGTGGCGAAAAGAGCTTCTTACTGAGCATAAACTATGAGATCTTTTTGAAAGTTAAGTTTTAATTATACTTTTCCCTCACCACTTACCATTGGCGGTGGCCCTCCAGCTGGGGGAATGGCAAGGTGGATGCTTTAAACTAGGGGTTCTTTCTTGTTTTAATATTGATTTAACAAGTGGAAGAACATTCAGGTTGGAGCTTTGATGAATATCCTTACATAACAAGCCACCAGATACAGGGGGCAACTTTTAAAAAGTTTGGAGAAGAGATGAGGCATCAAGGGGCTATGGAAGAGATAAATTGGGCAGGGCCAAGTGGTAGGAGAGAGGGGAGTTGTAGTTGGACAGCCCTGCCAATTACTAACCCTATTATCCTTTCTCCTTCCTGCTAATGCACTGGCTTAACAGCTACCACAAAGGGAGATGTGGGGCTGAATTCACAGGGCCTCTCCTTTCCTTCCTTCCCATAGGCACATTTTGAAAATGAAAAAAAAAAGTGATTCCTTGACTAAAGTATCAGAGATGGTTTGCAGCCATTAATTCTACCATTTTCCAGACATGTTAAAGTGTATAAACTAGCTTAATTAGGATTTTTTTTTCTCCTTGCTCATCTCTACTCCCAGACAGGCAAGCTGGGCTGGTTAGTCAGGACAGAGATCAGGACAAAACTATGCAAATGAAAAACTCTGTCCTTAAGGTTAAATACCTCTAGGTCACTCTTGACAACTAATGAGAGACCAGGGAGAACCTGCCCTCAAATACATTCATTTACACTGGAAGATATGCTTTGGCTCCCCAAATAATCATGAATAAGATGCATGTGTCCACAACTCTGTAGGCAAAATAGCGGTAAGGAAGCGAGGGGTGCCACATGCATTTCTTTGTTTGTTAAAAGCAAATTCTGACTGTTCATACTTGAGTTTTCTGAGTTAGAATTTGCTTGTTTATTTGCTATCATTTGATTCATCCATACAGAGCACCATTTATTGAGAACCTGTTATGAGAGGTGCTTCGCACATGAAGATGAAAGACAAGGTCTCTTTGGCAGAGACTCACCTACTATCCTATATAATAATAAAGGAATTGGAGGAACTTCTGTCATAAAACTGGTGTAGTGTTGAATTACTGAAAATAGCATTTGCTTGATGTAAACACTTTGGATAACTAACATAAAACTCATTGCCCTTACGTCTGCTCAGCCACTTTTCTTATCATCAGAATTAGTATATACATCTGTGTGTGTGCATCTTTGAGTGCATTCATCTCTATTGCTCTCTGCATAGCTTTAGCAATGGTTACTAAGTGCTACCTCTGTGCCAGGCAGTGGGCTAAGCACTTTATGTACCTCATCCTATTTAATAAAAGAAAAAGAATGATGGATTAAGAACCTGGATGCCCTGATCACAAAACTAGAGGTAAATCACTTCACATTTCTACTTCATCTGCAAAATGAGGGAGCTCACTCTAAGACCTTTCTAACTGTAACAATTCTAAAAAAGTGTGATTCCTGATGACTCCCTAAGTGTTTCAAGAGAGTAAGATTAATACCTGTTTTGGTTAATTCTGTAACGTTCTCTGCTCTGTGGACAACTGTTAAGAGGAAAAAGATTGAATAACATACCTTTTAAAGAAATAAACTTCATTTTTAACAGATGAATTCAGTTTGGGGAATAAAAGCAATATAGTTCTTTATTAAAAATATAAAGCTAAATGTGTGTAAAAAATTGTTCCCAGATACAAACATTTTTTATTTCTTAATAATTCCCAAAAGGATTTCCTTTAGCTGTGAATGTTTAATGGATGAATATCTGGCCTTTAATAGTATGATTCTGAACTCCTAAAAATATTAGAACAAATTTAACTCTAATGAAAATGCCAATTTTCAGAGCATCCACATACATACTTAACCTGAAAATAGAACACTGAGGATTTCTACTCATTAAATTGCATTGCTCTGTCTTGAGCCACTTGTCCAGGTTCTTGTTGTGTCTGCTGCTTGTTATATTTTTCTGGGCTGTTTATTCCACAAAGGGCAATTGCAAAAGAGTTGGAAGCACTTTTTGTGCCAGGCCATTCTCTAGCTTAGGTTCATGCCCCTTGGTTCTCATATTTAACAGAAGCTCAGATAGCCTGAAGCATCTGTCCTTTTGGTTCCCTTCAGGATTGTGTACATTTCTTTGTCATATCGTCATTTCTCAAACCACAGAGTTTCTTTAAATAGCAGTCCTGTCCCAGTAGAATTATGGGGAACTAGAATGCTATAATTTGAAGCATATTGTGCTTCAAAGTGCGTTGTCTTAGTTGACTTAAATATTTGAGACATATGTTTTATTGTATTTTACTGTTAAGAGGAAGTGGAATAGGACCACATTTTTGCAATGAAATACAAAAGGAAATATTCTTTCTTTCTGTCTATATTTGGTTAATGTGATCAATTTCATTGATTAATAATACTATCTTTCTCCAAAACAATCAAAACACAAAGCCGAAAAATAAACCACCTCATAAAATGTAAAAAAAAAAAAAAAAAAAAAAAAAAAAAAAAAAAAAACCCACTTAAAAAAAAAAAAAAAAAAAAAAAAAAAAAAAAAACTGAAAAAATTCACCCACTTATTCCAAAAATGTGGTACTTACAGATATTTTAAAATAGGGTTGTGTTGACATATTACAAATAAACAAGTACTTACATACATACAGGCATCTCCATAAATAAATAAATACGTAAATAAAGAAGCCACAGTTTGTGACAATCACGTAGAGTACAAAAAAAAAAAAGAAATTTCAGAAACATGAAATTCAGCTCAATTTCTTCATCTGTGACTAGTTTAGAAAAGTTATCTGTAGAGATAATAATTCTGGAAGAGGTTTACTCATATCACATACTGTTATTTGACTTAAAGAAAAATCTGCCTTCATACTATTCAATAGATGTTAGATTTTAAGAATCAGTAACCTGTTTTCAACTTTATTATTTACACACATGCCTGAAAATATATAGAGAGGATTAAACAACGTTTCACTCTTCATCTGAAAGCTGTGATGAAGTGTAATCAGACCTGAAGCCTCTTCCTTTTCATATGTTCCATTTTTCTGTAGGCGCATTTGTAAATGGAGAATTCTTTTGAGATTCCTCTTGTTCAGTCTCAGTGGTTTTTGTTCTTTCTTTCACAATGAATTGCAAAATGCCATTTAACTTCAAGGTTTCTAATCATGCAACTGCACTCCTTCTCACCTTTTTATTGACCACCTTTACTGGGTTTTTTGTTTCACAAGCAAGATTCTCACCTTGCTGCACATTCTTTCAACTTGGCCATCAATATACAAAGTTGAGAAATCCTTCTAAGTCCAGATGCTTACAGCAGCATTCCACTTATCACTCCTTCCCATCCTCGGAGGGAAGCTCTGTCTGAACTGTCTGAAGTGGCTGTTGACGATGTCTTTACTGCTGCTACATGGAAGCCTTTTTTGAATACTGTCACTGAAAGCTTCCTAAAGCTCGATAAACTATTGTCAGGTTGGGTCAGCGATGGTTATGTTTCTCTGCCTCTACATCTCTCTCTCCCTACATTCTTCCGTCCTCTCCTTTTCCCATCCTTTTAAATTTGTGACAAAAGTTGATAGTAATATTTTCATAGTAAGCTCACAAGATGTATTTTAATAAATCTGAATATGTTTTATTTTTCATTCTACATTCTGATTTATGAAAATCACTGTTGCTTTTGACCATCATCATCTTTCAATATGTCATATTTATTTCATTTAAACATTTATATGTATTTATGTATATAATGTATATAAACATTTAGGTATTTTTTTAATATATATCTATGTTTCCCCTAAAGTAAATGTGTATATATACATATGTATGTATGTGTGTTTACATGTATGTACATAGATATGTGTAGGTATGAATATAAATGTGTGTATAAATATATATATATATATACATATTTCTTCCCTCATACTCAAAATTCATCAACTCTACTAAATATTAAGAAAGTGTTTCAGTACACCAGAAACTAACACAATGTTGTAAACCAACTATACTTCAAAAAGAAAAGATTTACACTATAAGAAAGTGCTTCAGACGGCAAGAATTAAGAAATATATAGTGTATGAAATAAATCTATATAATACAGAAATTAATATGTAAAAATATATATTTGTGTATCTTATTGTGTTATATACTTTCTATATAAAATATGTAACAAATATTTATATATAAGCACATGGAATAAAGAAATTCAGGTCTTTACTCTTTCCAGTTCTATAGAATATTAACCTCTATATCCAAACATATATTTCAATACATTTGTATGACTTTTACAAATTTCTTAAAGTGTTTTCATAGATCCCAACAGATTGGGCTTGCACTATCACCCCAAAGATTCACAGAACACAGCCACATTATTTTCCCTTTTATCCAAGTTTTGCCTTTGTTGTTTAAGTAATTATGAGGTCTATTGAGTCATTCCTTTTGCTGCTTTCATTCAACAATAATATTTAACCAGAAAGTGCTGGGGAATAGAAACAGTAAATAGAAGCTCACTGGGGAAAAGAAAATACATTGAGATTTTCTTAGAAAATGTTTCCATATAAAATAAGCCTTCTGCGGAATTCACTGGCAGGCCAGTGGTTAGGGCTCTGAGCTTTCACTGCCAGGGGCCCAGGTTCAATTGTTGGTCAGGGAGTTATGATCCTGCATCCAAGATAAATACGATAAAATAAACCTTTTGTATTAAATATATTTTCTGTTGCCCATGGCCTATGAAGTTTTTTTGTCATTTTATATGCTAAAACCAATGGTCCTTGAACTATTTATTAAAAATATCTGATTGATCAACAAATATACCAAAGATGAATATTAATGTACCCTTCAAGAAATATACTTACCTAGTAACTAGAATCTTGGTATCAGATCCACGTGTCAGGATTAAAAGAATTTTGGTGGGGCTTATATGATGATAGAATATAGAACAGAATCACTAAGTATAAAAATTGCATCATTTTTCACCTCTCATTTTTCTGTAGATGCTTAGATAAGAAAAACTTAGACAAAAATAAAATTTTAAATATTTCAATAAGCATTTTTTAAGTTTAAAGTTATTTAAATGTTTTGAAATATGAAAATATAATAGTTTAAGAAAACATTTTATTTCAGACCACTGTGAATATTTGGTCATAAAAGTATTCTTAACTATAAAGGAGAAGATCAATTTAAAAATTCATAAGATATTTTCCATGGAAATGAAAATACAACTGTAATATGAATAATATAGGTTTTTTCTATAATATTCTAAACTAGTTAGGATGGAATTTAATTTAATTAGATATTCACAACTCATGTCTTAATCACGAATCTCAGCCATTTAACTTAAGAACAGTATTTAATCTTTTTAATGATTTTTGTATTGAAACATTTTGAATAAACTACAAAATTCAATGAATTAACATTGTTTGTCCTGAATCCAGTAGCAAGGAGCAGTAAACTGAAGACCAGGTTACGTGCAGCTCCGTTTTCTATGATTCTAGCATTTTTTTGTTAATTTATTATCAACACCATATTACATTATTTATTTGATAAAATGTACTTTTGAATTCTTATCAGTTGCTGGATATTATGAGTATAGATAAAACATAAATCTCTTCAGTGGTGTAAAGGTATATCTCCCTAGAAACTGGATAAATCTGTGGGTTAAAAATGTACAAGTGCTATAATATATCCCTTTTTTCCTTTTCCATGTTTCATCTCTCCATAATACTGTGGGGATCGGACAAAAATTTGATTTATGATTTCTTTCAAATTTTGGCTGATAAAATTACCACCCTCAATGCTCTGAACACTGTGAATAGTAAAAGCATTGAAAAGATGCTCAGTTCCCTTTATGCTATGAATTTTAGAGCCTGTATACATGAGGATGATGAGGAAAATGAGTAATTGTGCATAAAAAGTCTTTGCATGGGAGAAAGAGTGAAGACAGAGGCTTCAGATATGTGCTTTCTTATGAGCACTTGGTCTTTGAGCGAGCATCGGAAGACCTTTAATTAAGCCCTATTCCTCCTCATGGTGGGAGAACATCCCCACCAGGACGTTTCACTGGCTTCCACTAGTAGTTTTAATGATTGTGCTCCCAGATAGACTCCTGAGGGGAAGCAACTAAAAATTAACATATAGTATGATCCTGTCATAACGAAAAGTTGTAAATTGTAGTTTAACACAAGTTACTTGTAAATAAATAAAGGATACATCTAACAGGGACACATTTAAATAATGAGACCAATTTGAGATTATGTGTTCTGGAATTGGCAGTTTCAGTTTCAGGAGAGAAAATGAGTCACAATATTGCATTTTCTTCATTGAAAGTGCACAGAAAACAAGGCTTATTGTACTTGCAAGAGACTCTGTAATTGTTTTAATTCCATTTACCAAGCTATTTGCTTTGACATTTTTGGTGTTTGAAATATGATGATTTAGATAAATACGTATATATGCTGGATATTTTGAATAGGTTACCTGACTTATACAAATATATTTAAATTAAAATTTTGATATGACACTTTTGAATATAGGTAAAAAGATACATTTATATGTTTTGTTAAACCCCTGTTGTTTTCCTTAAATACTGGATTATAGTGTCAATGATTTACTTACATGAATATTGTTCCTGTTTTCCTCCTAACACAATTATATTAAATTTTAATGACATCAATTGTAATATCTAACTGGTATCTGGAAGCTTGTGGAGAGCCCAAAGGTTTTATACAAATTTATATGTATCAAGCTCTCACTGATATACTTTGCCAGTAGATATTTTACCTTGAGTAGTCAGCCCTGCAAATCCCTTCCTACAAAAGATTAAAAACATCCACCTATTACATCTAGAGATTTCTTTTTGTTATTCAAAGCCATGAATAAATTTAGGAAAAATGTATATGATTTTAATGCCTTAAACCAGAAAGCTTCCTTGATTCCTATTAAAAAATGGAATATTTAATGTTTTCCATCTTCTGTGGTACTTTTTTTGATATTGCAGCAAAGAACAAAAAAGAATTCTGACAACATATAAAACAAAAAACTGTGTTTGAAGTATTATAATAAAACAACCTTTTTCCTTTAATGCTAAGTCCCTTTTTAATGAAGATCTTCTGGCAGCTCTTGAATGTATAACTAGTTTATATCATGGGATGAAGCTGTCTGTTCTGATGATTGACATGAGCCCACATTACAATGTGATTCTGAAAATTAGTCCATAGAGGTCCTTTTCAGGTACTTCTCAGACTGAGAGCTGCCCTCCAACTACAGTAGAGCCTTTTTAACCCCACTCATTGGTATTCTAATCTGCAAGAGCTGTCCTGCCTTTTAAATAACTCAGGCATTCAGGCTCGTACCCCCCTTGACACATTACTTAGCCAAAGGATTCAAATGAGATTCAAGAAACATGCAGTACAGCACAAAGGGATTGGAATATGCACAATTAATAATCACACAGTTAATTCATTTTTAATGCAAGGAGGATTTCTGAAATTTCACATTCAGATTTGTAGCACAAAGTAGTGGCTGTCTACCCTGATTACATTTCTAAAATTCCAAAATATAGGCATTATTCTTAAGTAATTATTTTAATATTAAATAGACTCCCTAAAGGTGTAGCTTTAAGTGACATTAAGGTTATGACACAAACTGATAAAATTTTAAAATGGGACTCCTTTCAATTCAGATATTGTGCAAATAAATAAACACATGAAGAGTTTTTATGAGAATGGGAATAAGGTATGAATCTGAGTAGACAGGGTTTTGGTGGGGTTTGATTATCTTGGGTCAAAGCCAGCCAACTACATTACACATTGCAATGTTTTGTTTCTCTCGTTGTTTTTTTTTATATATAAGTATTTTTATATATCTAGTGTTAAAGATCTTGCTGCCTTCATTTGAGAAGTAAATATGCAGTCTATTGAAATAAGAATGTCAATACATCTTTAACAGTTCTAAGGTTTTAGAACTACATCCAGGAAGACAACCCTTGAGCCAATAATTAGTTGCTATAATTCCTGCTATGTATGAATAATAAGTGCATTCATTTACAATTTATACATTGTATGTTTCCTATATGGCAGATCCTGAGAATGAAAGCAGTGAATACAAGAGACAAAATTTAAGCTCTTAGGTAATTTATATACTGGTGTACAAATAAATGAACATGATAAATTCAGAGGATAATATGTGTTATGCAGAAAAACAGTGCATGGTAAGAGGATGGAGTAATGAGGCAGTAGAGAAATAGGAAGTAATCATCAGGAAGTGAAATTTGAATAAGAAGTCTGAATGAGTCATGAGAGAAATGTGGGGAGCATATTAGGCCAATGAAGGAACAATCACTGGGCTCATATATGGACCTCCACGAGCCATTAGAGTGGCCTAACTCGTTGTCCCCTCTACTTTGATCCGCACGCTTCTCCTTAGAAATAGCCTAGGACCACATGGTGGGCTGCAGTCCATGGGGTCGCAAAATGTCGGACATGACTGAATACCGGCACACGCAAAACAAAAACAAGCAGCAGACAACGTCAAGGTAGGACTTTGTAGGGTACTCAGTTAAGTGGTGATATGTCTCTTTTAAAACATTTATTATCACCGAGCTATATCAGTTGCATACAGTAATTGTTAGATGGCTTGCAACATCAAAATTATCATGTTTTTAAAAAATCATTTATGCTTTACAATGATTTACAAACATATCAGGGGAGGCTTCACAGAGAATTTCAATTAGTCAGTTGGGCGGGGCATCATAGGATATTTGTACCAGTGTTTTCCAAAAGATTCAATTCCTCGCCCTAAACTCCTCTTTCCTCCCCAAACCTCATCCCCATCTTTAACCTGAGGGGAAAGGGGGAAATTTATCTCTCATGGGAACCAGGCTGTGTTTGAAATCTAAAAGGATGGTTGGGTATCCCTGGTATATGAAATAGAGGAATTATAAGTTGAATATTTATATGAAATAGCTATTTTTGACATCACACCGTCTTCAGATTTTGGTTTGGAAAGTAGTCCCAACAAGGTAAGCTCACAGTGGTTTCTGCAATCTGATTATGAACAGTGCAGGCAGATTTCTGGGTATCTGTTTACAAGTTCCCTATGCTAATTTAATGCTGGCTGTCTTCTTGTGGTTCTAGTTTTCACGTTTCTTCTATCCTTTCCTTTATTTCTTTTCTTTTCGTTTAGTGTAAATTACTGGGTTTGGCACCTGATTTATCCTGGACCACTAATGCCTGTTTTCAAGCATTAAATAGCTCTCAATCTCCAAACTACAGAGAAGATAAACTAGTTTTATTTGATGCCTTATTTTTACTAGTGCCCTGAAAGGTGAAATCATTCGAGCATAGGTAATTGCTCCAGCGAGTTTCCTTCATCTGCGTGTGTGACTGTAATTTATAAATACCAATTGGGTAATTGCTGGGAGAAGTTTGGAAAGCAAATGTTGCTAATGTATGGTTGACACACTGGGCTCCCAACTGATTATATTATTTATAGTATTAATGAATCTGGTACTCTTTCTCCCACCAAGGGTAACATTAGGTTTTCCTAATACTCAGTTGTATGGCTGGTGCATAATTTTTCCTGGGAGAAGATAGGGTGCCAGGGTTAGCTTTTTCCCTCTAATGTGTCATCCTCTGCAGTGCTGTGCATAACCCATATGCTAGTCTAGTGCCCAAAGCTCAAATTAGGTCACAGTCATGAATTTCTGGAACGCAAAAGTTGAGTTTTGTCTTTTTTTTATGTCAAACTCTCATTATCATTTTCCTTTAATAAACTTAGTCTTAACATTAAATGGGAAACATTTTGTAGCAAAACTCCTACATTCAGATGACTAATCCATTAAAAATTTTTGCCATTAGTAATTTACAAAGGAATAAGATAAACTAAAATCCTTTCAGCAGACGCTTTCCCCTTGCAGGCTATGTCAGGTTCAGTGTCAAAAGATAGTATTTTATATTCCTGAATTTGTGCCCATTGGCATTTCCATTGTCAAACATTCATAACTGGATATAAAAATGAAAATAAAGACAAAAACAAAACTCTATTGCCTAATCTCATGAGTGGTCCCTTTGTAGAAGAAATGAAGACATTACTCCAATGGCATTAAACAGATTTGGGTAACACCTAATGTAATTTCACTCATTTCATTTGGAAGACACTCTCATGGGCCTCCAAGCTAAGAGAGAAATAAGGAAATTACGTGGCTTCTTTATGGAAGATTCATGGTCTTTTCCTCAGGCTCGACATTATGCCAAATTACAACTTAGGAATCAGAGTAGACCCACAAGGCATTTTACTCATGTGGATTTGCCTATTCATACCTCAAATGTGCTTCCTGAGAGTAGACCATAAATGCTCAGGGAGACACAGTGTTTGAGAGCATATTCCTACTAAATCGTGATAGGGGGCCTTCAGCCTAAAATGAAGATACGGAGAAAGCCAACAGCTTTGGAATTCTTTACAACAGCAATTTACTCCTCACACTCTTACGTATCTTTATAAAAAAGAGCCAAGTTCAATGAAAATGGGCCTCTTCCATGCCTAGTGTAGAAAAGAACATGAAAAATTATTTAAAACTTTCCCGTTTTAATCTCTCTACTACTGGGGGAAAATATTATCAAGAAAAGCAATGCAGTTGCACTGGTTGTTTACATTTAGGTTTGATAAGGATCCCTTTAAAAGTAAGGGCTTCCCTGATAGTTCAGTTGGTAAACAATCCACCTGTAATGCAGGAGCCCTCGGTTCAATTTCTGGGTTGGGAAGATCCCCTAGAGAAGGGAAAGGCTACCCACTCCAGTATTCTGGCCTGGAGACTTCCATGGACTATATAGTCCATGGGGTCGCAAAGAGTCAGACATGACTGAGCTACTTTCACTTTCCTTTATCACGATATGCTTAACAATGCATACACTCACAGATGAACTGGCTTAGCATACAGACTAAAAGGGACCCACATTATAATTTAAGTCTACCAACAGATCTCCATCTGAAGAAAAATTGCACCATGAGACAATAAAGCTGTGAGGATGTATACTACCAAACTGTGTGCTGATACTCAGTGATATAGAAGACTCACTCACTCACTTGAGTGAGGAAACTTGGGTTTTTTAATATTGGAGGATAAAATTTTGATAGTAATTTTTTACTGTCTTGTCCATTCTTTCTCCTTCCATATTTGCTAAAGAGAGGAGGATTTTGGAGGAGTGCACAGGTGTTTATTTTCTGTTCCTGCTTAAGTTTATAGTATGTTTATTTTTCATTTTTCTCAAACTTATCTTATTTTGGAGTATAGCTGATTAACAAAGTTATGCTAGTTTCAGCTGAACAGTGAAGGCACTGTATCCATCCTCGCCTAAACTCCTCTCCCATCCAGGCTGCCACAGAACACTGAGCAAAGTTCAATGTGCTATACAGTAGGTCCTTGTTGCTTAACCATTTTAAATATAGCACTGTATACATGTTGATCCCAATCTCCTCAACTATGCTTTCCCCCATCCTTTCCCCTGGCAACCACAGCATGTTTATTTTTAATTTCTCTTTATATGTATACTGTCATTCCTCCAAAGATTTCAAAGTGCTTTTTCAAAATTTATGGAAAAATTATTCATGTCACTAACAGAAATTCAAAAGAAGAAGCAGAATAGCAAGTAAGGACAGTGGTGAATAAACATTCACCAAAGTACCCAATTGAGAGTTTTTAATGGAATAATTGAGCCTATACATGGAAAATCTTAAATAGGCCTGTATCTTCAATACTTAACTTTGAAAGGAGAGCAACGGTTAGGATTGGTTCTAAGTAGTTGGGATAAGAGACTGGTTTGTGGTTCACCATAAAGAAATGCAAAAGGCAAAATGGTTGTCTGAGGAGGCCTTACAAATAGCTATGAAAAGAAAAGAAGTGAAAGGCAATGAAGGAAAGGAAAGATATACCATTTGAATACAGAGTTCCAAAGAATAGCAAGGAGAGATAAGAAAGCCTTCTCAGTGATCAATGCAAAGAAATAGAGGAAAACAATAGAATGGGAAAGACTATTGTTTCTCTTCAAGAAAATTAAAGATACCAAGGGAAGTTTTCTTGCAAAGATGGGCACAATGAAGGACATATATGGTATGGACCGAACAGAAACAGAAGATACTAAGAAGAGGTGGCAAGAATACATAGAAGAATACAAAAAAAGATCTTGCAAAAAAGATCTTGACAACCCAGATAATCACAATGATGTCATCACTCACCTAGAGCCAGACATCCTAGAATGCGAAGTCAAGTGGACCCTTATGAACAAAGTGTGTGGAGGTGATGGAATTCCAGTTGAGCTATCTCAAATCTTAAAAGATGATGCTGTGAAAGTGCTGCACTTAAAATGCCAGCAAATTTGCAGAACTGGAAAAGGTCAGTTTTCATTCCAATCACAAAGAAAGGCAATGCCAAAGAATGCTCAAACTACCGCACAGTTATAATCATCTCACATGCTACCAAAGTAGTGCTCAAATTTCTCCAAGCCAGACTTCAACAGTACGTAAACTGTGAACCTCCAGCTGTTCAAGTTGGATTTAGAAAAGGCAGAGGAATCAGAAGTCAAATTGCCAACATCCGTTGAATCATTGAAAAAGGAAGAGAGTACCAGAAAAACATCTACGTATGCTTTATCGACTATGACAAAGCCTTTGACTGTGTGAATGCTTAAAGAAATGAGAATATCAGATCACCTGACCTGCCTCCTGAGAAATCTGTATGCTGGTCAAGAGGCAACAGTTAGAACTGGACATGGAACCACACACTGGTTCCAAATTGGGAAAGGAGTCCTTCAAGGCTGTATATTGTCACCCTGATTATTTAACTTATATACAGAGTACATCATGAGAAATGTTGGGCTGGGTGAAGCACAAGCTGGAATCAAGATTGCCAGGAGAAATAGCAATAACCTCAGATTTGCAGATGACACCACCCTTATGGCAGAAAGCAAAGAAGAACTAAAAAATCTCTTGATGAAAGTGAAAGAGGAGAGTGAAAAAGTTGGCTTAAAACTCAACATTCAGAAAACTAAGATCATGGCATCTGGTACCATCACTTCATGGCAAATAGATGGAGAAACAGTGGAAACAGTGATAGACTTTATTTGGGGGGGGGGCTCCAAAATCACTGCAGATGGTGACTGCAGCCATGAAATTAAGACACTTTCTCCTTGGAAGTAAAGCTATGACCAACCTAGACAGCAACATACTTTGCCAACAAAGTCCATCTAGTCAAAGCTATGGTTTTTCCAGTAGTCATGTATGGATGTGAGTGTTGGACTATGAAAAAACTTGAGTGCCAAAGAATTGATGCTTTGGAACTGTGTTGTTGGAGAAGACTCTTGAGAGTCCCTTTGACTGCAAGGAGATCCAACAAGTCCATCCTAAGGAAATCAGTACTGAATGTTTATTGGAAGGACTGATATTGAAGCTGAAATTCCATTACTTTGGCCACTTGATGCAAAGAACTGACTTATTTGAAAAGACCCTGATGCTGGGAAAGATTGAGGGCAGCAGGAGAAGGGGACAACAGAGGATGAGATGGTTGGATGGCATCACTGACTCAATGGACATGAGTCTGGGTAAACTCTGGGGTTGGTGATGGATAGGGAGGCCTGATGTGTGCTTTCCATAGGGTCACAAAGAGTCGGACATGACTGAGACACTGAACTGAACTGAACTGTGGTTTACCATAAGGGGTATAACAATACCTTACTTGTTTCCAGTAACTCATTATAGTCATTCATGTGGTTTAAGGAAGTGCTATCAGAAGATTCCTACTATGTGACAGAGATAGTAAATTAATTATTTAGACCCCATAGATACATTCATTAAAATTCACTAAGTATTTAGCACGTATTGAGCATAATCCTTAGTTCAACAGTATTTGTGAAAGGAATAAAATTATATTAATAATTCAAAATTCATGTGCTCTAGTTTTTCTCATCTAAGTACTAAGTATAGATAAGATATAGACAGTATAAAGGATTTTAGCAGTGTTTTTCCGTTTAATTGGTAGGTTACTGCTTTATTATGATTCTTTTTGCCTGCCTATGCTTAGAGAGCTTTTACCTTGTGTTATTTGACGACTCAGATTGTATTCAATTGTTTGGTCTATTTTTAGATGATTGTGAGTGTAAATGGTACATAAAGGAGTAAGTGTTATCATTGGGTTATCAAGATTTCTCTCCTGAGCAGAAATTGCGAGTAGTGCCTGTTACTCACATTTAAAAATCACCTTGATTTGATCGTACTCTTGGGTACAATTTCTACTCTCCCATTTTGGAGAGCTTTTTCACCATAAATACATTTTAAAACACAAGATGAGGTGATTTGGCCCATTTTTCTATGTATATAATTTAACCTTCAAAGGATTATGGTCTATAGAGCAAACAGGTTAATAGGAAGGTTTTAAAAAGACATTTTTTCATCTGATGGGACATAATTGTACCTACGGAGCTGTTATGGTCCATTGTATAAATCCTTCAAATTCATGGACTATTGGCCCAAAACACAGTAATGAATCCTGCAGAGCATTGAAAATCTATCATGTTAATATTGCTGCAGCATATGCACAGTCTGAAGTTTATTCTCCCATCCACACCTTAGAGGATTTGTATGTAATTCTCATATTAATAAGTATGATTCCTGTACTCCAGATGGAATGGTTTGCCAAGCCCCTTACATGTTAAGTAAAACATCTCAGGGTTTGCACTAAAACCGATGATAATAACATATTCCTATAAAACACTGCCATGTCTAACAAAAATATTTGCTTGTTCCGAATTCCCAGAGGAATCACACCACTTCACGTTTGTAAAGCAACAAAGAGCTTTTTTAAAGTTGTTAGTTTCCAAATCAGCACCTGAAACCATTGAATTGTATCCAATTGAATGCTAAGGTACAGTTCATTCAGAACTCCTTTCGTTGACGCTGGCAAGAACTGTTTTGTTCTGAACACGTATGTATATTTCTAGTTTTATAGACTGATGGACTTTTTTGGAAAGCCTAAGATGCTCTCTAACACAGCATCTCAATTCTCTTAATCTTGTTTTCTTCCTCTCTCTGCAGAGCTATAAAAGTAAAGGCTATTGGCAGCACGGTTTTATGGTCACTCAGAATATAGATCTATAATGTCAGAGAACTCTTGATCCTAATCCTTAGCTGCACAGACATAATAGGGACCAAAGGCTGAGGCCAACACAATACATAATCAAATCTATGAAGAGTATTTCTACAAAGTTTTAATCTAACTAGAAAGGAAAAAAGGAGATGAAATAATGTTTTCTATCTATATTAACAATGTTAACCCATTTTCTAGAAATATATTATTATCATTAGTTTTAGTGTTAAGCCTGACAAGCTTTTATTTTTTTAAAAATTATCATGTCAGGGGCTTGAAAAGTACTAGTATTTTGGGTTTTTTCTCATTATCTTCATTGCTCTCTGTAGACTGTATCATGGCCCCAGAGAACTCTCAAAGAGGTCAGGTGGAGCCCAGGCCTCTTCTTAAAAATCAGAATAATACTTTTTTTCATTATCTAGGAATTTTCAAGGCAAAAACAAAGATAATGGCCCAAAGAATGCTACCTCAATGTTGAAAACCTCATGGAGGTTCAGAGAATTGAGTTTGCTTGGTTGATATTGACTAGTTTCTCCTTATTTTCTCCAGGGAAGAGACAAATTCAGCAGAGAGTTAATCTTCACAGGTAGACTCTGATAATTTTATATTTTTTATCATCTCATAGGTTTTCCTTACCCAGATTTGTTGGAGGACCCCACAATCACTCTTGTTCAGCTCCAGGATGGTAAATTCAATATCTATGACTAATTCTCAATTGTCAAGCATTCAATATAATACTGCCAGTGAATCTAAACTACTTACTTGTAAATGTCTATTTAAAAAAAAAAGTTTAAAAGTAATGTTGTATTTAATTCCCTTTCTACTTATACCTACTTGAAATGGGTTGGCTGTCATATGCAACCAAAAGGTCCCAAAACTCCACTGAGAGTGGCAAAGTACCATCATTTTTCTCTTCAGAAAAATGGAGATATTACCTCTCCATGTGCAGATGACAATTGTGAATTCAAATCAGAAGCAAGCTCAATAATGTGTACTTAAAAAGTTAAAATGAGATCATCACTTTAAAAAAATTAGACAAGATTCATCCTCATTCTCATAAGGAGAACACTTTTGTTAAGTGCTCATGCATATGAATACTACTTTATTGACGTTATTGACCCAGCATGTCTACCTCCTATTTTATTGGGAAAGTATTTTCTTTCCTTTGAAAAAGTGCCCATATTTGCCCTTTTGCCATCTGAATATAGTATACCCTTCCCTGTAGTATGAAGGCATATGACTTCTGGTTTCAGTTGATAGGTTCAAGGAAGGACTCTTAATTCAAGTAAGACCAACTGTAGCTCCTTCCTGAGTTATCATCCCCTGGCTACAAACAACTGTCCAGCAGTAGGTACTTTAAACCAGCTGAACCCATCAGACTATTTCTCAGCATTTAGAAAAAGGAAGACATCTACAAAATCAGTTTCTCCCTAGGAATTTAATGTTCTACTATATGCAATTCATGACAAGTCAACAGCCATATTCCCTGCTCAAAAAACTAGAAGAATGGCATTAGCTGCTCTGGGAAGAGAAAGAAAAGAATAAACAAGTTTAAAGAAGTCAGATATAAAGAATCCTAATGCTTCTTCTGTTCTTGGATATAGTAGTTACTTTGTCCTTGTTTTGTGAAGATCTCCATATCCTTAAATTTTTCTTGTTTCTTACATCAAAATATGGTTGTATTTTTATTACATGCAACTCAAAATTCTAATGTTATACTTTCTTAAGATTAAATTTTAAGTAATAGAAATATGTATTGTGTTTTTTAAATAATCATACAGTTTATTTGCAACAAATTAATGGTTAATTGATTTTTAAAAGTTCATAAAAATATAAATGTATCTTCAAATTTTCAAATGTTTTTACATAATGTGCTATACTGAGTTTGATCTTAAATATAGAACAATTCTAAATTCTAAGGTTCAACTGACCACAAAAACCTGGTTTTACAATTTAACTATATTTAACTACACTGTTTTTGATGTTAATTTTAAGCTTTAATGTAAGCCTCGGGAGCAATAAAAGCCCCGAGTCTTAAAGAGCTTATTGATACAATTAATTTTGGAGATAAATGAGAACCAAGAAGTGTTCCATGGTCTCCATTTTTTTCAAAGGTACAGTGATAGGTAAAAAAGAGGTCACAGTGAGGCAGGGAGTTGATCATGAGATATACCAATAAGCTCCAAAGAAGACATCCAGCTGGCCAATAGGTACATGAAAGGATGTTCAACATGATTCATTGTTAGAGAAATGCAAGTCAAAACCACAATGTGGTATTACCTCACTCAAGTCAGAATGGCTATCATCGAAGCATCTACAGATAATAAATTCTGGAGAGGGTGCAAAAGAAGAGGAACCCTCCCACACAGTTGGCAGGAATGCAAATTGGTACATCCATTATGGAGAACAGTATGGAGGGTCCCTTAAAAAGCTAAAAATAGAACTACTATATGATTCAGCAATCCCCTGGGTATATATATCCAGGAAAGATGAAATTCTAATTCAAAAAGATAAATGCATTCCAATGTTCATAGCAGCACTATTTACTACAGTTAAGATGTGGAAATAACCTAAGGGTCCATCAATAAATGAGTGATTTAAGGAAGACATGCTGTATGCATATATATACATACACTATATATATATATATATATATATATATATATATATATATATATATATATATATAGGGGAGTGTTGTTCAGCCAAACAACACTCCATGTTGGTATTTGTGGCAACATGGATAGACCTAGAGAATATCATACTAAATGAAGTCAGTGAAAGACAAACATTATGATATCACTTATATGTAAGATCTAAAAAATAATACAAATGAATTTGCATACAAAACAGAAATAGACTCACAGACGGAAAACAAACTTATGATTACCAAAGAGGAAATGGAAAATGGAGGGATAAATTAGAAGTATGGAATTAACAGATACAAACTACTATATGTAAAATAGATAAGCAACAAGGATTACACAGTGAATTATATTCAATAATTTGTAATAACCTATAATGGAAAATAATCTGAAATATATGTATATAGAGAGTGAGTCAGACACGACTGAGCAACTAAACAACAACAGCAATATTGTTATGGGAATAAGTGAAAATCAGTGAAGGGTTTTGAAATAACTTGTAACAACAATAATTAAATACATAAAAACAATGATAATCTAAATATGAAGTCACAGATTGGGTTTCTTCAAAGCAGAAGCTGAAATATTTTAAATGTAAGATTTTTATTAGGAACAAAACCTGTGAAGATAAGAAAATAAGATGAAATAAATAGAACTAGACAGAGACAAGTCAAATTGCAAGTAAGAAGTTCAGTTCAGTTCAGTTGCTCAGTCGTGTCCAACTCTTTATGACCCCATGGACCACAGCACGCCAGGCCTCCCTGTCCATCACCAACTCCTGGAGTCCACCCAAGCCCATGTCCATTGAGTCGGTGATGCCATCCAACCATCTCATCCTCTGCCGTCCCCTTCTCCTCCTGCCCCCAATCCTTCCCAGCATCAAGGTCTTTTCAAATGAGTCAGCTCTTGGCCAACTCTTAGGCACTGAGTTGTGTCTATGCCCCTCCTTTCAAAAAGATATTGAAGTCCTGACTCCCAGTAACTATGACAGTGACCCTGTTTGGAAATGGGGCCTTTGCAGATGTAATCAATTAAGTTAAAATAAGGTCACACTGGAGTAAAATCATTTCTTTCTCTTTTTGTTTTTTAATAAATTGTTCTATTATTAGCCCCAGAAAACCAAGGCATTTTTCTTTTTGTTTTATGTTTTGATTTGGGGCCACAAATCATGTGGGATCTTAGCTTCCTAACCAGGGATCAAACCAGTACCCCCAGCATGGGAAGGCAAAGTCTTAACCACTGGACTGCCAGGAGAGTCTCTAAGAGTATAATGGTTTCTTAATCCAAATGAATGTTGTCCTTGTAAGAAAAAAGCCATGTGAAGACCCAGAGACACAAGGATGGCATGTGGAGACTGAAGATTGTACTATGCATTTATTAGCCAAGGAATGTCTGAAGCTATCAGAAGGTGGGAGAGAGGCATGGAAGAGATGATCCCAAGAACCTTCAGAAAAAGACAACCCTACCACCATCTTGATTTTGGATTTCTAGCCTCCAGCACTGAGACATACTTTCCTGTTATTTTAAGCAGTCCTAGGAAACATATACCAACAGAGCATGATGCTATGGAGTAAACATTGCCCATTAGTGTCTTACATTGAGCTGAAATGGTCATGCTTTATACCTTGACCTTGCTCAGTCAACAACTATAGGTTGTCCTTGGAATGGAATGATCTTGGGGAGCACAGCTGGGGTAGACCCTGAAGGACCTGATTGCTGGAGATATATATATCTTAACATGAAAGTCACTCTTCCAAATTCATAAACAATAATAAAACCTAAATTAAAATAGGAAAAGGACATAAAAATTAATAATGAGATAATTTATTTTTCTTCTTTTATTGTTACCAGGATGTTTTGTCTCCTAATTTAGCCTCAATATCATACCATCAGTGCCTCAAAGTTTGCAATCTATGCTACTTCTCTGACAGTGTTTCCATATTTTCACTAGAAAAATGGGAAACTGCTATGACTCTTCATTCTGAGGTCGTGTTGTGACTACTCATCTATTAGTGTTTTGTTGTTCAGTCACTAAGTTTTGTCTGGTTCTTTGCAACTCCATGAACTGCAGCATGCCAGATTTTCCTGTCCTTCACCATCTCCCAGAGTTTGCTCAAACTCATGTCCATTGAGTTGGTTATGCCATCCAGCCATCTCATCCTCTGTCACCCCCTACTCTTTCTGCTCTCATCTTTCCCAGCATCAGGGTCTTTTTCAATGAGTCTGCTCTTCACATCTTGAGGCCAAATTATTGGAGCTTCAGCTTCAGCATCAGACATCCCAATGAATATTCAGGGTTGGTTTCCTTTAGGATTAACTAGTTTTATCCCCTTGCTGTCCAAAGGATTCTTAAGAGTCTTTTCCAGTGTCTAGTTCTGAATTAATATTTAGACTTGCCACATATAGTAAGTGTAAGAGCAGGCATTTACTTGCATGTCTTACTGCACATAATTGTGACCATATATGCAAGTCTAAGGGCTACCTTGATAGCTAAATTGGTAAAGAATCCTCCTGCAATGCAGGAGACTCCAGTTGAATTCCTGGGTCAGGAAGATCTGCTGGAGAAGGGATAGGCTACCCACTCCAGTATTCTTGGGCTTCCCTAGTGGCTCAGCTGGTAAAGAATTTGTCTGCAATGTGGGAGACCTGGGTTCAGTCCCTGGGTTGGGAAGATCCCCTGGAGAAGGGAAAGGCTACCCACTCCAATATTCTAGCCTGGAGAATTACATGGACTGTATAGTGATTCACACAAGTCTAAATGTTAGGAGCAGAAAATCTTAATTCAGGATCAGAAAGTACTTTGAGGGAATTCCCTGGCAGTCCAGTGGTCAGGACTCTGAGCATCCACTGCAGGGGTACAAGTTCAATCCTTGGTCAGTGAACTAAGATCCCACAAGGCACAGGACACTGCCAGAATAAAAAGAAATCACTTTTAAGTGCCAGATAACTTGGAGTTATCCAGAGCTCCAGTGGTGCAATCGGTTAGCGCGCAGTACTTATACAGATAACTTGGAGTTGTCCAGTTAATTCCTTAAACATTTCCTCCCACTTTGAAATTTTAACTTTGAACTAGTACTAAATAAAATATGTCACCTTAACCGCAGGAGACCAGTGAAACTGCTAACAGCAAAAGACCTCCTTGACTATGGCTTCCCTGATGGCTCAGATGGTAAAAAATCACCTGCAATGCAGGGGACCTGGGTTCAATGCCTGGGTCAGAAAAATCCCTGGAGAAGGAAATGGCAGTCCCCTCCAGTATTCTTGCCTGGGGAGTTCTATGAACAGAGGAGACCATCAGGCTACAGTCCATGTGATTGCAAAGAGTTGGACGCGACTGAGCAACTAACAGTTTCTTTCCCTTCCTATGTGCCAATGTACATTCAGATACATGAAGTGGGAGAACTGTGAAGAATTCTTAAGACTTTGGGCTTGTTCTCTTGGCTTATAGGCTTTGTTTTTGGTCTCCTCAGACACAGAAGCCAGCAAGGTACTTCTTACCTGGACAGAATGTAGTTCCCCATTCAACTGCTTCAGTACGCCAGCTGTGTCCGAAACATGGCCCCTCTGTGGAGCCCAGAAGCTGAGCCTGTAGGAGTCTCTCCCCTGCAGGGCACTAGCTCGAGTTCCTCCATCCTGCCTCTTCCCAGACTGTGGTTGTTGATCTCCTTAGCCTAATGCCCAGCTCTGAATTGCCTTCAGGATGTCATTTTCCCACTGACTGCAAGCAGCTTATGTGCTGTTGCTTATTTGGCAATAAGGTCGTAAGCACATTTTGCCTGTCAAGTATATGCATGATCAGAAAGGTGTGCCCCCTGCTCATTTATGTTCATGCTGTAAATCTGCTTTCTGGCCTGCGAGCTGATCTCATCAGGAGTAAACCTGGAGCAGCACTTCCAGACAGTTATATTGAGATTGTAACCCTATGTGTCGTGCTGGCCTTTTCTTTTGGTGAATCAGGACATAAGTACTGCCCTAGGAGATTTAAATAGACAGTAACTGAGATCAACAAGATCTTTTGCAAGATGTCCAGAAGTGGCCCAGTTGGAATATTTTAAATGGACTGTTTTCATTGGTCTGGTATGAATCAGTTGCTGCTGTTGTTTTTTGCTCCTTGGTATCAGTGAAAAAGAATTCTTCCTCAAAGGGAAAATATTGTTAGTTTGGTGGCAAATCTCCTTCACAGTGGCACCTGAGCCTTGATGTTTGTTCTTGTATGATGTGCCTTTAGGAGTTCAGACCTTACTGTCTGTGATAACTAGGATTAGAATCCTTTTTGCTTTTTGTGGTGGCTTTGTACTGTGTCAACTTAGTTAAGTTGAAATTTTGTTTCCCACAACTGCCTTTCCTGATTATGGTGGGTTAGGATAAACTGCAAGAGAAATTGACCTGCAAGATCTGGAAGCTAGAAATAAAAGGGCAACTATTTCTCCCTCTGAATTTCTGTGCAGGCACTGAGGCAGTTCGTTGTCCTGATCTGCTGAAGTATTGTGTTGGTGTGGGGCAATAGCTGGGCTGGAAGCTCTTCTAGTTCCTACAGAATCTTCTTTCTCAGCATCTCTGAATCCTGGATAGGCTTCCCTGGTGGCTCAGACAGTAAAGAATCTGCCTGCAACATAGGAGATGCCTGTTTGATCCCTGGGTCAGGAAGATCCTCTGGAGGAGAAAATGGCAACCCACTACAGTATTCTTGTTGGGAGAATCCCATGGACAGAGGAGCCAAATAGGCTACAGTCCATGGGGTTGCAAATAGTCAGACATGCATGACTGAATGACTGAGCACACATGAATCCTGGACCATGTGCACAGGCAGCTCCCTGGTAAAGAGCGCCAGCCTCTCTTGCAGGTGATCTGTATCACTGAAGTTGGAGACAGTGAGAGACAGATGTGAGTTCTAGTGTATTCTTCCTTTCCCCCACTTCCGGTCCATCATTTATCCCCAACTGTGTCTGGCCTGCTGAGACCATGCCCAGTAGCAGATGCAAGAGCAACAGCCTTGCATAGATGATTTAACCTATGCCCCAAGTGCACAAAATTAAATCTCTATAAAAAAGTCTTCATTCTATGTCACTCATTGTGTGTTTGTGTTTCTGGACAATCTGTAACTGATACACTTTGGTTGAGTGTATCGGCCATTCTGTACATAACCAGAGGGCAAACATTTTCCTCTTTCCTCATTCAGTGGATCAACATGTGGCTTGTTTTTCCCCTCGACTGGGAAGATGGTAAGATTTTAATCGCTAAGTGCTCTTGTCCCTCCACACTTTTTGTGCTTCTGGTTAAGTAGAGACAGTAACTATCAGTCCCTTGGTGAATAAAATGCCAAACCACACACGACACCCACTTTGCACTCCCTATTAAAATTTTACAGGTCAAAAATCCAAAACCCACTTAATAAAAATTGTTCTTCATCATAAGTGACAAGAGAGAACAGGTCAATCTATGGAATAATGGTGCAGTAATTAGAAACTTTGTAGTTGATAAAGTGTGACTGCTAATCAATGTTTGGCTAATTAATCAATATTTTAATCATTAGACCTTTTAAATTTGTTTTAATGAGCATTTCCTCTAATTCCCCTGATCCCATTGCTTCCAGTGCTTCTGTTATCACTGTGAAAGAACAAAGCTAGGATTTGTCTATTTAGGGTCCAGTATTTCTTAAGACTGTAGAGTAATTCACCTCTTGTATGTATAGATACCCAAGAATGTCCAGATTTTAGTGACTAAACAAGAAAAATATAAAGCCATCACATTATGTTGGATCATTTGGTTAATGGCAAAAACATAGTTTAGAACATCACATGATACAGGGTGCTCAGGGCTGGTGCACCGGGATGACCCAGAGGGATGGAATTGGGAGGGAAGTGGGAGTGGGCTTCTGGAAGGGGAACACATGTATACCCATGGCGGATTCATGTCATTGTGTGGCAGAATCAACACAATATTTAAAAAAAAATAAAAAGTCGTTTTTTAATTTGTTACAATGAAAAAAGAAAAGAACATCACATTAAAACCATCATAAACTTGGCTTTCACAGAAGTGTTTAGAAACTTCTGTTTCTTTCCTTACTGTTAGGATTGGGCAGTGTGCATGAAGTCTTACTGTCTCCTGTTTCAAGTTCAGATTTTCTTTGGTGCTGTGTCATGACCTTCCACCGACCGGCATGGCCGCTGTGTTGTCTTCCTCTTCCTTCTTTTCCCTTTCTTTCTCTTTTGCACCTGCACTTCCTCTTCCTCCTCTAGTCCATCAGCCCTCTCCATATCCACAGCCCTTACTCTGCCCAGAATACAAACGCATCACATTACAGATTTATGAGGACAATATAAACAAGGGCAGAATGCATTCCCTCTCCTGCTTAAAGGCTAGACTACCAGTGAGGTTCAGAGAGGCTGAGAATTGTGTCCACATGACACACAGTCTAAAATAGAACCCTAGTCACCTAAGAGTTCTTTTTATATATTCAATGTTCATCTTCAAATTAACTTGGAAATTTGACTTGGAAAGACGCCTTCTCAACAAGTCAGACAAGTAAAATCTTTCATTTCCCTGCAGTCTTGGTGCAGCAGCTACCAATTTCCATCATATTTCCCTTCAATCTCTATCACTAAAAATGAAGACATAAGGAAAAGAAATAGCAAGAAGTACTCTTGTGTGTGCCTTTAAAACGTTCTTAGGAAAATGACACAGGGACACCACAGCAGCTCAGGCTGGGCACCTGTGAGCATATGGGGTTTCAGCACTGCAGGTCTTCCCAAATGATGTGTTACACCACGTTAGTACACGTGGTTTGTGACAAGAACAGAGCTGGGAATCACTATGACTGTACAGGCCGCAGAGGCTCTGGAACAAAAGATAGTAATCACTATATCATCCAAGACCAAGATGACAAAAATCTTGCCTACATGAAAGCATTTTTTGATATCCTGATGATTCTGGAAATTCAGGTACTTTGTAAATTATGGCAGTCAATAGTGAAAAATTAATTAAATATGTGATGAGAAGTATCATCAGTTTGCTCTGGAAGTTTGGTAACAATTTATGTGATCATTAGGAGAGTCAGTCACAATATTTCAATTCTCTCCTTCCAAGCATGTGGTAGGATTACTCATGTTCAGTCGTTCAGTCATGTTGGACTCCGAGACCCTATGGACTGAGACCCTGCCAGGCTCCTCGGTCCATGGGACTTTCCAGGTTACAATACTGGAATGGGTTGCCATTTCCTTCTCCAGGGGATCTTCTTGAGCCAGGGATCTTCTTGAGCCAGGGATCGAACCCACGTCTCCTATATCTCCTGCATTGCAGGCGAATTTTTTACCCCCTGAACCACTGGGACACTACCCATTGCCTCTGAAGTTAGATGTGATTGTTGATTTGCCTCAACCAGAAATATATGTCTCTTCTTTGAAGAAGAGGTAAAAATCACTGTGTGACTCTTCATCTTCCCTTGGCTTTGTCAAAGAGATTGTGGAAGGTGAACTGTCTGACGGCCTGGGCCCCTGCCTGGCTACAAGGAGCACAGGGCCACAGCAGACATGCAGCATCACAGAATCCACCCGAGTTGTCCTAAGCCATCCTGACTGATAGGGCCTGTTTTTAGATGGGTTTAGGTTATTTGATATTGTGTACAACATCTTTTTTTTTTTAATCACTTACAGCCCTCTACAGTGTCATATGAACAGTATATTCTTCTCCCATACAGGTATAACACAAACCAAGGAACTAGTATCTTGTGTCTGGCTTTGGGCAACTAATCTCATTATTAATGGCAATACCTCATAGAATGTTTCATGTTAGAAGTACGGTGTTCTCTTGAATAACTTTACCCCCTCTTATTTTAGCTACAAACCCCAAGTGACCTCTTTTACTTTGCTTCTTATTTCCAAAAGTTCAATATAGCTGATCTGTCATCAGTGAAAAAAATTCATGGAGGTGGTTATAAAGTGCATACAGCTATGATAGGATTTATTTAGATTTTCTGAGTAAGGAATTAACTGCTATTTTCAGAGACAAAAGAAAAATCCCATAAGGTCATTTTTGTAATAAATTTGCCTTTATATTACCTATGAAAAAGCAAAAACACTACATTCAAAAAAAGAAGGCTTGAAACTGATATCTTGTATTCTTATTTTGATCATCTCAACCTTATCATTTGCCTTAAATTAATTAGTTGACATTATATTTTGGATCTTACTTACTGAGTGAGATCCTCTGATAGGGAAGTCCAGGAATCCTAGAGGTAAGCCATTAAGTTCCTGAACCACCGGACAGTAACAGATTTTGGGTTCTAGGGGGTCAAAAAATAGCACCACTGTTCCCAACCCGAGATCAGAACCAATTTACAGAGAATGATACAGGAGTCAAGCAGTTAGAGATCAAAATGTCAGCTTTATTACTGATAAAAGCAATCGTGAAGGACATAGCTTAGATAAGTCCTAATAGTCCTGCTAAGGTTCCTCTGAATTGAAGTCACCCCATTCCCATTACCACCAAACAGACAACAAACAAAACCCCTGCCGTCCACAGAGGTAGAACACAGCCGGCTCGATCAACTTTATCACATGTCTGACAGCAGGTGTAAATCCACCCTCTCTGTAGGCTGTGGGATTCCAGAGAGAAAAGCGAAGGGACAGAGTGTGGCAGGCAAGTCCACTTCATACCTGCAAACCAAATAAGTTGTTCCTCTTTTCTGGGGAGGGAGAGCATAAGGCATGGTGAGTAAGATGCTGGGCAAAGTTTCTCATCCTCAGCACTGTTGATATTTTGGACTGGATAATTCTCCATTGTAGGGGGCTGTCCTATGCATTGTAGGATTGACACACTATATACCAGGAGCACAAGCATTAGATGTGACAATCCAAATTTACCCAAATATTATCTGAGATGGGAATGGGAGTGTGAAACTACTCCTGTTAAGACCCATAGTTTAGAGACTCCTTTTACTTGGAAATGGGAAGGAAAAACAGTTTAAGTGTTCCTTATTACTGAAAACTAGCAATTCAGTGCATTTAACCATTAGATTTTAAACTGCCTGACTACTTCGTTGAAAATAAAGCCTGGAAAAATGTCTTTCAAGTAGGCAAAAATAGTGCAAAACATTCTAACTAATGATAATTCAGACATGACCAGAAGGAAAAATCTTACTAAGAAGGGGAAAGTTATCTTTCTATTAATTAGAAAATAAAAAAATATTCATATATGTGGTATTAATGAAAATTAGCAGGTGAAGATAAAGAGGCAAAAGGTGGAAGTGAGGAATATGACCAAATTAATCCACCCAATATTTACATGTTCCCTCTCTGTACACAGCACTCATCTCAGTGTACAGGGGCTTATAAACTGTATCCATACTCTATCATCTAAACTCTGTCTTCCCCGTTGTGAAAAATATGGGCATTCTGACACAGACCTATAAAAAGTTCAATATCAATATCAGGTAGGGTGTGAATCAGTGCAATTCATTGTTCTCCTTTTGCCTTTTAGAATCCATCTTTTAGCTCCCTAAAGTGAAGAAGGTCTTGGCTGCTTTTGTTTTCAGTCTGTAAGCTTGATATCCCCTCCCTCAGAGATTTTTCATCTGGATTTGGTAAATTTCATATATTCAAGTAAATCCACTTTCCGTGTATCTACAGACACTGTGAAGCAAGCTATCAGAAAAGAAAAAAATCCTGTCCTGACTTTGGCTAGCTAAGATTGTGGAATAAGATAAGAAACCAGGAATAAGAGAATCAAGTGAGAATAATGATTAGGGCATGGGCTAGGCATGGACATGTGGCCAGAAGCAGAAATCATTGAAAGACAGAATGCAAATTTGGGTCAGAAAATGCTTGCACAAAATAAAGAAGAACCCTGTGGTTAATGGTGTCCAGCTTTTTGATGTCATATATTTCTTCAAAGATCTGATAAATGCTATATACTCTGTTCCCAAAGAAATGCATACACATACACAAACATATGGAATTTTTTCTAAAGTTTCAGTGGATCTTCACAGATTATTCCACTGAGATAAAGCAAGGCTATTGGGTTGAAGTCTGAGTAGCCAGGGTAACTAACTAAACAAAGGAATTTTCCTCTACAGTTGCTACCTAGGATAATGCCTTAAATGAAACAAAGCATCAAAATAGTGTGGGCAGTTATCTAGATAATTTGAATTCAGAAATCTTTGAACTAAAACATATTTTTGACCACAATTATCTTTAATTAAGTGTTTTATTTCATCAGATCCATAAGTCTTCAATTCGTATTGTCTGTGGATATAGCACTGATCTAAATAAATACATATCTTAATCTCCTTTTCCAGTTTATACCACATCACTGACCACTTAATTATAAAATCCTAAACTCTGATATAGAAGAGAGAACAGATTTGCTAGGCCATACAGTATTTTAAGATAGCCCTTAATTTTTTTTTTTTTAATGCTGACATATGTTGTGTCCTTGGAACATAAGTTAAGCTGTCTACATTTGTTTCATCAGTTTTTTGTGTATGCTTCTTTGGATATTCTACCTTGGTTTTCTCTTTTTTTAAAATTCTATTCAGTTTCCCTAGTTCCAGATATAAAAGCTTATGACTACATTGCTCTTTACCTTTGGTGCTGGCAACAGAAAACATAAATGAAAACTGTGAGGTATCACCCTAAAATTTCACTTGACCTCCATCTACCACAGTCTCAATTTAGCCCTTTGGTAAGCTTTAATAAGAGCTAATGCATACTGAATGTCTGGGGGTTTCCTGGTGGCTCAGTATTAAAGAATCTGCCTGCAATGCAGGAGACATGGGTTTGATACCTGAGTTGTGAAGATTCCCCTGGAGAAGGAAATGGCAACCCATTCCAATATTCTTGCCTAGGGAGAAAAGAATTAGGGCTGATTCATGTGAATTATACTTAAAGATATCCATAATATTAATATCTTGTGTGTCTATTGTATGTCAGGCACTGTCCTAAGTACCTTATATAAACTACCTCATTTAATTTGCAAGAAATACTACAAAGTGCCTAGTTTAATCATTGCTCCTCGTCCCTCAAATAAGGAATCTGAGACCTAAAAGATTAAATGACTTTGATCACAACTACTAAAAGTGATGAGACTCAAGACTCAGTCTCTTAGTCTCTGAGTTTTGAGTCTTGAGACTAAGAGAGTCTCTTGGACTGCAAAGAGATCCAATCAGTCAATCCTAAAGGAAATCAGTCCTGAATATTCATTGGAAGGACTGATGCTGAAGCTGAAATTCCAATACTTTGGCCACCTGATGCAGAGACATGACTCATTGAAAAAGACACTGATGCTGGGAAAGATCGAAGGCAGAAGGCGAAGGGGACAACAGAGGATGAGATGGTTGGATGACATCACTGACTTGATGAACATGAGTTTGAGTAAGCTCCAGGAGTTGGTAATAAACAGGGAAGCCTGGCATGTTTCAGTCTGTGGGATCGCAAAGAGTCAGACATGACTGAGCAACTGAACTGACTAAAAGTGACAGAGCAGAAATGCAAATTCAGGCCTTTGATTCTCCAAGCATTTTTCACCTCTCCATTATACTACCCATATGCACAATTATTTGTTTAGTTCCTTAATAGCCATTATTTTTACCATCTGCATCCATATGTATGCCTTTCCAGGATAGATTCTGTATGTCATTCAGAAACAATGCTAATTTTAATATTTTGTTAGCTGATCAAAGGAGAGATGACTGTTTTCACCCTTCAAGGCATAATGCATTCCACGCACAATCCCTAAACACAGGTGTATGCCCTGCTGCATTTTAAGCATTTAGAAAATTTTTGCTTAACTTCTTCTTGAAGTCTATTTCATCTGTTTCCAAATTTCTTTCCTTCTATATGTCTGAAAAATTCTACTATACATACATCTTTATTTGATGCCTTCACTTTTCTCTTTCCTTAATTTTTCTTCTCATACCTTGTAAGAGAAAGAAACTTAGTCAAGTGAAGAGAGCACTTTCAGGGGGTTCAGAAGGCTGAGATTTTATTCTTGACTCTGCAACTGACCTGTTATATGCCCTTGGGTTTAACCTCACTGCACCCAGACTTAGTGAAGAGGTGTTTCAGCTTCTCTCCTAACATGCACTCAATGGGCCAAATCCTCCAAACGAGCCAATTGCACTCTGGGATTAAGTTAAGCCATTTGGAGGGGCATTAACCCTTTCTGGTCAATGAATTTTTTATGCACGAGTAGAATAACTAACTAAACAGAGCCTACTGTCCTTCATTATGCACTCCTCCTCCCCCAGTTAGCTAACTTACACATAAAATGTCACACTCAGTCAATAACCAAGCAATACTTGGGAGAAGTGCTGAGCAGTGGGAAAAAAAGGGATAGTAAGGAAATGAAACGACCCTCAACAAACAGGTGAACAAACTGTAGAAATCAATGACATGAAAATGGACCACTTTCCCCTCCTCATTGAATTTAGTAGTTGCCTGTTTGTCTCTCCTCCTCTTTACTGGCTGCAGCATTCCAGGAGTAAACGTGCCATAGAACAGCCCTGCATGGCCACCGCGCTGCCTGGAAAGGAGCCTATTCATTAAGTTCCGGGATGGCATCCATTGCCCTCTGGATCAAAGATAAACTCCTGACTGTTGTCTTCAAAGCTCTCCATTAGCAGGACTCACTCTGCTTATCTGTTCTAACCTCAAGCCTATAAGTGACATTCTCTCTATAGTAGGTTCACAGTGAGTTCTTACACCGTTGCCTCCAGCCCTTCTCCTGAAACTTTCCACACACACACCCCTGCCTCCTGCCTTTCAATTATACTGGAAGCACAAGATCTGCCTCCTCCCAAGTTTCCCATGATCAGTTCTTCCAGAAAAACCCTCATTGAAGCTGGGGCTCTTGAGAGATAAATGTGTTTTTCCTTATCATGGAGTTGGGGCAGTGATTCTCCTATTAAATTTGCATGCTTCTTGAGTACTGGGGTCTTTTTTAAAAATTGATAAATTAGATGTCCAGTCCCTGGACAGGAAATTTGTTGATAGGGTAAAAAATGGTGATGGTTTAGTCACTAAGTCGTGTCTGACTCTTGCAAACCCATGGACTGTAGCCCGCCAGGCAAGCATACTGGAGTGGGCTGCCATATCCTTCTTCAGGGTATCTTCCCAGGCCAGGGATGAAACTCGAGTCTTCTGCATTGCAGGTAGATTCTTTACAGACTGAGGTACTAGGCAGCTCTCTTCAATACTGGGGTCCTTTTTCTAAATGACAATTTAGATGTCCAGTCCCTCACCAGGAAATTTATTAATAGGGTAAAAAATGAAAGGAACACATTTTACAATCTGAGGATACAGCAGGGTATGGCACGTATATCATGAACATATTTTTTCAGTTTGTATGTTAGGTTGTACTTTCATACCTAGTTACATATTGTGTATGGGTCTCTGTCACAAAATAAAGAGGGAAATATCTTCAAATAAAAGCAAAGGGAGGGAGGAGGGAGGGGGGTTATGGAGGGGGAGCATATGTAAACCCATGGCGGTTTCTTGTCATTGTATGGCAAAACCAACACAATAAAGTAAAGAAAATTTAAAAAAAAAAGCAAAGGGATTAGAAAGAGGGAATTATTGTTTTGTTTTTCTGTTAAACAGTTCATTTAAAATCTGGAAGTAAAATCTGTGGGTTATGAATGAACAAATGTTTAACAATTTGTTATTCCAATTTTTATAGTATGTCTAGATAAAACTTGAACAAATACGTAGTTGTGCAACCTTGAAAAATTTACCTAAAGTCTTAAAGCCTTCATTTTTTCAGTGCAATAGGATAACTTCACCTAACTCCAATGGTTGAAGAATAAAACTAAATCATACGACACTATGCTTGGCACATGTTATGAACTCAAAAAGTACAAGTTTTCTGGCTGTCTCCCATCTCTAGTTTCTTCATGTGTTACCACACTTTTAATCCTTGAATGGAAGAATAGGATGGAGCCAAATATAGAAAAAAATAAAATTAAACCTCCAAGAGTGATTAAAAATTGACAGATAGAAGTTACAATTTAATGGAATCTTCTAGTTGTTGGCCTAGATGCAGCCCGCTAAGATATCTAAGAAAATACAGGAAAATTAGAAAACTCACATCTACCCTAAAAACTGTAGCCAATCATCATCTTGTTGCCAGAATCTGGATGAAATGTCCAATAGCATTAAAGTTGATGAAACTTCATGGAAACAAACAACTGATAATGCTTTTTTGGTATAATTTAGAAAAGAAGCAATTCTGTTTCCTTGAAAGTTGTCAGGAACACCTTTCATCTCTCTCAGACTTTATTTCCTGATTCAGAAACACAAGGTCAATGCCAACCAAAACAACTAGAAAGGTGGTTTTGGTTTTTTTTGTTTGTTTGTTTTTTTAAGCAGCTAGAATTCTGGTAGACTATCCTGGCAGCTATAGAATCTGCAATAAAATACCAGGAAGGGAAAAAATAAATGTAGGGTTAGAATGGGCCTTGAAAACATAACACATACTAAGGATTATAATTTAATATGTACTCCATCTGTCCAGAGTGTTGGGCAACAAGAGTGTAAGGGTTCAGGTCAGGTCACTATAACCTCCACTAACTGAATATATTGCAGATAGTAGAAGTTGTGATGGAAGTCATGCACTTCAGTGTACTGACTATGTCTAGACCTGAGAATGGGAGAGTCTTTGAATTGATAGACTTGGGGAAAAGGGTAATATATCAGTGCAATGTCTCATGATAAACACTGAATTTTGATAGGCCACCTCAAGTGGTAAAAAAATCTGCCTGCCAGTGCTGGAAACACAGGAAACATGGTTTCAATCCCTGGGTTGGGAAGATCCTCTGAAGAAGGAAATGGCAACCCACTCCAGTATTTTTGCCTGGGAAATCCCATAGACAGAGTAGCCTGGTGGGCTACAGTCTATGGGGTCTCAAAGAGTCAGACACAACTGAGGACTGGGCACACATGCTCTGCTCAATTGAGGATGAATAAACAGAAAATAACAGTTTAGGGGAGGGAAGAGGAAAGGAGTTTGAAGGATAGCATGCCACACAGATCCAGAGAAAACCTAAAAGTAATTTATCCGGATCCTGAAGACAATTTTACAAAACTGTTTGATGTCTCCAGTTAAGGTCAGAGATGGCATCTCATGTCCTTGGGATTAAAGACAAACTCCACATCATCGGTATGAACTCTCCATTGGCAGGACTCGCTGCTGCTGCTGCTTAGTTGCGTCAGTCATGTCTGACTCTGTGTGACCCCGTGAACAGTAGCCCACTAGGCTCTTTGGTCCATGAGGATTCTCCAGGCAAGAATACCAGAGTGGTTTGCCATGCCCTCCTCCAGGGGAATCTTCCCAACCCAAGGATTGAACCCAGGTCTTCTGCACTGCAGGCAGACTCTTTACCATCTGAGCCACCAAGGATGCCTCGCTAACCAAGCAATAATCATTAGACCCATTATGAAATAGGAACCAAAGTGCACAAGCAGAGTTGAGGATGAGAAAGAAAACATAGTGGAGGGAAATACAAAGGAAGTTGGATATCGTAAGAAATGATAGCAATACTGGAAAATACCTTTAAGGAGCTCATTTAAGCCATAGCAATATTTTGTAATCTACATAGATGATTAAGTTTCAGATGGTGATTTTATTCATTCACTCATTAAGCAAATGTTTATTAAGTGCTTACTCTGCCAGACATTGTGCAAACAGTGAAGATTAGAGTTTGGGTCTCTAATCTTAATATTAATTTTAAGATTAATCTAATCTTTAATCGTATATGGCATAAGGAATTCAGACAAAAATCCAAAAGTGCTGATATTGATAAATGCTTGGAGAATTAGAGTAAATTGTGTAATAGAAAGTAAATGGTAACCAATTTAAGGATTGGGTGGTCAAGGGAGTTCTTTCCAAGAAAATCACATGAAACTGAGACACCAATGGCAAGGAGCCAGCCTTTCAGAGACAAGTGGGTAATTCTAAGAAAAAATGTTAGTGCCGCAACCCTTATGGTAGAAACAAGCTCAGTGTGTTCAGAGGCTGGTAAGAAGGCTAGTATGGCTACAGTCCATGAAGTCACAAAGAGTCAGACATGACTGAGCAAATAAGGCATGATGGCTGAATCTTAATGGACAAAGAGATTGTGTTAAAATATGATTAGATATGAAATCAGAACATGCACAGTTTTATAAATCAAGGAAAGTAGCTTAGATATCATTCTAAGTGTACTGAAAGTCATGAGAGGTTTTAAATGAGCAAATTGATCTATGAGTTGGCTTGAGTACCCAGAAAGCAGAATCTGAGACAAAGCTTAAATGTGAGTACTTCTGGGGAGAATTTGATCCTAAAGAGCGATTAGGAGGAAGATGGGGACAATTCAAAGAATGAAGGAGAGCCAATACAATAATGCATTAGTACAGCAGCCAACACTAGGGATCACTGCTTACGAAATGCAAGAGATCATCTGACAAACCATATGAAATGTAACTTTAAACTTTCTTTCCCATTTTTCACTGGTTAAATATATACCCCACCAGATACTAATATATAGCTATATGTCTATAGCTATATGTATGCAAATAGGACCTATATATTTAATTTAACCTCTCAGACAAGAAAAACTAATAAAGTATACTTAAATAAATTGTTAAATTTAGAAATTGGAGAGGAAAAATTATAAACTTATAAATTTAAAAATTAGCAAAACGTATCCACTTGGACATTTTAAAACATTATCAATGCTAAATCACGAGTCAAATAAGAAATTACTCTCCAGCATTTATTGCTTGTAGACTTTTGGATGGCAGCCATTCTG
>ML660200.1:40034685-40149299 GCA_007570785.1 Antilocapra americana | reverse complement strand
AGGAATCTCCACACTGTTCTCCATAGTGGCTGTACTAGTTTGCATTCAGAATTTTTGAGCATTACTTTACTAGCGTGTGAGATGAGTGCAATTGTGCTGTAGTTTGAGCCTTCTTTGGCATTGCCTTTCTTTGGGATAGGAATATAAACTGACTTTTTCCAGTTCTGTGGCCATTGAATTTTCTAAATTTGCTGTCATATTGAGTGCAGCACGTTCACAGCATCATCTTTTAGGATTTGAAATAGCTTGACTGGAATTCCATCACCTCCACTAGCTTTGTTTGTAGTGATGCTTTCTAAGGCCCACTTGACTTAACCTTCCAGGCTGTCTGGCTCTAGCTGAGTGTGAGTGATCACACCATCATGATTATCTGAGTCATGAAGATCTTTTTTGTACAGTTCTGTGTATTCTTGCCACCTCTTCTTAATATCTTCTGCTTATGTTAGGTCCATAACATTTCTGTCCTTTATTGAGCCCATCTTGGCATGAAATATTCTCTTGGTATCTCTAACTTTCTTGAAGAGATCTCTAGTCTTTCCCATTCTGTCATTTTCCTCTATTTCTTTGCATTGATTGCTAAGGAAGGCTTTTGTATCTCTCCTTCTATTCTTTGGAATTCTGCATTCAGATGAGAATATCTTTCCATTTCTCCTTTACTTTTGGCTTCTCTCTTTTCACAGCCATTTGTAAGGCCTCTCAGACAGCCATTTTGCTTTTTTACATTTCTTTTTCTTGGGGATGGTCTTAATCCCTGTCTCCTGTACAATGTCATGAACCTCCGTCCATAGTTCATCAGGCACTCTGTCTATCAGATCTAGTCCATGAAATCTATTTATCACTTCTACTGTATAATTACAAGGGATTTGATTAAGGTCATACCTGAATGGTCTAGTGCTTTTCACTACTTTCTTCAATTTAAGTCTGAATTTGGCAATAAGGAGTTCATGATCCAAGCCACAGTCAGCTCCTGGTCTTGTTTTTCCTGACTGTATAGAGCTTCTCCATCTTTGGCTGCAAAGGATATAATCAATCTGATTTAGGTATTGACCATCTGGTGATGTCCAGGTGTAGAGTCTTCTCTTGTGTTGTTAGAAGAGGGTGTTTTCCATGAGCAGTGTGTTCTCTTGGCAAAACTCCATTAGCCTTTGCCCTGCTTCATTCTGTACTCCAAGGCCAAATTAGCCTGTTACTCCAGGTGTTTCCTGACTTCCTACTTTTGCATTCTAGTCCCCTATAATGAAAAGGACATCATTTTGGGTGTTAGTTCTAAAAGATCTTGTAGGTCTTCATAGAACCATTCAACTTCAGCTTCTTCAGCATTACTGGTTGGATTACCATGATATTGAATGGTTTGCCTTGGAAACGAACAGAGATCGTTTTGTCATTTTTGAGATAGCATTCAAATACTGCATTTAGGACTCTTTTGTTACCCATGATGGCTAATCCATTTCTTCTAAGGGATTCCTGCCCACAGTAGTAGACCTAATGGTCATCTGATTTAAATTCACCCATTCCAGTCCATCTTAGTTCACTGATTCCTAGAATGTCGATGTTCACTCTTGCCATCTCCTGTTTGACCACTTCCAATTTGCCTTGATTCATGGACCTAACATTCCAGGTTCTTATGCAATACTGCTCTTTACAACATCAGACCTTGGTTCTATCACCAGTCACATCCACAACTGGGCATCGATTTTGCTTTGGCTCCGTCCTTTCTGGAATTATTTCCCCACTGATCTCCAGTAGCATATTGGGAACCTACTGACCTGGGGAGTTCATCTTTTAGTTTCCTATCTTTTTTCCTATTCATACTGTTCATGGGGTTCTCAAGGCAAGAATGCTGAAGTGGTTTGCCATTCCCTTCTCCAGTGACCACAGTCTGTCAGACCTCTCCACCATGACCCTTCTGTCTTGGGTGGCCCCACACAGCATGGCTTAGTTTCATTGAGTTAGACAAGGCCATGGTCCATGTGATCAGATTGGCTAGTTTTCTGTGATCATGGTTCTGTGCTTATGTATGTCTGCCCTCTGATGCCCTTTTGCAGCACTTACCCTTTTACTTGGGTTTCTCCTACCTCTGATGTGGGGTATCTCTTCTCAGTTGCTCCAGCAAAGTGCAGCTGCTGCTCCTTACATAGGACGATGGGTAACTTCTCACAGCTGTCCCTCCTGACCTTGATCATGGAGTAGCTCCTCTTAGCCCTCCTGCGATTAAATAATGGTCTTAAAAACAGATTGAATTTAATTACACACTTGTGATACAATATTTTTAAAATGTGGGATAATGTAAATTTTTAAAATAATCCTCACTCAGGTTGCAGACATCTCCAAGTTTTCATGTTACTTTTAAGAAACCAGTACTTGAAACTGTAGACCATATGGCACAGAGTACGTGAAAATGCGTTCAAGTATAAGAGTCATAAGTAAAGGCTTGGTCCCGTGTCAAGATATTACCAGATGTTTATGTCTTTATCTTTCATTCAAATAAATGATTTTAGGTGTGAGTGTGTCATTTTATATGATTCTCACTCTTCCTAACTTTTTCAATGGTGACACTAACAGTCAGCCATGATCACTCTTAAGCAGTATCCTGTATAATTAACAGCCAATGGGTTCCTTGCTGTCTTGATGCTGTGTGTGACCCAGGTACCATAACAGAACCCTAATGCTGGAGGTTTGAAGTCAAATTTGTCTTTCTGTCAGTCTGGTGAAATGGGGACTCAAAATCAAAAATGAAGAATAGTTACAGATAAACAAAACAGAAAGAGTAGGATATTTTTGTACATCAGAATGTGTGGCTTAAAGAGTATAAATTTACCAAATATTAAAAGTGATTATTACAAAGTAGGGGAAATTTGAGTCATGTCTGTTTACAATTAACATGCATCACTTTTTAAACAGGAAAGATAAAAGGAAAAATGTATTATCAAGGAATGTAATAATTCAATTAGGATCTTAAATGGTACTGACAAAAATTCATGTAATTATATTTTGAAGTAAAAGTCATATAAAAGTATAAAATTTAAATAATTTCTTTACCTTTGGCATGAGAAGGAACAGACCAAGTGTTCTTACAATGATTGTTTGTGGATACATGTGCAAAGTGGACAGGGATGGAGGTTAAGGAGGAGGGAGGTGAGGAGAGAGAGGGAGACTTTATTCTAGAAATCAGCCACCCTCTAAGAGAAAGTTGGAATGACCTTTCTAGAATACAACAAAAAGGAGACAGGGCAGATTTTCCTTTTCTGAATGTTGCTTCATCAATAAGAGTTAGTTCTTGGCACATAAGCATCCCTAGAATATTGAATATGTCTTTCTCCCTAAATTCATATAAGCTACTCAGAAGCTTTTAAGTTCTTGGAATTTTTATTAAAATTTTCATATAAACAAGCTATCATTTCATTTTGAGATTATAGTTCCTGGTAATGATCTCCATGGATGCCATCGAAACATACATTCACACTAGAAGACAGGGGATGAAAGAAATGAGGAAGACACATTCTTAAAGATATATTTTTGTTATAATGCTTATTTTTCTTTATTCATTCACATTGAGCATTATAGCACCACTAGTAAATTGTTATTTTTATGAGTCTGTTTCACTCAGGAAATTTCTTAATTCATTATATTTTATTAGATAAGCAGTAATGAACCAAAAATAATATCATTTATTTTTATTACTACTGTAGGTTAAATCACAATGATTTATATAGCCAGATTGAAGCAATGACTGTGTAATTACTCTGTTATTGTCAATGACATATTTTTCTTAAATAAGACACTTTAACCACATGTAAAGATGATAAATATAAAAACTTGTAAATGAAAATGGTAGACCAGCCAAATGGCTCCCATTTTGTACTGATGGTATGATATGGATCCATTCTGGATGTTGGGAATGACTCATGTAAGGAAACAGGAAAAATGTAGATGTTAATGATGTGACAATGATAAGTCTCTTCACATTAGGATACATGGTTTTAAAATGTTATCATTGTCTCAAAAATGCAGCGAGTCCATTCCCTTAAGCATAAAGTGAATATAATCATTCCAGAAAGACAATGGTCTGTATTTTTCTTCTCTTTCTATATATGGGAAAGACTGTTTTCTAAGCATCTATGTTTGCCTTTAACATCTTACAATTCCTGAATGTCATAGTGTGCTAGTAAATGTTCTTCCAATCCAATGTCCTGAAGCCTTATGTCACTTTAATTGATCCTGTTTTCAGGATAAATAAAGAATAGCTACTCTGGCACCTCTACTGTAATCCTTAAGCCACTTGAAGATATCAAAAAATGTTTTCCTTTTCTGAGTAACTGATCCCTGGTGGTTCAGCAGTGAAGAATCTGCTTGCAATGCAGAAGACCCAGCTTCAATCCCTGGTTTGGGAAGATCCTCTGAAGAAGGGAATGTCAACCCACTCCAGTATTTTTGTCTGGGAAATCCCATGGAGCCTGATAGGCTGTCATCCATGGGATCACAAAGATTTGGACATGACTGAGCTACTTACACTTTCACACTTTCTAAGTAAAAAATAAAACTCAGTTCAAATAGAAAATTTCAGTACATAAATGTTAAGGGCTCAAGCCAATAAGTTTTGGGGATTTTAGTACATTGTATTAATATTTGCAGCTATTATTCAAGAATTACCTTCAAAATGTCTAGAAGAGAAACAGTTATTGGTCTGCCACTCATTACTCATAATCTGGTATACAAAACCATTCAAAGCCAAAAAATTAACTCTTGGCAGCAAAACCTGGCCAAGAGCAATTGTGTGGCTATTTACATTCTTTGTTCTACTTGGTGTGATTATTCAACTATTTTGTTGCAGTTTCATTAATGTGCTTGATTATAGAATGTTGCCTAGAACCTGTTGCAAGCCTTCCCTAATAGGTAGTAAAGACACCATCCAATTTAACAAAATTGAAAAAAAAAAAAGAAAGTCTTTTTTCTGAAACATGATGAATCCAAAGGTTTTGGATAAGGATTAGTGAATTTGGTTTGGAAAGGTGAAATGAAGTATTCTAAGTAATGCTATTCTAAGCTATTCTCCTGGTTTCACTAATCTATAAATATTTCATTGTTCACTTCCTCACCTTTCCTCTGCTCTGTCTGGTTAATTCAAAACAATAATATGTGATACAAAGTCAGGTAGTTAGGTACCTTGTCACTGGTGCTGATAACATGAGGACAGTACTAACACTTGGCATATAGAGGTAAGCAGCCCAAGGGAGAAAAGATCAGAAATACTTTGTCCAAAGATTTTGGAGAAACTGGAGTCATCTTACAGAACCAAAAGGGATATGATTGTTTTACATTTAGGAATACATCTGACAACATAGCTTCCTAAAGTAGGAGGAAAACATAATCAGGTTCTTGATGGTTTATAAACTATAATCATGCTCTCAGAATACCCTCATTCTTATATCTCATCTGCTTTTAACACTGGGGAAGTTTTTGTTATAGAGTTATTTCATGTTCCAGACCATGAATAGTTAAGGCATCCCCTAAGTGTGGGAAGTCACAGAAATTTCTCTTTATATATAGAAAGTAATGATAATTTTGGAAATAGCTGTTTTAATTTCTAACAGTTTTATTGAGATATAATTGACCTACAGCACTGTATAAGTTTAAGGTGCACAGCCTAATCCCATACATTATGAAATGATCGTCACGAGTGTACTGAATAGTCATCATCTCATGTACGCACAAAATGAAAGAAAGAAACACATTTCCTTGTGATGAGAACTCTTAGGATTTACTCTCTTCACGTACAACAGTGTTAATTACACTGATCATGTTGTGCATTACATCTCTAGTACTTATTTATCTTACAGCTGGAAGTTTGTAACTTTTGACCACCTTCATTGAATTCCTTCTTTAATATTGAAGTAACATATATGTGGCGGTGGTTTAGTCGCTAACTTGTGTCCGACTCTTGCGACCCGGTATTTCATTACTACTAATTTAGAGCACTCTGAGCAAAATAAATGCAAAAACATTCTAGTGCTTTTTCTTCCTTTTCCTCCCGTTCATCTCTTTTTCGCTTCTGTTTTGCTTGAGTTTCTTCAGGGGCAACTTCAATTTATCTCTGACAGTGTGAATATGACAGCAGAAGCTAAGAAATATATGCGTAGTCACACAAAATGAACACACAAGAACCCAAACACCAAGCGTATGCTCACACAGCTATGAACTGTTCACTTTTCCTTAACAAGGAGACTCCACTTAACAAAAAGAGAGAAATTGCAGCCTTGTTGTTAAAATTTCTGTGGTTTATATACATGCTATGTCAGAATATAATTTCAAGGTGTAATACACTATAAACTTTATCTCCATGGACATTACTGAATGGCAGTTGCTGGGAGCAACCGCGTTTTCTCACGTCTGCGTCTGTTTCCTAGTCTGTTCTCAGAGCTCTTTCTCCCTGCCATAGGTGTGAGCAAAGTAACAGCTGGTCCTTTTATTTTTTTTCTTCCTTTATTTTTTCTGAATATGCCTAAGTCAGTACATGTCTTGAAGACTTAATATCATCATGGCTAGTTATTTAAGTGAAAATTGCCTATAAATGATAAATTTAAACAGAGAAAGCCACTCCATGTTTGCAGTTATTTCATAAGAAACAGCACAGGGTAGGGGAGGTAAAAATGTTCTTAAAGAGGAGTTGAAAACTTTTAAAGATGTTATGTTGATTTTGTAACATTACTGGAAATGCTTAATTTATGAGAAAGTCTGAGTTCAATCAACTACCACAAGGTAATGATTCAAGCGTTATAGTTTTGTCAGCATGCAGTTGAACTTGTTAGGCTTCTCTGTTCAAATTGTGGTCTCTTGTTTAACCTTTTTTCTTGTCTTTTCTTAGTTGGCCTATAAGTTAAAGTCTGTCAACACATGAATTTTTTGAGGGATGAGGCTATCATTATTTGTTGTATTTATTAAATGCAATTTAAAAAATTGTTTTTAAAGTAGAGCCAAAGAGAAAAACTCAAAGGGGAAGTGGAAACACTGGGTTTATAGTTGACTGGAGAAGAAAAGTTACTAAAGACCATGAACTTGGAGGGAATTTGAGGACAACTAATATGAATATTAAATCAATCCCACTACAGAGCAAGAATTACTAAGAGAGAAAGCATCTTCCATGTGCTGACTCCATGCTGTTACCCAGCTTATTTCTCGTTTTCCTAAGAACCATCCTTACACTAGGGAACAGATATTTGGTTGGGAAAATTCATCTGTGGAGAGTTTGGCCAGTGCAAGTATTGATGCTACATCTAAATGTAGCATTTTATAGTACTTTAGGGATCTCTCATTATTTGCTCCTGAAATACCCTTTATTGAATTAGTAAAGGCTTTCACCACTTAATTCGAATCTATGATTGTGGGAACAGAAACTAAAGCCTGAAGGGAAGTATTAACAATTTATGGGAAATCTTTAAGAGATTGAAATGGCTAATAGAGATAAAAGAAAGTTTGAGTTAGGATAATCAGATAAGCTGATTAGTGTGAATACCAAGCAAGTAGCAACGTTTGTAAGATTTGAATTGTACTCCTTGTTACCGTTTACGTTCACAAGTTCTCTAAGGTGGGTAAATAGATAAAATCTCAGAAAACAAAATTTCAAGTCCCTTACTTTCTTCAGTTATTCAAGATGCTAATAATGTGTCTGAAAGTTTTTTTTTTAATTTATTTATTTATTATTTTTTTCTTTACATTATCATGTTGGTTTTGCCATACATTGACATGAATCCGCCATGGGTATATATGTGCTCCCCTTCCAGAACCCCCCTCCCACCTCCCTCCCAACTCCATCCCTCTGGGTCATCCTGGTGCACCAGCCCTGAACACCCTGCATCAAGCATCAAACCTGGGCTGGCGATTGATTTCACATATGATAATTTACATGTTTCAATGCCGTTCTCCCATATCATCCCACCCTTGCCCTCTCCCATAGAGTCCAAAAGACTGTTTTATACATCTGCATCTCTTTTACTCTCTCGCATACAAGGTTATCGTTACCATCTTTCTAAATTTCATATATATGCATTAGTATACTGTATTGTTGTTTTTCCTTCTGTCTTTCTTCACTCTGTATAATAGGCTCCAGTTTCGTTTTCCCCTGTAAAAATCAGTGATTGTTTCAAAATAAGAAATATAAGTGGTCAGTATATAGAATAGAATGACAGTAAAAAGTTTGAGAGCTGAAAAGAGTGAAAGGCAAAGGGCAAAGCACTATATTCAATTGAATCAGCAGAAAGTAAGACTTTTAAAAGTTAAAATCCAAAATGAGTTCGATCCAGTTTCTCTATTTCTTCTTGAAGCCACAGCTTTCTTTTATCCTGGATTTAAAATGAGCTAATGGACAGGACCTCCCATTTTCTTCAATTGCTTGCCTGCAGAATTTGCTGCAGAATTACTTTTTCTCACCGAAATCTATCATGTGTTATTGAAGGAAATAAAAACATTGCCTTATTGACTGTAGAGAAAAGAAGCTGTGTTTTAGGAGCAAGACAGAGGTCAGCATTTGTGTTCAAGTTTGGTGTCACCATTTGACTGGCTTCCAATTGAACAGTTCTAACCCTGTTCAGTTAATATCCTAACTCACAGAAGAAAGCATCCTATTTCTGATACATTCCATCTGAGTAGACAAAAGTTACCATTAACCCATGAGAAAAGAAACTGGCATACCTTGGTATTAAATTTTTTTTTCAAGGTAAACATTATATTATGCAGAGCTGAAAAACTTAGAAGCGTCACATTCTGGGGGCCAGTGTGATAGTTCTTTCCATGGGAGATTTCAAATCTTGGGCTCTATATAAGAATTTCTAGATTTGCGAAATGTGCTTTTGAAAAAGTTTTATAGAAAATATAATTTAACATTAAATCATGTCTGTTCCTTAAAAAAAAACTATTTTGATAAACAATTAACAAGAGATCTACCTTGTTAACAAAATTTTAAATATAATATTTTCTATAGGTATGATGTTGTACAGCAGACCTCTCAAGTTTATTTGTCTTGCTTAGCTGAAACTATACCCATTGATTAGCGACTCCTCATTTACTCTTTCCCTGAATCCCTGGTGAACATCATCCCAATCTTTGATTCTATGAATCTGGCTATTTTAGATACCTCATGTTAGTAGACTTATGCAGTGCTTGTCTGTGACTAACTTGTTTCACTAATTGTGTCCTCAGTGTTCACCCATGTTTTTGCATATTGAAGAATTTTCTAATTTAAAACAGAATAATATCCCATTGTATGTATATGATATTTTCTTTATCTGTTCAGATAGGTGTTTTAGTTGTTTATGAGCATGTGTCAAGTCACTTCAGTTGTGTCCAACTTTTTGGACCCTGTGGGCCACAGCCCATCAGTCTCCCCTGTCCATGGGATTCTCCAAGCAAGGAATACTGGAGTGGGTTGCTGTGCACCCCTCCAGGGTATCTTCAGACACGGTGATTGGACCCATGTCTCTTACAACTCCTGCATTGGCAAGAGGGTTCTTTACCACTAGCGCAGCCTGGGAAGCCCTTTAGTTATTTCTGTCCTAAGTCTTTCAGTCATGTCTAACCCTTTGCAACCCCATGTACTGCAGCCTGCCATTCTCCTCTGTCCATGGGGATTCTTCTAGGCAAGAATACTGGAGTGGGTTGCCATGCCCTACTCCAGGGGGTTGTCCCAACCCAGGAATCAAACCCATATCTCTTGCATTGCAAGCAGATTCTTTACCAACTGAGCCACTAGAGAAGCCCAAAAAGCTCATGAAAGTGTTAGTTGCTCAGTTGTGTTCAACTGTTTGTGACCCCATGGACAGTAGCCCCGCCAGTCTCCTCTGCCCATGGAATTCTCCAGCGAAGAATACTGGAGTGGGTTGCCATTTCATTCTTTGGTGGATCTTCCCAATTCAGAGATCAAACCTGGGTCTCCTGCATTGCAGGCTGATTCTTTACCCTCTGAGCCACTAGGGAAGCTGTTAGTTATTTCTACATCTTGGCTATTCTGGATAGTGCTGCAATGAACATGGAAGTTCTGATATCTCTCTGAGACACCAATTACAATTCTTTTGGGTAAATACACAGATGTAGGGTTTCTGGATAATATGGTAAGTCTATTTCTAATCTGTTCTGTGTACATTACTCTGACACCAGAGTACTGCAGGTGACACCACCCTTATGGCAGAAAGTGAAGAGGAACTAAGAAGCCTCTTGATGAAAGTGAAAAAAGAGAGTGAAAAAGTTGGCTTAAAGCTCAACTTTCAGAAAACTAAGATCATGGCATCTGGTCCCATCACTTCATGGGAAATATATGGGGAAACAGTGGAAACTGTGGCTAACTTTATTTTTGTGGGCTCCAAAATCACTGCAGATGGTGACTGCAGCCATGAAATTAAAAGACACTTACTTCTTGGAAGGAAAGTTATGGCCAACCTGGATAGCATATTGAAAAGCAGAGATATTACTTTGCCAACAAAGGTCCATATAGTCAAGGCTATGGTTTTTCCAGTGGCCATGTATGGATGTGAGAGTTGGACGGTGAAGAAAGCTTAGTGCCGAAGAATTGATACTTCTGTACTGTGGTGTTGGAGGAGACTCTTGAGAGTCCCTTGGACTTCAAGGAGATCCAACAAGTCCATCCTAAAGGAGATCAGTCCTGGGAGTTCATTGGATGGACTGATATTGAAGCTGAAACTCCAATACTTTGGCCATCTCAGGCGAAGAATTGACTCATTGTAAAAGACACTAATGCTGGGAAGTTTTGGGAGCAGGAGGAGAAGGGGACGACAGAGGATGAGATGGCTGAATGGCATCACTGACTCAATGGACATGGGTTTGGGTGGACTCCGGGAGTTGGTGATGGACAGGGAGGCCTGGCGTGCTGCAGTTCATGGGGTCACAGAGAGTTGGACACGACTGAGCAACTGAACTGACTGACTGACATTACTCTGAAAAAAGTCCTGTTTCTGAGGATTTATGAAACCATGGAATATTAACTGAAAATTATCTCTCCAATTTCATTTATTACCCCTGTTCCACATTTTTCACTTCTGAACATGTTTGTCTTTTTTTCTGTTACTTGAATGTATAACATTGCTTGGTTTCTCAGCCTTCATAGTATTGTTCCTAGAAAAACTGAATCTTTCTCTTTCCTTATTTAACCCTTACCTAGAATATCCAACCAAACTAGACAGCACATTAAAAAGCAGACATTACTTTGCCTACAAAGGTCCATCTAATCAAAGCTATGGTTTTTCCAGTAGTCATGTATGGATGTGAGAATTGGACTAGGAAGAAAGATGATTGCTGAAGAATTGATGTTTTTGAAATGTGGTGTTGGAGAAGACTCTTGAGAGTCCCTTGGACTGCAAGGAGATCCAACCAGTCAATCCTAAAGGAGATCAGTCCTGAATATTCATTGGAAGGACTGATGGTGAAGCTGAAACTCCAATACTCTGGCCACGTGATGTGAAGACCAGACTCCTTGGAAAAGACCGTGATGCTGGGAAAGATTGAAGGCAGGAGGAGAAGGGGATGACAGAAGATGAGATGGTTGGATGGCATCACTTGCTCAATGGACATGAGTTTGAGCAAGCTCCGGGAGTTGGTGATGGACAGGGAAGCCTGGCTTGCTTCAGTCCACAGGGTCGCAAACACTCGGACATGACTGAGTGACTGAACTGAACTGAATGAGGATATCCAAACTCAGCTTTCCTTACATGTCTGGGTTAGGTGCTCATTCACATCCACACCTCCAGGGATTGCACTAATCACCATTTACTGTAGTTGTCTTTTAGCATATTTTTAATCTTCTCAAGAGTTCCAATCACCAGGAGATCACAGACCAAGTCATCTTATTTATCATCCCATGCTGGAAACATCACATGTGTTCAGTAAAATTTGTTTAATGGATGCATAAATGTCTGTTGCCACTGAGATAAACTTAATTTGTGAAAATATTTTTAATTCTTAGAGTTTTATATTTGGCGATAGAAGAGATGATTTTTGTGTCACTTTTTATTGGTAAACTTTTTATTAAATGTGTCACTTTATTAATGATAAGGATAATAATAACTGCCACTAACTTTGTTGAGTTTCTACCATTACTAGGCACTGTATTAAGTGCTTTAATATAGTATTTCATCCATCTTTATAATAGCTCAAAAGTGTTTATTTCCCATTTTACAGACAGAAAACTGAGGCTCAGAGGTGATTTATGCAAAGTATAATAACAGGAAAAGTGTGAATTTGAATCCAGTTCTCTTTTCAAAGATTGTCTTAATGACATTATATTAAATGACTTAATGCATGGAGATTCAGGGAGTAACTTATAGAAATTAATTAATCTTCATTATTAACACTTTACTCTTAAATGATGAGGTAGATAATTAAGTGAGAGATAATTATCTAGATAAATGAGTGAATATTTTTTTAAAAAATACTCTTTCTCCCTGGCACCATGTGCTTTGTGCTGTACCTAACAAATAGCCTTAAATATAGACATACACCTACCTATTACAAGTCCTTATTAATACTGTCTCCTCCATGCCCAGGTTGCACTAGTGGTAAAGAATCTGCCTGCAATGCAAGAGATATGAGTTTAATCCCTGGGTTGGGAAGATCCCTTGGAGAAGAGAATGGCTACCCACTCTAGCATTCTTGCCTGGAGAATTCCATGGACAGAGGAGCCTGGTGGGCTGTGGTCCATAGTTTTGCAAAGAGTTGGACACAACTGAGTAACTGACCATATACTCATCACTCTTTGCTCACTCGTCCAATTTCCAGCTTCTCATGACTTTTCACCATTTCTATTTGATGACTATCATTATTTTGTTGTAGAGTTTTGGAACATCATCCTTTTATCATCCTCTTTACCATGAATGTTGTTGGGACTTAAAAATAATAACCAGTGGTGCAGTTCCATCACCACATTTGTGAGATAGTAACTATTCCATCACCACATTTGTGAGATAGTAACTATTCTATACTATCCCACTTATACTGACTTATAAAATTAAGTCATTAATAAACAGTAGATCATGGATATGAATCCAAGCTGTCTGACTCCAGAGGTAGTGATTTTCAGATGTCAGTAGTCCTTACTAAGCAAACAATGGGCACATAATTCCTCCTTTGTCTGCCTTTTGTCCCCTTACACAGTTCAGTGAAAGTGAAAGTGGGCTCAGTCTTTTCTAATTCTTTGCAACCCCATGGACTATGCAGTCCTTGGAATTCTCCAGGCCAGAATACTTCCCAACCTTTCCCTTCTCCAGGGATCTTCCCAACCCAAGGACTGACCTCAGGTCTCCTGCATTGCAGGCAGATTCTTTACCAGCTGAGCCTCAAGGGAAGCCCAAGAATACTGGAGTGGTTGGCCTATCCCTTCTCCAGTGGATCTTCCCAACCCAGGAATCACACTTGGGTTTCTTGCATTGCAAGCGGATTCTTTACCTACTGAGCTACGAGGGAAGCCCTCAAAAACAGTATATAGTTGAGATAAAGAGGAAATCTCTGTCTCTTAAGTTTAGACATATACTCTGTTATTTTCCATCTTTCTATTGGAAAAAAATTGTGCAAAATTTCTAAGTACTCTCAAATACTTCTATGCACAACCCGAGATTTTTATTATGTGAAGCTGAATTCTAAATAACATTTAATTTAATTTTAATTGATTCAGGAAAGATAGGTTTTGCCCTGTTCCTTTTTACATATTTTCCCACAAATATTACTCAAATAATTATGTAATATAAACCTTATATTTGGAATTGAAGGTATATTTCTAATATTTAGTGATAAATTCTCCCAGTGAACTGATCACAAAGTTCCCCACATCTAGATTCATTGCCATGATCTGGTGGTAGCATTTGATCTGACTTGAGAGAGTGTAGGTAATATGTGATAAATTGCTTAGCAAATTAGAAATTAGGACCTTTGACATGTTAAATTAGGCTAGGGCACCTGTAAATTGAAGAGAGGTAGTTTTCAACATGCAATACAGGACACTGAGTACTCAGCAACAGGGATAAGTTCTTCCTTACTATTATGTCTGAAAATGCAGGTTGTTTCCTTGATGCCTATGTTGCTTAGGGATTAGACACTCGAGCCAAAATATTGAGCTCAAACTTGTTTGGGAGACTCCCTGATATTTACAAAAAAAATTTCAGGATAATTCCTGCCAACCAGAATCATCCCTGTTTCAGCATTTTGCAAACTTTCTGATTTTCTTTTCTTTTCTTTTAGATTTAGAACTTGCCCCCAAAAAAGGCATGGGAAAAAATATAAAAGCAGCATGTCTACTGTACAAATGTATTTTGGCCTTATCAAGTATGAAAAAAATCATTAAATATATCTAGAGGCACTATCATGTGACTGCTAGACCATAACCATAAATACCAAAGTTTTGGGCTGTTTTATAGATATCTGATTTGAAATTACTTTTATTACTAAAAATTAAAAACAGTATCATATGAGAATCTAATAGAGAACTTATAGTTTAAAATATGTGTTATCAAGCATCATCATCAGTAAAAGTGTCAAGGTCAGCTCACAAGGTAGCATTTCATAAATGCCCCCAAAGAAATGAAGTTTCCTGGTTTCTGTAGATACTGCTGTTAGATGGAGAAGAAAAAAAAAAAAAAGGAAGATGGTTTCTTATGAATCAGTGGCTAATCTGGTGCTATCATTGGTTTCCATGAAACATTCTTCTCTCAGAGAATGACAATGATCATGCACAAACATTGTGACAGAGATCTGGAAATGACATAGCAACATCTAGTTTACTTGTTTCTCGAGGTAAGATGATCAGTGGTCCTTGGAGAAAGATAGCTTGATGTACCACCTTTGATTCTGCAGTTTTGAATTGCTCATCTGTAAAGCACTTTTGTTGACTGAAGGATCTGTGAATCAGGATGAACAAAGACATATTCACATGCTGGCAGTTATGTGGACACACACTTCAGTCTAAGTGTCAAAGCTCAGCAGATATTTTTATAAAAGGGATATCTCACTTGCCAAGAGTGACACTTGAAAACTAGCTTCACTTAGCATCTCTGAATCTCATGAAGATAGCACAGCAGCCAAACACTATTCTAAGGCATAAGACCAAATAAATAAGAACCTCATCACTCAGTGATACTACCTTCATTTTCTTCTAACTGATCGAATAAATGTTAAATAGCATAAGGCATCAGTTGGATGTATGTACCAGCCATTAATTAGCCTGCATTTTGTTTAGAAAGTGATTTACTAAAATATGCTCCTATTAATCTACTATTAAGTGTTCTGTGATATTTTCTGTATATTTAACAGAGGTGGAAGTCACTTGGATATGCCTAAATTTTCCAGTTTTATGAGTTCAGTCTTTCTTTGGCTTAACATTCAAATACTAAAGTGTTCATCCTAAACTGCTCATCCTTTGCATGTCGTAATCGGCAGTTACTCCTCATTAATAATTTCAAAAAGGAAGAATGTCCTGTGTCTTAGTTTCCCAGTCACCTCTTGCTCTGATTACTTACTTCCACTGTATTCTAGACATTGCTTGGATCTCACCTCCTGCAGTTGATCCTTTCTCCCCATCTGGTGCTCAGCCAAAGTTGTATCACAGACTCTTGGTTTGTTTTTTTATTTTTTTTATTTTTTCTGATCAATCCCTCAGCTGCTCAGTCACATCTGACTGCAACACCATGGATTGTAGCCCACCAGGCTCCTCTGCCCACAGAATGTTCCAGGCAAGACTACTGGAGTGAGGTGCCATTTCTTACTCTAACAGTCTTTCTTACCCAGGGATCAAACCCACATCTCTTGCATCACCTGCATTGATTACCACTGAGCTACCTGGGAAATCAACAGGCTCTTTCAGTTCAGTTCAGTTCAGCTCAGTGGCTCAGTCATGTCTGACTCTTTTTGACCCCATGACTACAGCATGCCAGGCCTCCTTGTACATCACTAACTCCCAGAGCTTACTCAAACTCATTCATTGAGTCAGTGATGCCATCCAACCCTCTCATCCTCTATCATCCCCTTCTCCTCCCACTTTCAATTTTTCCCAGCATCAGGCTCTTTTCAAATGAGTCACTTTTTTTTGCATCAAATAGCCAAAGTATTGGAGTTTCAGCTTCAGCAATGAATTCCAATGAATATTCAGGACTGATTTCCTTTAGGATGGATTGGTTGGATCTCCTTGCTGTCCAAGGGACTCTCAAGAGTCTTCTCCAACACCACAGTTCAAAAGCATCAATTCTTTGACACTCAGCTTTCTTCATAGTCCAACTCTCACATCCATATATGACTACTGGAAAAACCATAGCCTTGACTAGATGAACCTTTGTTGGCAAAGTAATATCTCTGCTTTTTAATAAGCTGTCTAGTTTGGTCATAACTTTTCTTCCAAGGAGCAAGTGTCTAAATTTCATTGCTGCATTCACCATCTGCAGTGATTTTGGAGCCCCCAAAATTAAAGTCAGCCACAGTTTCCACTGTTTCCCCATCTATTTGCCATGAAGTGATGCGACCAGATGCCATGATCTTAGTAGCTCAGCCCTTGTAGCTCAGCTGGTAAAGAATCCTCATACAATGTGAGAGACCTAAGTTCAATCTTTGGGTATTCTTGACTAGAGAATTCCATGGACAGAGGAGCCTGGTGGGCTACACAGTCCATGAGGTCACAAAGAGCCAGCCACAACTGTGTGACTTTCACTCACTCACATAATAGTCCAGTACCAGAATCAACCAGAGATTGAATCTTAGACACACAAGTTATTAAAAATTCCTCAGACTTTTCTGCTACTAACTGTTACCTCTCCAGAAGCAACCCCAGACTCTCACACTGCTCCTGAAGGCTGGTTCATGTCTCCTTTAATACAACCTTGCCAACAGTCAGTTGATTCAGCACACAGAACTCAAGAAGAGATAAGGGAACAGATTTTTTACTCTCTTCCCATTGCCAATGGCTCCCAACTCCCTCCACCCCCAAAACCCTCTCTATGGGCTTGTTCTTCCCTGGGGAAATTCTAGTAAATATTCCATAACATTTATGATCCCTTTACTATTATAAACATATTTAAATCACAAAAGAGACATAGTTCAGAAAATAAATTGCCTTGTGCTCTTATCAGTAAATACTTTGAAGCTTTTAAAAAAAAATTAAAGTTTTTCCCCAGGCCCCACTGAGAGTCCAATGAGAGCAGAAAGTTTGGCGCATCACCTCTACTTGGCTCTACACCTCACTGCCCTTCTCTTCCTCCTCCACAGAAAAGAGCTCTGGTCCTTTCAATGTTGAGAGTAGAGGAAGAGAGGGAAAGAGGAGGAAAGTTTGGCCTTGATTGGAAGCCAAATAATTCAGTGTTAGTTTCTTCTAGAATGACAGATGTCTTAAATTTGAATCATTTCTATTCTTTTGTGTTTTATTCATGAGTGTTTGGAGGATTATTTAACTGAAGGCTATTATTGTTGTTGCTCAGTAGCTAACTTGTATCCAACATTTTACGACCCCGTGGACTGTAGCCCGCCAAGCTCTCCTGTCAATCGTATTCTCCAGGCAAGAGTACTGGAGTAGGTTGTTGTCTTCATTTCCTTCTCCAAGATATCTTCCTGACCCAGGGATCAAACCCACATCTCCTGTGTCTCCTGCATTTGCATGAGAATTTTTTTACCCCTGGCATGCCCTCTGAAGGCTATATCAGTTTAGTTCAGTTCAGTCCCTCAGTTGTGTCCAAATCTTTGTGACCTCTGCGGCATGCCAGGCTTCCCTGTCCCTCACCAACTCCCGGAGTTTACTCAAACTCATGTCCACTGAGTCAGTGATGCCATTCAACCATCTCATCCTCTTTCGTCCTCTTCTCCTCCTGCCTTCAATCTTTCCCAACATCAGGGTCTTTTCCAAGGAGTCTGTTCTTTGTATCAGCTGGCCAAAGTATTGGAGTTTCAGCTTCAGCATCAGTCCCTCCAATGAATATTCAGGACCAATTTCCTTGAGGATGGACAATTTGGATCTCCTTGCAGTCCAAGGGACTCTCAAGAGTCTTCTCCAACACTATAGTTCAAAAACATCATTTATTCAGCACTCAGTTTTCTTCCTAGTCCAATTCTCACATTCATACATGACTACTTGAAAAACCATAGCTTTGACTAGATGGACCTTTGCTGGCAAAGTAATGTCTCAGCTTTTTAATAAGCAAGCTGTCTAGTTTGGTCATAAATTTTCTTCCAAGGAGCAAACATCTTTTAGTTTCATGGCTGCAATCACCATCTGCAATGATTTTGGAGCCCCCAAAATTAAAGTCAGCCACTGTTTCCATTGTTTCCCCATCTATTTGCCATAAAGTGACGGGACAAGATGCCATGATCTTAGTTATTGGAATGTTGAGTTTTAAGCCAACTTTTTCACTCTCCTCTTTCACTTTCATCAAGAGGCTCTTTAGTTCTTCTTTGCTTTCTACCATAAGGGTGGTGTCATCTTTATATGTGAGATTATTGATATTTCTCCCGACAATCTTGATTCCAGCTTGTTCTTCATCCAGCTCAGCATTTCTCATGATGTACTCTGAATATAAGTTAAATAAGCAGGGTGACAATATACAGCTGTGACGTACTCCTTTCCTGCTTTGGAATCAGTCTGTTGCTCCATGTCCAGTTCTAACTGTTACTTCTTGACCTGCATACAGATTTCTCAGGAAGCAGGTCAGGTGATCTGGTATTCCCATCTCTTTCAGAATTTCACACAGTTTGTTGTAATCCACATGGTCAAAGGCTTTGGCATAGTCAATAAAGCAGAAGTAGATGTTTTTCTGGTACTCTCTTGCTTTTTTGATGATCCAACAGATGCTGGCACTTTGATCTCTGATTCCTCTGCCTTTTCTAAATCCAGCTTGAACATCTGGAAGTTCTTGGCTCACTTACTGTTGAAGCCTGGCTTGGAGAATTTTGAGCATTACTTTGTTAGCATCTGAGATGAGTACAATTTTGTGCAGTTTGAGCATTCTTTGGCATTGTCTTTCTTCGGGATTGGAATGAAGATTGACCTTTTCCAGTCCTGTGGCCAGTGCTGAGTTTTCCAAATTTGCTGGCATATTGAGTGCAGCACTTTTACGGCATCATATTTTAGGATTTAAATAGCTCAACTAGAATTCCATCACCTCCACTAGCTTTGTTCGTAATGATGCTTCCTAAGACCCACGTACTTTGCATTCCAGGATGTCTGACTCTGGGTGAGTGATCACACCATTGTGATTATCTGGGTTTGAAGATCTTTTTTGTGTAGTTCTGCATATTCTTGCCACCTCTTCTTAATATTTTCTGCTTCTGTTAGGTCCATGCCATTTCTGTCCTTTTTGAGCCCATTTTTGCATGATGTCCCTTGGTATCTGTCATTTTCTTGTAGAGATCTCTAGTTTTTCCCATTCTATCGTTTTCTTCTGTTTCTTTGCATTGATCACTAAGGAAGGCTTTTTTTTATCTATCCTTGCTCTTCTTTGGAACTCTGCATTTAAATGGGTACATCTTTCCTTTTCTCCTTTTCCTTTCACTTCTCTTCTTTTCACAGCTATTTGTAAGGCCTCCTCAGACAACCATTTTGCGTTTTTGCATTTCTTTTTCTTGGGGATGTTCTTGTTCACTGCATCCCATACAATGTTATAAACCTCTCTCCATAGTTCTTCAGGGACTCTATCTGATCTAACCCCTTGAATCTACTTGTCACTTTCTCTGTGTGGTGATAAGGGCTATATTTCTCCTTTAATTCAGGCCCAGATTCATCTAGCATGGCATTCCCATACCAGCTGCTATTTTACTGTTGTCCATTCTACACGGACTGTCTCCTTCACCAAATGCCAAACTATGGGAAAGTCCATTTAAGTTTATTCCAAGTCCCCCTTATGCTCATGCACACCAGTGGGAAACCTTTACCACCCATGTGTTTCAGATATTCCTGAAAGAACTGCTTCTCCTCACTCTACCATCTTAAGCTAGCCACCCACAATTATCACTTTTAGGGAAGTTTTTCAGACACACGTCCTAAGTTAAGCTCCTGTAGACTGAGATGAAACCGTACTGACATAGTTGAAAGTAAAAAGGAGGTCCCCTCTCTTCCACCATGTTGGGAACATTAGAAGAAATGCACTGCAACTTTTTAAAAAGAAATTTGCCTCCAGTTTCAAGTTTCATTATTTCAACTGGTCCAGCATTATTTAAAGACTGGAGGTAGGTAGGGTTCAGTTAAAATTGGCAATACTGGTGGCTCAGAAGGTAAAGAGTCTGCGAGCAGTATAGTAGACTGGGTTCAATCCTTGGGCTAGGAAGATCCCCTGGAGAAGAGGATGGCAACCCATTCTAGTATTCTTGCCTGGAGAATTCCATGTACAGAGGAGGCTGGCAGGCTACAGTTCATGGGGCCACAAAGAGTCAGACATGACTGAGTGACTAACAGAATCACCTCCTTTGGAAGTGCTCTTTATGAATCTATTGTTTCATTTTATTTAATTTATTTTTAAAATTTATTTATTTTAATTGGAGGCTAATTACCTCACAATATCGTAGTGGTTTTGCCATACATTGACATGAATCATCCAGGGTGTACATGTGTTCCCCATCTTGAACCCCCCTTCCACCTCCCTCCCTGTCCCACCCCTCTGGGTCATCCCAGTGCACCAGCCCTGAGCACCCTGTCTCATGCATGGAACCTGGACTGGTGATCTGTTTTACATACGATAATATACATGTTTCAATGCTATTCTCTCAAATCATGCCACCCTCTCCTTCTCCTACAAACTCCAAAAGACTGTTCTCTACATCTGTGTCTCTTTTGCTGACTCACAAACAGGGTTATTGTTACCATCTTTCTAAATTCCATATATATGCGTTAATATACTGTATTAGTGTTTTTCTTTCTGGCTTACTTCACTCTGGATAATAGGCTCCAGTTTCATCCACCTCATTAGAACTGATTCAAATGTATTATTTTCAATGGCTGAGTAATATTGCATTGTGTATATGTACCACAGCTTCCTTAACCATTTGTCTGCTAATGGACATCTAGGTTGTTTCCATGTCCTGACTATTATAAACAGTGCAGCAATGAACATCGGGGTACACGTGTCTCTTTCAATTCTGGTTTCCTCAGTGTGTATGCCCAGCAGTGGGATTGCTGGGTCATATGGCAGTTCTATTTCCAGTTTTTCAAGGAATCTCCACACTGTTCTCCATAGTGGCTGTACTTTGTTTGCATTCCCACCAACAGTGTAAGAGGGGTCCCTTTTCTCCACACTCTCTCCAGCATTTATTGTTTGTAGACGTTTGGATAGCAGCCATTCTGACTGGCTTTAAATGGTACCTCATTGTGGTTTTGATTTGCATTTCTCTGATAACGAGTGATGTTGAGCATCTTTTCATGTGTTTGTTAGCCATCTGTATGTCTTCTTTGGAGAAATGTCTGTTTAGTTCTTTGGCCCATTTTTTTAATTGGGTCATTTATTTTTCTGGAATTAAGCTGCAGGAGTTGTTTGTATATTTTAATATATATATGGGTACCCCCTATTTGTGGGCACCCATCAAAAGTGAGGGTGCCCAATATTGTTGCTTTTATCATCTTGTTGCAAGAAAAAAACAAAATCTCATTTTCTCCCTAAGAGGATTCTATAGCCATTCTTTCAAGTAAGGAAACTTTAGCTTCCAGGAAAAAAAAAAAAAAAAGTGGTTCTGCATTGTCCTCTAAAGGTACTGTGTTGTAGCACCTTTGGCATGACTGTATAAGTGAAATCAACCATTGTATCATGGTGTCTCCATAGGCCTCTGGTGTACCTATAGGGGAAAAAAAATGCTTAAATATAAATGTTTTCTGAGCTCCTTTGGTCTTGCTGCTCAGTAAAAGAAGAAAAATCTGCTAAAATAGAAAAAGGGAGAGAAAGAAAGGCAGAGTGTATGGAGAGATTGAAGATGTTTTCCTCCTCTACACTTCAGTAGGATTTTTACTGAGTATACAAAGCTGGCTACTAGAAATAAACATTAGTTGGGACATCTAAAGAACAGGAATAATAATAACAATTTCCATTTAGGGTTGTTGTCAGAATTTAAACTATGATTCTAAGTAGTGAGTATTCATTAAATGTATTACCGCCATTATCTTTATTAAAGTGTTCAACATTTTTGCCTGTGACAGATGTGGTTTTTATTGTAGTTATTGGCTTTTATTATGTTATTATCTCTGTGGATTTATGTTCATTTCCCTGTTAACTAAAGAGACTGAGCAAGTTAGTGGACAAACCAATCATCTGATTTTTTTAATAGGATGACTTAATGTTTTATCATCTTTTAGACATATTTTGTGTTTTCATTATTATTCTCTTGTTTTGATTCCCTTTTTCTTCTTTCACATCTTTGGTCAAATTAATAGATTTTCATAATCCTCTTTATTTTATTAATCTATCTTTTTGGAAGCATTATATGTCATTTCTTTTATTTTTTTATTTTTCTTTAACTTTCCTTAAGAAGTTAGAAGTATTTTATATTTCTGTTGTCCTTCCATGTACAACACAGAGTTTAACCTTTTCTATCAATCAAACACCCAACAATCCAATTCTATCCTAATATTTCAAGTTTTAATGTTAACCGTTAAAGGATTCAAGTCTTAACATTACTAACACTTTATTTTATTTTCTATTTACCGAGGCAAACTGTAAAGTTACATGGCATAGGGCATGGGTACAGGGAAAAATGCAGAATTGGAAGAATAATATTATCCTTTCCAGCTAGTATCAGCATTTTTTATTTCAATACGTGAAGGGTATTACCTGCTTTGTCTTCAATTATCTATTTTTCCTGGTGATATTTTTCCTGTATTTAACTGTTGTTGCTGTTTGGGTTATCTCTCTTTTCTTCTCGGTGGTTTTCAAGATTTTTCTCTTTATCACTGATGTTCTGCAAATTTGTGATCTATTGTTTGGTGTGTTTAATTGTCTTTATTAGCCTTAGATACCTTTGTATGTTTGATATGGGATGTTTGTTATCAGACTCATTTTGAATAGAAACAATTTTAAGTTTGATTTATTGTTTTTTCTGCAAGCACCTTGTACCATCTTTCCCCACACACCTCCCATTGTAGCGCTTTTACAGCTGACCCCACACAACTGCTCGAGTTCCTCATCCAGAACCAAGTCTTTTCATGATGCTTACACACTTCTGGTATGTGGAGATATTGAGGATGTGTTAGACAGGTTCAAAGAGGCAGTGCACAGTTTTCCTCATTCCTGGTCTTGAGTCTGAATCTGTATCCTCTTACCTCCCAAGGAGGTGAGTAGCAACCATCCCTTTTCCCCAGCTATACTTCATGAGTGGAACAGTGGAATTCTGGCCCAAGTCCCTGGCTTCAAACAGTAAAATCATCCCATTTCCTATCTTATTGCCTTACATGAACGCCTTTAATCTTACTCTGTTCTCCAGTAGTCCAACTCCTGGGTTCAGTAGCTCTCTGCCTCAATTTTACTCAGCAATTTGCATTTCTGTTTCATTGTCTTTAAAGAAATATTCATCTTTTTTTAAAAGATAGATATATGTTTTGGTTTTATCTTTGCAAATTTTACCTGAACCATCCTGCATTTGGAGCAGAGAGAGTGTCCCAGCATGTGAACATGCAGACACTTCAACCAGATATCTTTTTGTACATGTTTTTACCTGGATCAGCATCTCCACTTTTGGGATGAAATTTAAGCACAGATATTTAAAATATATATATATATATATATAAAGTTAATAATTATCAGTAACAATAAATTGGTTCTATCCTTTTATATGTCATTTTAATTAATTAGGTTTAAAAGCTTTGTTTTAGAAGACACTGTTTCTCAAAGTGAAGTTCAAGTACCATAACTTGTGTGTGAGAAATATTCCACAAGTTGTAAAAAAAAAAAAAGTTTTATAAAGAAATACCCCATATAAAAATGTATCTTCTCCAGTAATTTAAACCAGAAAAAGATATTTAGGTATATTTAAATGATAACATTTTAGTATATATCTGCTCAACCCACAACTGAACAATAATTCATTTATTTACTGACTGCCTATGTGCATCTACTATGAGTCTGGATAATTCAGTTTGCAAATCCCTCCATAATTTTAAGTTCATGGTATTGAAAGGAACCCTAATCTGGTACAATTGCTTTTTTTTTTTTTTTTTTTTACAGGATTGTCTAATAAACTATTTCAGAAAAACTAATTTAGTTAAAGCTTTCTTTTAAAAACATCAAAATATACTTCTACAAGTTACTTTTATAATTTATTCCAGGAACTTTTATAGCTAGTGGCCGTGGAGCAAGTGGAATATTCTCACAGTGAGTAAGAGATTCCAGTTCAGTTCTAGTTCGGTCCCTAATATAAGATCAGAGTTTAAGGAAACTTTTCTGGCTTTTTGTGCCTCAGTTTCACATATAGAAAAATAGAATTTTACTTGCTCTAACAAATCATCATGAGGCTGAAATGTGGTAACAGTCATAAATAACTTTTTAGAAAAGTTAAAAAAGAAATTCAGTGAAAAGAAGGACAATGAATTCAAATTAGCTATCTATATAGCCACACTTTCAAGACTATGGCTAATCTCCTGTTAGAAGTCCAGAAGACAGAAATGGCCTGCATTATGTTGGTAGTCAAATCTAATTGTATCGGCATATGTCAGATAAAATACACTTCCTTTCATATAATGCATATAATGTGCTTTACCAGGAGGCCTTGGGCTAAGCAGTTCCTTACCCGGCTCCCTCTTAATAGCCATGCTTCTCTTTCTTTTACAACCTCTTTCTTACCTTTTGGTTAGCAGGTCATAAGCCCAGAATAAATTCAGAAGCTAAAACATATTTCAGCAATTAGCACCCTAGAAACTCAAGCTGTTTTTTGGCAATATTCTAAAAAGATGATTTCAGCACCTTTCATCCCCAGCTTGCTTGATAATTCACATTCCCATGTCCTTAGACTTGGCAGGCTCTCCAGTGCTAGAGGCACATTCTTAGGTTGGTGAGGAAAGTGTGAGCAACTTGAAGATGCTAAATAGGGATGTCAGCTACATCTGAACTAGATAGACTGAGTTAGTGGGGTTTTGTTCCTGGCCCGTTCTCTCTATTTTTAAATGTGATTGTACTCAGAGCTATTCTGAACATTTTAGTTAACTCCCTGCCATCCACCTACCTCTCTTATTATTAGATACTCTCTCTAGAAATATTTTTAAAGAAGTTTAAAAAGAGATGAAGCAAAATGTCTTCCAGACCGCTTCTACCTTTGGCTTCAGAGAACTGAGCATCCCTTAGCTGCTTTTGTATCATATTTCTCAGAGGCAGGAAAAACTGAAAGCCAAAAAGAAACTATGGAATTTGGTCCAACATGGAAAGTCCTTTATATTTTAAGTTGCTTTACATTCTCAGACACAGATGATAATTACTCACTCAGGAAGAATTAATGTTGAGTTCTTATCTAGTTAAAAGAAGAATGGCATTGTGAATGTTAACCAATAAAGATAATAACAACTGGGTTTTTTTGAGAGGGTCATTTTTCCTCTACTTCCTCAATTTACAAACAAATGTATCCTAACTAGTCAAGTGTATTTCTTGTTTGTTTCCAAACTGGGTCTAAATAAAAAGTCAGTAGAGTGATCAAAAGCCTAGAGGGCACCCAAGAGAAACTTACATGAGTTTAATGCATCAGCTATTTGGGCTACACAAGTTCTCTTTCTGCTTTTCTTCTCTTTGGCTACTTGCTCTGATAGCTGGTATTGCAAAGATTCTAAAATTCTGATTCTAAAATTTTGTGACAAAAAGTTTCTAAAGAAGATAAAAAAAGATAGCAGTCTTTGGACCATAAATTCATTGTTTATGCACATTTAACATAGGGCTGAAAGAGGTCAGTTTTCATCCCAATCCCAAAGAAAAGCAATGCCAAAGAATGCTCAAACTGCCCCACAATTGCTCTCATCTCACACACTAGTAAAGTAATGCTAAAATTCTCCAAGCCAGGCTTGGATATGTAAACTGTGATCTGTGAACTTCCAGATGTTCAAGCTGGTTTTAGAAAAGGCAGAGGAACAAGAGATCAAATTGCCAACATCTGCTGGATCATCCAAAAAGCAAGAAAGTTCCAGAAAAAAAATCTATTTCTGCTTTATTGACTATACCAAAGCCTTTGACTGTGTGGATCACAATAAACTGTGGGAAATTCTGAAAGAGATGGGAATACCAGACCATCTGACCTGCCTCCTGAGAAATCTGTATGGAGGTCAGGAAGCAACAGTTAGAACTGGACATGGAGCGACAGACTGGTTCCAAATAGGAAAAGGAGTATGTCAGGTTTGTATATTGTCACCCTGCTTATTTAAAGTATATGCACAGTACATTATGAGAAATGCTGGGCTGGAAGAAGCACAAGCTGGAATCAAGATTGCTTCGAGAAATATCAAGAACCTCAGATATGCAGATGACACCACCCTTATGGCAGAAAGTGAAGAAGAACTAAAGACCCTCTTGATGAAAGTGAAAGAAGAGAGTGAAAAAGTTGACTTAAAACTCAACATTCTGATAACTAAGATCATGGCATCTGGTCCCATCACTTCATGGGAAATAGATGGGAAAACAGTGGAAACAGTGGCTGACTTTATTTTTCTGAGCTCCAAAATCACTGCAGATGATGACTGCAGCCATGAAATTAAAAGACGCTTGATCCTTGGAAGGAAAGTTATGATCAACCTACATAGCTTATTAAAAAGCAGAGACATTACTTTGCCAACAAGTTCCGTCTGGTCAAATATACGGTTTTTCCAGTAGTCATGTATGGATGTGTGAGTTGGACTATGAAGAAAGCTGAGCACCAAAAAATTGATGCTTTTGAACTGTAGTGTTGGAGAAGACTCTTGAGAGTCCCTTGGACTGCAAGGAGATCCAACCAGTCCATCCTAAATGATATCAGTCTTGAGTGTTCATTGGAAGGACTGATGTTGAAGCTGAAACCCCAATACTTTGGCCACCTGATGCAAAGAGCTGACTCATTGGAAAAGACCCTGATGCTGGGAAAGACTGAAGGCAGGAGGAGAAGGGGATGACAGAGAATGAGATGGTTAGATGGCATCACTGACTCAGTGAATATGAGTTTGAGTAAACTCCAGAAGTTGGTGATGGACAGGGAAGGCCTGGCCTGCTGCAGTCCATGGGGTCAAAAAGAGTCAGAAATGATTGAGTGACTGAACTGAACTGAACATAGGGTATCTGAGAAAGAACAGGGTGTTCAGTTGGTTGGAGTGTGGCAGAAGCTTCAAAACCAGGAGGTTAAGGATCTGGTCCTAACTCTGGTTCTCTGTATTACTGAAAAATGAGTATCTCATTTGGGGATACATGTCAAAAAACACTACTAGCTTTCCTACCATATATTCCAAGATATACTACTAGACACCACTACTAAGTTCTCTGAATCAGAGTCTTGGAGAGTAGAGCTCAGTTGCATGCTTTTGAAAGATTCCACAGAATTCTGATGCATGCCCCATCACAGACAAATATTAAGCCATCTAATTTTCAAGTCCTTCTCATTCTGGCATTCTTTGAGTCTATGACTCTATCTATGTATCAGAATTCCAGAAAATTGTTGTGAAGAAAAATCTAGAGAAAGGGAAGCAAAAATACAAGCAGAAAGAAGTGTGTATAGAGATAAGAAAAGAAATCAGTGAGATCTAAAACAGAAGAATAGGGAAAATGCATGAAACCAAAAAAAATAAAAACTGGCCTTTTGAAAAGCTTGTTACAGTTGATAAAACTTTAGCTAGCTTAGTAAGGAAAAAAAGAGGAAAGAGACATTATAAATATCAGAAAGGAAATATGGAACACCAACACAGATTCTGCAGGCTTTTAAAATAATAAGGAAACATTATGAATGATTCTCCATCCATAAATTCAACAACAGGTGACATGGATCCATTCCTCAAAACCCGCAAACAACCAAAACTCACTCTAGATGTAATAGATAACTTGAATAATTCTATAACTATTGATGAAATTATATTCATATTTTAAAGAAATCCCCATGGCCAGATAATTTCACTGGCAAATATTCAAGCAAAAAATAGCATCAATTCTAAACAATATTTTCCAGAAAATTACAAGTGGGTAATAAATTTCACAACTTGGCTAGCATTATCTTGCTACTAAGATACTAGGCAAAAACAATATAAAATCAACAGTGCTTAGAACATAGATGCAAAAATCCTTAATAAAATGTCAGTAAATAAAATCCAGAAATATACAAGAGGAATAATACATCATGACTAAGTGGGATTTTTCCCAGGATTATAAATCTAATTCACTATTCAAAAATCAATCATTGTAATAGCCCATATTAACAACCTGAAAAAGAAAAGCCACCTCATTCTATCACTTGATGCACGAAAAAAAAAAATATGAAAAACTTAAACATCAATTCAAAATAAAAACTCTCAGCAAACTATGAACAGAAGAGAACTTTGTCAATTGGATAAAGAGCTTCTACATCCCCTCACTCCCCAAAATAGCTAGCATTATAGTTAATGGTGACAAAAATTTCCCCTAAAATTAGGAGCAAGGCAAAAATGTCCATTATCACCATTTCAATCTAGCATCATACTGTATGTCCTAGGCAAAACCCATAGAAATGTACAACAGAAGGAGTGAACCCCAATAGTTAATATCATATATATTAGCTCATCAGCTGTAACGAATGTACCATACCAATGTAAAATGTTAATCAGTTCAGTTCAGTCACTCAGTCATGTCCAACTCTTTGTGTCCTCATGGACTGCAACATGCCACGCTTTCCTGTCCATCACCCTCTCTTGGAGCTTGCTCAAACTCATGTCCATTGAGTCGGTGATGCCATCCAACCATCTCATCCTCTGCCATCCTCTTCTCAAGGGAGAGGATATTAATAGTAGAGGAATAATAGAGGAAACTCTGTGTGTGTGTGTGTGTGTGTGTGTGTGTGTGTGTGTGTTGGGGGGAGTGTTAGGACAGTGGGAGTATATAGGGATTCTCTATATTTTCTGCTCAGCTTTTCTGTAAACTTAAAACTTTTAAAATATAAAGTCTATGAGTTAAAAGATAAAAGTTAACTGTACTATTCATTAATTTAAAAAATAAAAGTTTGAAAAAGGGACATGGAAAGGATACCAGCTGAGCTACCAGGGAAGCCCTAGAAAGGATAACAATTCAATTACCCCAAAATGTAAGTGGCTAGAAGGCCTGGTCAAAAAGACACAAGGAAAAGGAGGACTTTTGCAATGGATATCTTACCATCTTTATATTCCAGTTTCAATTAGTTAATTAATTCCTTTATAAATCTGTTTTCATGACTGAGTGGAAGTAATAATTTGATTTTTGTTTTACTTTTAAAGAAGGAAATTATTACCATGCAATCCTTGGTAATTACCATTTCAGGTAGGCTGAAGGAGTAGCTTCTTCTACTGATGGTTGTTGTTGATGGAACCATTAAACTGCAATTCCTCTTAAGCAACCTTCTTTCTATACATTGCAAACTCCTTTTAGATGCTTCTCACAGGTTATTGAGATAGCTTGAGATATTGTTCTACTACACTTATCATCCTCCACATTTTTACTAAAGATATTTCACTGGTATGACAACATGTCTGGATTAATATATAATAAACATCATTTCAAGCAGTGACCAGTCCTTTTATGATTTGGCATAACTACCCTATTATGATAAATTGCCTTAAACAAGTTCAACTTGATAACTATGAATGAGGTTACATTGTTCTTCAATTATCCTTTTAATCAATCTTCCAGATAATCATTCTGCCTAAAAATATGTTTCTCAATACTAATTTCATTATCTAGGTGATTCTCATCACTAATCATTAGAGTGTGATTCTCCATATTTTTAACAACTCTTACTTTAACTTAAATGGGTGATTAGACTCAATATGCAGGATATTACCTGCACGGTGGTCTTGATAATATATTCTCCATTGTAACTCTCTTCACTTCATCTTACTAATAGATGTTAAAAAAGAAAAAAGATCTTATTAAACCCTTCCACAATAAATCATATATCTAAAGGGAGATTACTTTTCAAAAAGAAAAATACAGAGAGAGTTTTTAAAAAGGGCCTTCTTCCTTTTAGGCCAAGAAAACCTTTTAAAATTTTGCTACCCTGAATATCATTGAGCCTTTTAGAGTAATATTGGCAAAGAATGTAGAGATCCTATGTTGTTGAAAACGTGGATTGGGCGGGGGTGCAGGGCTCTGGTTTTATTCGGTCTTCTTCACTAAATGAAACTGGAGCCTATTATACAGAGTGAAGTAAGCCAGGAAGAAAAACACCAATACAGTATACTAATGCATATATATGGAATTTAGAAAGATGGCAACGATAACCCTGTATGCGAGACAGTAAAGAGACACAGATGTATAGAACAGTCTTTTAGACTCTGTGGGAGAGGGTAAGGGCGGGATGATATGGGAGAATGGCATTGAAACATGTAAATGATTATATGTGAAATGAATCGCCAGTCCAGATTCGATGCATGATACAGGATGCTCGGGGCTGGTGCACTGGGATGACCCAGAGGGATGGGATGGGGAGGGAGGTGGGAGGAGGGTTCGGGATGGGGAACACATATACACCCATGACGGATTCATGTCAATGTATGGCAAAATCAATACAATATTGTAAAGTAAAAAAATAAAGAAAAAAAAGTAGGTGTTAGGAAAAAAAAAAAAATTGCCACGTTGCAACCGACACCACCTAGCGTTGACTGGTGGAACTTCAGTGTAAATATTTGTCCTGCTGCTCAGTTGCTCAGTCATGTCTGAATCTTTGTGACCAATGGACTGTAGCCCACCAGGCTCCTCCATCCATGGGATTTTCCAGGCAAGAATACTGGAGTGAGTTTCTATTTCCTACTCCAGAAATATCTGTGGTGGTTGTTCAGTCGCTCAGTCCTGTCCAACATTTTGCAACCCCAGGGACTGTATGAACCCTACCAGGCTCCTCTGTCCATGAGGATTCTCCAGGCAAGAATACTGGAGTGGGTTGCCATTTCCCTCTCCAGAAGGATCTGTGAACAGAAGTATCTGTGAGGTTCCACTAAATACATCTGGGTTAACTCTCATCTTTTACGTAACAGTATGTGGAATAATTTTATATATTCCTGTCACTTATATAATGTCTTTTCACCTAGGTGCTGATCTTTAATCTATGTTTATAATTATCTGTCATAAGCTATGACTTTACTTGGGTTTTAGACAAGTGTTCTCTAGACAACTCTACTTGCATCCTAGTTTGTGTTACAGAGCAATTCCAGAATCAGTTTCTAGGATAAATCAAAATAGAAGCTGTCAATAATTTAATATATAGTTAATAATATAATTTGTTGAACATGATGATTTAGCCTACTGACTATAATTATTTACACTTTAAGTTCTAAATTTTATAATTTGTTATAAGTTTTATCAACATGGGAATATTTTAAAATTACTTGTGTTTCTTCCTTTTTAAATTTTAACCTACAGGTATAAATACAGTAAAGTTTATACAATAAAATTAGATACAGTAAAATTTTTATTCAGAAAAAATAAGATAATTTTGAAGCTATTATAAAACCAACATATTTTGTAGCTATCTATTTGAACAGTGAAGAGAATTTGACACACTCTGACTCATTTGAATATTAAATTTGATTTTCAGGAAATGTTCTCATAGCCTCCCTTTCCCCAGGAGAGTAAACATATGCTATGCCCTTTAAAACAAGATCCTGTCCATTTGCTTGCCCATGATTATGGTGGTTTACCAGAAAAAGACAAAACACATCCACCATTCTCTGTCACAATGGCTTACACCAGCTTAAGCAGCGGACTTCCTAAACCAAGACTTATCACTTCAGGGTTATTTCCATGTGACCTGTGGAGAATACTCATGAATAGGAGGGGAAGGCATGTGGTTTTCTCTGCTGTGGGGCTGAACCCGTCCATGTGAGACTAGAAGGCAGTCCTGAGTGTTGTGAAGTAATCATTAAGTTACACGCTTGTCATTTCTTGTACATTCACTCAGAACTAATGCACATCACTTTTTCCAATTATAATCATTCCACCATTTAACAAGCACAAAAGGCCTTAGATTCCAATTTGCCACTGATGCCTCCCTCTCACTCGCTTGTTTCTTGGCGTTTCCATCTTGCTGGGTTGTGCATGGCTCCAATCGTACGTACAGCTCATTCTCTTTTCCTAAAACAAACTTGCAAATGGAGGTGACGAGAACAGCTGCTCTCACGTTGGAGGGCAGGCCAGTTTCACTGCTTTGATAATTTTTCTGTTCCTGCAACTCTTTTCTGTTGTTAATATGCATTACTTCTCGAGTTTTTTTTATTGCCAAAGGTAAATATAAATCACCTAGTGAGGTGCTGTGTATGTGTGTATGTTTCTATCCAGGCTCCTCTGCTGCTTTTCTCAAACCTTTTCTGTCTCATTTCATTTGGTTTCTCAAATCGGTTTCTGTCTTTACAAACATACAGACATAAACAAGCAATCAGCAGGCTAGAAAAACACCATTGTCTTCATACTTTGTTAGCTTCTGCTTCCTTCACTGAGTATTAATATGCTGGAATGATCTGTGAAATGTGCTGGCTTTGGATACGCAGCCTTAAACACGAGCTACATATAAGAGGAAATTGGTATTTTCATTTGCTGCACATGCTTTAATGATATTAAGCAATCTAATATGGTGCATACGCTGGATTTCAGTAACACGTCCCTTGAGAATTTCAAACGGTAATGGCAATTTAAAATGACAGCCTTACATTTATATAGCTCCTTTCATCTCAGAGGTCTTTACACTTTATAAAGTTATATGGAGCAATCATTTCACTTACCCTCCACAGAAATTCTGCCACCTCTAGGGCAAATCTGGGCTTGCTTTCAAAATTGACTCGACATTACAGATAATTATGACAAGGGGCGAAAAGCAACAATCAATGAAAACTGAATAGGGAATACAGACAGATAAAATAATTTCCAAAGGAAATTTTAGCCAAAAGGTAAGAATCAAGCAAACAAACAAAAATTCCCTGAGGTTATTTAATAACCACCAGTGCACAGGACTGTGAACTCCCATGCCAACCACTAGAGAGCATTTCAGGGATAACAAATTTAAGGCTAATTCTCTGAAGGTTGAATTTAGGTTAGTAAAAACAAAAACTCAAAAAATAAAAAGAGTTCTTACACAGCAAGAAAGTACTATGATTCTAAATAAAGATGTGTCATGTTTCTCCCTGGTTAAAATCTACCAATTTCCCTCTGTTTCTACATATTTCTAGCACTGGACACATACACCCAGTTTGGCACCCTAAAGTTTTGAAAATTATTTACAGGATATATCATTAAAAGCATGTATAAAGGCATTTCAGGACACCTGTGATTACTTTTTCTTGGTAGAGTGTCTTCATATCTAGGAATTATATAAAGAAAACTAACAAATTTAGTTTAGGTCTGGGCACTTAAGCATACACTTAGCATGCTATGAGTCTAGACCCCATCACTATGCTGATGTTAGGAGTAAGCAAATGCGAAGTGGCCACACATGCTAAGTCACTCAGTCGTGTCCAGCTCTGTGCAACCTCATGTACTATAGCCCACTAGGCTTCTCTGCCCATGGGATTTTCTAGGCAGGAATACTGAAGTGGGTTGCTGTGCCCTTCTCTAGGAAATCTTCCTGACCCAGGGATTAAACCCATGGCTCCTGCATTGCAGGTGGATTCTTTACTGCTGAGCCACCCCAGATGCCCCAAAGTGGCCATAACCAGTGCAAGAATGACCTCTATGGTCATGCCTGCCCTGTCTTGACTACTTTTTCCCACCTGGTATTGCTGGACTGCCCACATGGCACACTTAAAACCACACAGTCTCAGCATTTCCAGGATATCCAGAACTATTCTAGGTATTGGGATCAGGACTCTTTCAAAACCAGACCCTATCAGTGCCCTGAACACTGTCGAGAGATAAGTGCTTTCTTCTTTATCCTCCAGTTTTCTCTTCCGTATGCTGATTTATTGCATTTTAGCCACTACTGAAAAATTCAGAGAGCTATGGGCAAAAGTGAATTCATTTGAGATTTTTTAACTCCTAGCTAAATCCTAAGCATTCTTAAGGAAATGTTGACATTTGAAACCTTCATAAAATGTAGAAATAACAGCTAGGTGAAGCAGTCTTTTAGTAAGTTTATTATATAAGAAATATTTTTAATTTAAACCTAATTGTATTAGTTTAAGTGGTTACAAAAGTGACATATACATTGAATAAAATCTAGAAAAGACAAGAAAACAGAAAAAACAAAAAACAAAAAACTACTGCTAATACCCTAGGGAGAAGCTCCCCCTCCCTCTTTTATTTTCTTGTGCTCACACAACTGTTTATTAAAAATGCATTATAATAGCAGTGTGCCAGTAACTGTTTAACACCCAGTTCTCCAGAAAACTAAATATAGTTCTGATTTGCAGCATTTGCCAGTTTCTGTAGTGAAATTATCCTCACCACAGTTGAAAATAAAACTTGAATACAGGCAGGTTGGGGAGGAATTCTGGCAAACTGAAGCATTCATGTTCCACCACTGATGAGACATAAACCTCATGTTGCCAGGTATCATTATTTTTAAAAATAAACCTTCTGATTACTGTAAAAATACTTTTTGGGCTCAGATCTGGCCTGTGTGCCAGGATCTTCTGTCCATAATAGTCTCTAGCAATGGCTTACCCTGCAGTGGAGTTCGAATATTAGTCTTTCCTTATATCTAATTCATATAAGAAATAGGTCTTATTTCTACCTCATCTGCTTACTTATCAAACATTTATGCAATTTTTATTGACAGTAAGGCAAAAGTGGTATTTTTAGCATGACAGTTTTAACATCTCAGTACAGTAGACAAGTTAGCAAGTATTGAAACAGCTGTTCTCTAGCACTGATGTGTATTTTTTTTTCTTGGTAGGTGATACTAGAGTGTTTGAGGACTTCCTTGATAGTTCAGTTGGTAAAGAATCTGGCAGCAATGCAGGGGAACTCGGTTTGATTCCTGGGTCAGGAATACCTGCTGGAGAAGGGATAGGCTACCCACTCCAGTATTCTTGGGCTTCCCTTGTGGCTCAGCTGGTAAAGTATTCTCCTGATGCAGAGGATTCTACTACAGAATTGCACTCATCTCACATGCTAGCAAAGTGAAACTCAAAATTCTCCAAGCTAGGCTTCAATAGTACATGAACCAAGAACTTCCAGATGTTCAAGCTAGATTTAGAAAAGGCAGAAGAACCAGAGATCGAATTGCCAACATATGTTGGATCATAGAAAAAGCAAGACAGTTTCAGGAAAACATCTATTTCTGCTTTATTGACTAGTCAAAGCCTTTGACTATGTGGATCACAACAAACTGTGGAAAATTCTTTAAGAGATGGGAATACCAGACCACCTGACCTGCCTCCTGAGAAATCTCTATGCAGGTCAAGAAGCAACAGTTAGAACTGTAAATAGACTGGTTCCAAGTAGGAAAAGGAGTACGACAAGGCTGTATGGGAGAAGGAATTGGAACCCACTCCAGTACTCTTGCCTGGAAAATCCCATGGACAGAGGAGCCTGGTAGGCTTCAGTCCATGGGGTCACTAAGAGTTGGACATGACTGAGTGATTTCACTTTCACTTTTCACTTTCATGCATTAGAGATGGAAATGGCAACCCACTTTAGTGTTCTCGCCTGGAGAATCCCAGAGACAGGAGAGCCTGGTGGGCTGCCGTCTGTGGGGTCGCACAGAGTCGGACACGACTGAAGCGACTTAGCAGCAGCAGCAGCAAGGCTGTATATTGTCACCCTGCTTATTTTACTTATATGCAGAATACATCATGCAAAATGCTCAGCTGGATGAAGCACTGAAATCCAGATTGCTGGAAGAAATATCAGTAATCTCAGATACACAAATGACACCACCCTTATGTCAGAAAAAGAAGAACTAAAGAGCCTCTTGACGAAAGTGAAAGAGGAGAATGAAAAAGCTAGCTTAAAACTCAACATTAAAAAAGTGAAGATCATGGCATCTTGTCCCATCACTTTATGGCAAATATATGGGGAAACTATGGAAACAGTGAGAGACTTTATTTGGGGGGAGGGGTGTTCCAAAATCACTGCAAATGGTGACTGCAACCAAGAAATTAAATGACACTTGCTCCTTGGAAGAAAAGCTATGACCAACCTAGACAGTATATTAAGAAGTAGAGACATTACTTTGCCAACAAAGGTCCATCTAGTCAAAGCTATGGTTTTTCCAGTCATCATGTATGGATATGAGAGTCTAAAGAAAACTGAGCACCAAATAATTGATGCCTTTGAACTGTGGTGTTAGAGAAGACTCTTGAGACTATAAGGAGATCAAACAAGTCAATCCTGAAGGAAATCAATCCTGAGTGTTCATTGGAAGGACTGAGGCTGAAGTTGAAACTCCAATAATTTGGCCAGCTGACTCATTGGAAAAGACCCCGATGCTGGGAAAGATTGAAGGTGGGAGGATAAGGGGATGATAGGACAAGATGGTTGGATGGCATCACCAACTCAATGGACTTGTGTTTGAACAAGCTCTGGGAGTTGATGATGGACAGGGAAGCTTGGCATGCTACAGTCCATGGGGTTGCAAAGAACCGGACATGACTGAGCGACTGAACTGAACTGAACTGAGAGTGTTTGAGTAGAGCCACTGGGTACCTATCCTCTTACATGACTTATTGCCCATCTTTGAGTTTTTAAATATGTAACATCCAGCTGTCAATGGCCCAAGAAATGTCAATCTCTCTGGTTAGCAGGGAAAAAGCCTAGAGAAATACGATTTCCAGTGAGATTTTTTTATCTGGTTCCCTTGACAGGGAAATAAGTATTCTTATGCTAAGAAGAGACCAACAAGCCCACTTGATACTACAAGCTTTACTTGTAGCCCAACATACAGCCTTTTGGGTATGATATCATCCTTTTGAATTGTTTGCATAGTTGATTTAAATTCACAGCATGTTTCATACATTCTTAGATAACAGTGTAGCAAGTTCCACTTGCAGGAAAATATTTTTTTTCTTCCTTGTATAAGCAGAACAGTAGTAGTGTAACAAGAGAAACATTTTCAAACCTTTGAAGGAACTGGCTCTTTCCACACTTTATGGACTAATGCCAACATTTTTTAATGCACTTTTCTTGTGTGACACTTGTTTCATTGGAAACCTCTGTTATCCACTATCCTTCATAGCTAATGATAAACAACAATGTATGTTCCTCAAGGTGGACCACTTCAAATCTGGGGCAGAAAGATAGTTATTAGTATTAGAATTCTAGTTTTCTCCCAGTGTTGTCCCATATTTGAAAAATAAAACTTTGTAATAAGTCCAGATTTGTGGAGACTTAAGTGACACTCCATGGTTCAGCAACCAAGTGTTAACCAAGACAGGTGACTTGAGTTCTATTTAAATCTATTCCCATGGGTTTACATATGCTTCCCCTCCGTAAACCCATGGTGATATCATGACAATGTATGGCAAAAACAATAAAATAAATAAATAAATAAATAAAGATACCTTGAGTGACCACAAAAAAATAAATAAATAAATCTATTCCCAACTAGTAACAACAGCTTTATAATCCCACTTCTTGCTCTCCGAAGTGCTTTAATTCATTTTAGGGAGGCTTGTGAGGATCAGATGAGTTACTTCACATAAAAGAACTTTGCAACTTTAATTTCCTTACATATGTAAGACAATTTTGTTATGAAGAACCAGAGGAGAAAGATAGTAGAAAAGACATGAGGAAGAGAATTTAAGTGAAAGGAAACTCTTGGTTCTCCACAGGATTGTTCCAAATGTGTACTGAGTTCAGGTGTGATGAGTGATCAAGTATGGAAGTCAATCAGGGAATGGGGGTACAGGTGAAGCAGGCTGGAACAAATGCAAATCATAGACACTGAAAAATCCCCACCAACTCACAATTACACAGTTTACAATCTTAGGAGATTTATTTATTTCCTGATGAACATCAGCAGACCTTTAAAAATCTATGAATCTCAAGCCAGTTAAAATCCCATGGTTGGGTTATATTTAAAAAGCTTTCCTGAATAGACTGGAGCGGTGATACTCAAATTGTCACTGTGCATCAAAATATTCTATGGACCTGGTCAACTGAGATCTACTGACTGAGAATATGAAATGAAAGTTCTGAGTGAGAACCTTGATATTCTGAGATCTATCTATTGAGAATATGAAATCAAAGGTTTGACTGAAGTTCAGAGAGCTGTATTAAAAACAAAAACAGTCATGAATTAAGAAAGGGGCATTAATAGTCCCCAGTTTCCTTATGCCTGCCTGTATTCATGCTATTGAATAGTTTCCTCTGACATCAACTGTAGGGTATAAACCCTCTTTGCAACTTCTAGGAGCCCCGTGGCCATCACTATGTGAACAAGCCTAGGCAAGAAGTCTGGTGACATGTGGCCAATTGCTTCAGTGTGCTCACCTGAAAGCTGGCACCAATGATCAGTCATGATGTTGAGATCATCTTTACACAGCCAGCTTTATGATCGATAATGACATAGGTTAACTTGCAGAGCTGGATTCAGCTCTGGATGTGCTGAATTTGAGCTTCTGGTACATTTATAAGGAACTCCAAAGCAGATAAGACAATCTACAGCCTAAGTGAGTGATTAGCAAAGGCACAAGGAAGGCAGCTATCCTCATCACTATACCACCAATGCTACACCAACAAAAGCATAAAGAAAAGAATTTGGAGTGTAAGAGCATAAAATTGATGCCGAAGCCCTGAGGCAGAGCCTTAACAAACACCTTCATTTAATTTTCTCAAGGGAAAAGTAAATAGTAAGTCACAGAACCCCAAAGAACAGAAAGGGAGCCAAGATAACTAGGACCAGAATGTCTCAGAAAATAAAAGAGGCTTCTAAAGAGTCAGAGCAGAGAGGTATCAAATGTTCAAAAGATACATAAAATAACAGCTCCTCTAGGCCTGTAGTGTAAGCAGTTTTAAATTGGTGGGTGTAGAAAAATGACTTGAAATTGACTTACAGATGTAACAGCTGAGAGAAGGAGTTAGGCATTGAGTATCAACCATTTTTTGAAGAAATTGGATAAAATTAAGAAAAGAGGAAGAACACACATTTTTAAATAGTTAGATTTAAAATGTCAATAATAACATTTTATTAACAATTTGATGTACCATTCATTAAATGAGACAGTAGAAGACAAAGCGATGAATTCAAGTTAAATGGATGTCTGTAATGGACATCAACACAACTTTGGAAAATGGGATGGTGGTGAATGAATTATAATTGACTTGACAGTTTGGAAAAACTGAAAATTAACTGCTTCAAGAGTAAGAAGCCAAAAAGCAGGCATATACAAAGCAGAATCCTGAATATGATTAGAAATTAAAGATACTAGGGGCCTAAGAAAACAGGAATTTAAAGAAAACAGGAGGATTTTGTGACATTCGTTAAGAAACATTCAAGTTCTCAACTCTCTTCTACCCATTCATCCAGGTAAGCACTCCTCCCAGATCATCCTAAAATTGGATTTTCAAGACTAAGCACAAGTGAAATCAAGTAGATTTACCAAAAAGAGATATTTTACAGTCAAAATATTGACTGCTGAGACTGCTGACCCCACTTCCTCTACCTGGCTCTAAGAACTTTGGCATTTGAGCATATTCCAACTTCCCACCTACTTTACCCAATGTTAGAGATGGAGAAATTTGCCATCTAGAATAGGCAACTATCTAGGTGACAGTTTCAACAGACCCAGTACAATGAATGATAAAAGAAACCACACCAAAGCACATTACAGTATTATTTCACTATTCTGGCAACAAAGAGATGATCCTAAAAGCTAACAGAATATAAAGCAGACCTATGCAAATGACAAGAAATCAGAATAGCACCAAACAGCCTTGCCAGAGTAAAAACCAGTGGGTCAAATCCTTTAAAGTTCCAAGGGAATATAATATTCATCCCAGGATTCTATACCTACTCAAATCATCAGTCAACTCTAAAGTCATCTTATCATTAATCAGATATGCAAGTTTTCAAAATATTTGCCTCCAACGTACCATTTTCTCAGAAAGTTTCTAAATCACAGTTTCCACCAAAATATAAGGGGAAAAGGAAGAGAAAGTTAGGAATTAAACATCAGAAAAAGTTGAGACATATCCCCAGAATAATAATCCTGGGAGATGCTAAGTCAGCAGTCATATTAAAGTCCTGGAGAACTAGCTCAGAGTTAAGCTATAATTAAACTGATACACTATTTGATATATTTGAATATAAAGAAAATATATTTAAAGTTCTACTGGAGAATTTAGGGATGAAAGGATGTTTAAGATATACAAAACTAAACAAATGGAAAAATAAGGTAATTCACCACTGTAGACACAATGGAGAATATACTGGAGTTTAAATCTTCAATAGCAAGAAAAAGTCAATATATTTTTAAATTTTTAAAAAATCAAAACTGGCAAAGTATTTTTTAAATCTTCAGCAAAATATGGGGAAAATTAGACTTAACTGAAAATCATTATAATAGTTAAATATGTAATTACTATCTACTTTTTCATTTGGAAATATATCTAATAAAAATAAAATTGATAAGTGTCTTAAACATTATGAATGAAATATCAAGGTAAATAGTAGAAGAAATAGCAGAGATTGCTAAAGATGTTTGCCTCTGAAAAGTAGAAATGATTGGTAAGAAGATGTGGAGTAGAGCATCAGTGTAGAAGTATCTTTTCTGTGAAGGCTCATTATTATATTTTGATTCTTATAAAGAGAAAAGTATCAGTTCCACTAAGATATGTCTACATAGTTGAAAACAAGTACTTGGGGATTGTTTAGAACAAATTAACTGATACAAGTATAATTACTTGGATTTTTTAGAGAGAAACCTAGTTTTATCCAAAAGAATAATTTTAAAATTAGCCAAAATAGTGGTGACTATTAAATTTGAGGGAAATTCTGTTTCTTCATAGGTTCCTGGTTTCATGTTTAAGCTTATTTTTCTGGGTTATAGTTAGAGCAGCAATTCAGAAACCTAACTGGACTCGATCTAACAAAATACATAGAGCAAGATACAAATCATTTGCCCATATCAAAAATCACAGATTTCTATACTTAGAAACTGTCTTAGATGTTATCATACAAAACTTTCAAGTTGTTGCTGAGGAAACTGAGGTCTCAAGTCATAAACTGATGTGTCACATAATTATATCAGCACACAATTATATAAAACTCAGCCAACTCAGGAGCTGGCACACCATGTAACTTAATTTTGTTCCTTTGTTGTGTATGAAGTTATGAAGACAGAGATTATTTTCCCCTGAGAGAATGCTGATCAAAATTTGCTGGTTGCTGGAGCCACCTAAAGATAATAAATCTTTATGTCTAGACACATCCTTTGCTTTAGGAGATGCATCAAGGTAGTTTATTTACACACATATAAGTCAAATACTCATTGGAAATAAGATCACTTTGAATCATCTTGTAAATGTTAAATATAAGTGTCAATTAAAATGGGTTTCTTACTAGTCAAACTGTGCTATTGAAAGAAGGTAGAAATGGATTTTGTTTGCGCTGAATCATTTCCCCTGTAAAAAGTACATGTTGAAGTCCTCAGTCACTCAGAATGTGGTTGTATTTGGAGATGGAGCCTTTAAGGAGATGGTTATGTTAAAATGAGGCCCATAGAATGAAGCCTAGTCCAATCTGACTGGTGTCCTTATAAAAAAAAGGAAATTTAGACACACAAAATAAAGATGATGTGAGGGCATTGTGAGAAGGTGGCCACCTACAAGCCAAGGAGAGAGGACTCCAAAATAAAGCAAAACTAGACTTTGATCTTGGCCGTCTAGTCCCTAAAACAGTGAGGAAATAAATTTCCAATGTTTAAACCATGTAGTTTCCAGTGTTTCGTCATGGCAGCCTGAGCAAACTCATAGACTTCAAGTTCAGTTCAGTTCGGTCACTCAGTTATGTCTGACTCTTTGCAGACCCATGAATCACAGCACACCAGGCATCCCTGTCCATCACCAACTCCCGGAGCTTACCCAAACTCATGTCCATCTAGTCAGTGATGTTATCCAACCATCTCATCCTCTGTCATCCCCTTCTCCTCCTGCCCCCAATTCTTCCCAGCATCAAGGTCTTTTCCAATGAGTCAACTCTTTGCATGAGATGGCCAAAGCATTGGAGTTTCAGCCTCAATATCAGTCCTGCCAATGAACACCCAGAACTGATCTCCTTCAGGATGGACTGGTTGGATCTCCTTGCAGTCCAAGGGACTCTCAAGAGTCTTCTCCAGCACCACAGTTCAAAAGCATCAATTCTTTGGCACTCAGCTTTCTTTGTAGTCCAACTCTCACATCCATACATGACTACTGGAGAAACCATAGCCTTGACCAGATGAACCTCTGCTTTTTAATATGCTGTCTAGGTTGGTCATAACTTTCCTTTCAAGGAGTAAGCATCCTTAAATTTCATGGCTGCAGTCACCATCTGCAGTGATTTTGGAGCCTAAAAAAATAAAGTCAGCAAATGTTTCCACTGTTTCCCCATCTATTTGCCATGAAGTGATGGGACCAGATGCCATGATCTGAGTTTTCTGTATGTTGAGCTTTAAGCCAACTTTTCACTCTCCTCTTTCACTTTCATCAGGAGGTTTTTTAGTTCCCCTTCACTTTCTGCCATAATGGTGGTGTCATCTGCATATCTGAGGTTATTAATATTTCTTCCAGCAATCTTGATTGCAGCTTGTGCTTCCTCCAGCCCAGCACTTTCATGATGATGTACACTGCACATAAGTTAAATAAGCAGGGTGACAATATACAGCCTTGACGTACTCCTTTTCCTATTTGCAATCAGTCTGTTGTTCTATGTCCAATTCTAACTGTTGCTTCCTGATCTGCATACAGGTTTCTCAAGAGACAGGTCAGGTGGTCTGGTATTTCCGTCTCTTTCAGAATTTTCCACAGTGTATTGTGATCCACACAGTCAAAGGCTTTGGCATAGTCAATAAAGCAGAAGTAGATGTTTTTCTGGAACTCCCTTGCTTTTTCGATGATCCAGTGGATGTTGAGAATTTGATCTCTGGTTCCTCTGTCTTTTCTAAATCCAGCTTGAACATCTAGAAGTTCACAGTTCACATATTACTGAAATCTGGCTTCAAGAATTTTGAGCATTACTTTATTAGCATATGAGATGAGTTGCAATTGTGTGGTAGTTTGAGCATTCTTTGGGATTGGAATGAAGATTGGCCTTTTCCAGTCCTGTGGCCACTGCTGAGTTTTCCAAATTTGCTGGCATATTTAGTTCAGCACTTTCACAGAGGATGCTCTTAAAAAGGAGTGTGGATTGCCCTGTGTAATTAAATACTACGGACTGCATGTTGCCTGTATAGTGGAGTCTGCTTTTACATGTGTTTTAGGGGGAATGTGAAGACTTGGCATGAACTGGAAGAGTGGAGAGGATTCTAGGCCCCATCTATGACAGCGGCTTCAGCTTCTCCTTGAGCTGTACCATGAGAAACCTGCTGAAAAAAAGAAGGGTGGAGTGCTCAAAATTGGATTCCTTTGAGTGAGATGACATCATATTTTGTACTCCATGTTGATAAAACTTAACTTATACGTTTTCTCCACCTTTCATATTTTTTTTATCATTTATTAAAAAAAAATTAGGGCAGTTATCCATGAATCTGAAGGCCAAGGCAGTCTTTTATTTTATTTTTTAGTGGTATTTCTTTTTGTTTGGCTATGCTGGGTATTCACTGTTGCCTGTGGGCTTTCTCTAGTTGCAGTGAGCCGGGGCTACTCTTCCTTGCAGTGCATGGACTTCTCATGGGGTGGCTTGTCTTGTTGTGGCTCACAGGCTGTAGGCACGCAGGCTCAGTAGCTGCAGTGCACGAGTTTAGCTGCTTCGCAACATGTGAAATCTCCCCAGATTAGGGATCGGACCCATGTCTCCTTCGTTGACAGGTGGTTTCCTTTTTGTGCCATACTTTGTACAGTTATGCAATGATTTTCTGTTTTAAAAACTTATTAGAATAAGAGTGGGGAAAACTGTTATCTTTTCCAGTAGTCTTTGCTTATCACATTTGTGCTTATATACATGGATAACAAGATTAAAATATATTTCATATTAATTCTAATTGTGAACATTTGAGTGTACAGTATTATATAACACAGGATTCCAAGTCAGGTATCTGAATTTAGGGTCTAGGCTTAAAACAGTGAGACCTTAGGCAAGTCCCCTAGACTCTTTCAACTTAGTTATATTGCTTATAAAATTTAAATAATACTGCTCTCTAATTCTCAGGGTTGTGTTAGGAATTAAATAAGATGCATACAAATCCCTTAGAATAGTATCTTGAAGATAAATTATTCCTTCGTCAAACTGAGACATTCTCCACATCCTCTCCAGCATTTATTGCTTGTAGACTTTTGGATGGCAGCCATTCTGACTGGTGTAAAGTGGTACCTCATTGTGGTTTTGATTTGCATTTCTCTGATAATGAGTGATGTTGAGCATCTTTTCATGTGTTTGTTAGCCATTTTTATATCTTCCTTGGAGAAATGTCTGTTAAGTTCTTTGGCCCACTTTTTAATTGGGTTGTTTATTTTTCTAGAATGGAGCTGCAGGAGTTGTTTGTAAATTTTTGAGATTAATTGTTTGTCTGTTGAAAAGGGAACCCTCTTACACTGTTGGTGGGAATGCAAACTAGTACAGCCACTATGGAAAACAGTGTGGAGGTTCCTTAAAAAGCTGCAAATAGACCTGCCATATGACCCGGCAATCCCATTGCTGGGCATATACACCGAGGAAACCAGAATTGAAAGAGCCACGTGTACCCCAATGTTCATCGCTGCATTGTTTACAATAGCCAGGACATGGAAGCAACCTAGATGCCCATCAACTGATGAATGGATAAGAAAGCTGTGGTATATATACGCAATGGAATATTACTCAGCATTAAAAAAAAATTCATTTGAAGCAATTCTACTCAGGTGGACGAAACTGGAGCCCATTATCCAGAGTGAAGTAAGCCAGAAGCAAAAACAACAATACAGTATATTAACACATATATATGGAATTTAGAAAGACAGTAATGAGAACCCAACATGGGAGACAACAAAAGGAACGCAGATGTATAGAATAGACTTGTGGACTTTGCGGATGAGGGTAAGGGTGGGATGAGATGGGAGAAGGGCATTGAAGCATGTTAATTGTCATGTGTCTAATCAATCGCCAGCCCAGGATTGATGCTCGGGACTGGTGCAGCGAGATTTCCCGGGGGGGAGGGAGGAGGGAGGGGGGACCCGGAGGGGAAGCATATGTAAACCCATGGTGATATCATAACAATGTATGGCAAAAACAATAATAAAAAAAAAAAACTGAGACATTCTAAATACTATGAAAATGCTTCACTTCTAGATCTTTATAGTGCTTTTTGTAGCATGAATAGTCTTAGAATCTTTTTAAACAGTCAAAATTAATTTTTTTCTTTTGCCACCTGACATTTAAATCTTGAATTATGTGTACATAAGTGGACATTTCCTTACCTCTAGAGAAGCTGTACTGCTTTGTAAGCATTAAACAAAATTAGTCTTACATGGCATTGAGCAATCCCAAGTCCAATCACTTGACAAAAACCAGCTTGTGTCTACCTGTGCAGCATAATCTGTTTATGCTACAATGAAATGTCAATTTAGAAATGCCACTTTCCTTGAGCAGCAAGTAATTATCTGGAAGAAACATATTCTATCACTCCCCATGGCTGGTATCAGGCAGCAAATCTTCCATCCCCAGCACATGATCCCATGTTTCCTTACAAATTATGCTGCCGAGCCGTACTGTACCTTAACACTTTTAAATAAGATCTTGACACTTGTGTCATTGTGCAGGCTCAGATCTGGGTGACAAGAGTTTTTTCCCCTTAATTTAAACGCACTATTTTTCATCAAATGACAAGCATACATTATGGTCTCCATTCTAACCAAGGTTCTAAAGGCTATTTCAATTTGACTAGAGCAGTTTTCTGCCAAATGGCTGCTCTAGGTTGCACTGTGAACATTACCCACCAGAAAGCACAGAGTTGATGAGAGTTCACTGTCAACTATCCTGCACATCGATATGGGGGTTATTTGATTTGAAATTGGATTCGAGCCTTCCTTGATCTGTTGTATAAATGGAGAAGCATGTGTTGAAGAAATTCCTACAACCTTTATGAAGAATGTGATATACTTTCATCCTCTAGAGTTTGTCTTTTACTTTGTTGGTCTCCAGCAAAAGTTTTCATCTCAGTGATACATATTCAAAGCTAAAAGGATAGGAGGTTTTCTTTCTTTCTTTAAATGGAAAGAAAACTTAGGAAAAATTATTCTATGCATGAGTTTCTTCTGTGATAGGAGTTGGGCACAAGTTGCAGACTTTTGTTGCAGAGTAGCTTGGTGACCCTTCTTTAAACATTTAAGACCTAGTCCAAAAGTTCGCTGAATATGATGAGACATGATTCTTAAGTATGGAGCCTTCAAACAGAAACTCTTCTAAATATATAATATTCTCAGTGAGACATGTCAGTCATTGTCAAGATGAAAGTCGTTTAAATGCTAAGTTCCTGGTAAACTGTGTCTGTATTGTAGGGGTCTATTCACAAAGCGATACCTTAGCAGTATGTGTAGGGCATACAAAAATATATCATTTTATTATGGGACATACTGAACTCTGTATATTGTGATGTGAGTCTGGGAGGGAGGGAGTTTGCTATGCAAGTTACATGCTTATCACCAGTATGTGGACAGCCCTAAGGGCAGCACAGAGAACTTCAGAGAGAACATATTAAAAGGGCGTGGGGGAAGCATCGTTTTTGACCCACATAAAAGGGCCTTTGTGTAGATCTCATGAGCACAGGGTTTTATTTTTGAGTGGATAAAGATGTGTGGTTTCTTTAAAATCAAAGGTAGACTGGCAACACTTTCAGTAAATGGCAAAATAATTATGAGTGTATTTGGTATTCAGTGTAAAACGTTTATCACTTTGAATGGTTTTGGCATCAGGGCAGCTGTAATAGGCAATCCCACAAGAATCCCTTTGTAATTTAGCATTAATTGATGTTCCTTCATTGTAATGGCATTTGATAAGTTAAAAGACTCTGAATTGAAGAAGAAAAATAAAATACTTTGACTGGTCCTTTATAGCTTCTGCCAGTGACAGGAGAAAAATTTAGCTGTAAAGTAAAGCAGAGAGTGCCCAATTTTTAAGAATGAAAATGAGAGTGTGGACTGGTTGTGTTTAGTGTTTAAATGTTAATGAGTGTACAGAGATTAAAATCTAGTGTCTAACTTAGAAAAACGGACTGTTTCTAAATGTTTTAGAATAACTTTTCTTTTTTACTGCATGTGTGGCAGATTGATTACAAAATAGCCCCAATTCTTCATTCTTTCTGGCATCCACAATTTTTGTGATATGATTTTGCTGTTGCTCCCATCAAGTGGTTAATTCTGTTTTTTCATCTGGCCAAGCCTTGGAACTTACTTTGGCCAAGAGAAGGTAATGGAAGTGGTCATCTCCAGTGCAGGAGCTTCCCTGATAGCTCAGTTTGTAAAGAATTCACCTGCAATTCAGGAGACCCCAGTTCAATTTCTGGGTCAGGAAGATCCCCTGGAGAAGGGAAAGGCTACCCACTCCAGTATTCTGACCTAGACAATTCCAGAGACTGTATAGTCCTTGGGGTTGCAAAGAGATGACATGACTGAGTGATTTTCCCTTTACTTTAACTATCTCCAGTTTTTTGTCCAGGCTTCTACTGGCTGTATTGAAACCCACTCGGCTGCCCTGTGAACAACCTGGGTCAGCCTACGGAAGGATGAGCTGCAGGAAGTAAGGACCAAGTATCCCAACTGGGGTCTTCCTAGAAGAGTTAACCTCTAGTTAATCTGCTGTCTAATCACAAATTACTGAACAAGCTCATACAGAATCCTGGAGTTTAACTCAAATAGCATCAAGCTTCTGATATAAAGCCAATATTCCTGCATACTAAATTCTAAACTCTTTATATATTGTCCTTGTCCTGTTAGCTTTGTGCCCGAAATGTCCTTCCCAAAGGTCGAAAGTGGACTCATCCTTCAAGCTTACATCATATACTCTTCCTCCATAAAGTCTTCTCTGACTCCCTCAGCCTACACCTCAGAACTTCCTAGAATTTTAGTTTTACCTGTACAATGCCATATATCATTTTCCCCTTGTATTTGTTTATAATGTGAGTATTTTTTCTGCCCCTCCAAAAAGCAAAGTTGGCATTCTATCCATCTTTGTTACCCTCAAATCACCTTATAGTACCTTGACAAAAGCAAACAATCAACAAATATTTGAGTAGATAAATGTGATGGCATACAGACTAAGAAACTGCTCTCAATCCCAGCCTCCCTCTCTCTATTCTTATTGTTATTATAGGGAGTAGTTGGGCTGTTCACATAGCATTTAAATAAATATAAAGTTTTAATTCTCTTAATTATCACTGCTATTATATTTTGCTTTTTCCCATGCATTTTGTATTTCTATAAAATTTTTATACTCTGTAAAACAGAATATTTTAAGTTTTTTGAATACATAGTAGCAGTAAAAACAACACGAAGGTTACTCAGTTTGTTAAACTTTTAGAAGAAAATTACCAGTTCAAAGTTTATTAATTTTATTAGACTCTATTCTTTTAAGTTTCTAGATTTTTCCTTCTGCCTCTTCATTCATAAATTGTGTCTAGAGAACTAAATTTTTGAACTTACGTAAGTATAAATTTATTTCAATTTCAATTATATATCTACAAATATAAAGAAAGGTGTTAGGCAACTTTAGCCTTCCCTGATGGTTCAGCAGTAAAGAATCTGCCTGCAATGAAGAGTATGCTGGTTTGATCCCTGAGTCAGGAAGATTCCCTGGAGAAGAAAATGACAACCCAATTCAGTATTCTTGCCTGGAATCCAGTATTCTTGTCAGAAATCTCCCAGACAGAGAAGCCTGGCTACAAAGGGCACCAGTCCATATGGTCACCAGAGTTAGACATGACTTATCAGCTGAATCATCACCATCGGGCAACTTTAGTTAAATTCTTAAAATTTAGATGTACAATTGTACTTTAGCAAACATTTTCTCATCACTATCAAAATGCTTCTCTTAGGTCTCTTAGGGGTGGTTAAAATTATGTTTCAGTTTTACCTGATATTTTCCTGCTCTGTTGCTTTGCTGAATTGGCTAATTTTTGTTGTTTCTCTGCCATATAAAATTGCAAATATCAAGTTAACTTTCATATCACTGAAATGAGAAAATTTTTGAAAAACAGTGATGATTTGGTTCAATGTTTTTTCCCCATAATGCTTATGAAATAATAATAAAGTTGGGATGGTGATTGCTTGTTCCCTAAAGACATTTTCTTGAGTTATTTAAATCATATAATCCATTTAACCTTGGGTAAAATAGGCTACTTTCTCCATTTTCTCAGTCACTACAGAAAATATTAAAGTTGGGTCAACTCTAGTCCCTATCATTGCTGCTCCAGAATATGAATAAAATATTACTCCCTTTGTCCATTACCAGTGTGAACTTAGAAATGTCTGCATTACTGTTTCCCAGATTTATGTCTGTGAACCATCAGAAGCCTGAGGATATATAAAACTTTCTAAATGTTGTACTTTCATTCTTGTTATAGTTTGAAAGCACACACATGCAATTTTAAATAGCTTTGAGTAGGAAACATCTATTTTGCCAAAACAATTAATAAAGCAAACGATATTTGTTTATTTAAGACTTCGAATTTTAACCCATATTTCTAGATCTCTTGGGTCTAACAGAGAGATTCTCACAAGTTCAAGATATATTGTCCCTTTAGAAGTGATTCATTTATTCCTCAAATTTGAGAAACTCTGGTCTATAGCCTAAGTGGATAAATTTTACTAAAATGATTCAGACAGAAACCACATCAATTTATTCTTTCAATTAAATAAGGCTTTATTATCTACTCTGGGCCTGTTGTCATGGAGTTTTCAATAGCATAGGCCAAATTGACAATAAACAAATAAACCAATAGACTGTTCGAATTGGTGGTGCATGTATACCAAGTGACAGCAAGTTTTAAGACTAACCTCAGGACCACCAGGGTGAGTTCAGTGGGTGAGGGGGTTCTGTGCCCTAGGGCAGGTATTTGCTTAGCATGATTTGAATATATGCGTTAAATAACTTGGACCGCCTAGGAATTCTAATACTCAGGCTTGGGTGCAATTACAGCCTACTAATATTCCACCTCTTATAATCATGAAGAGCAGGTATTAGAGTCTCTACTCTTCCTTCTCCCCAAATTAACCTTTTCTGAGACTTCATTATTTAAAGAGTGACCAAAATTTATGACTGGGAGGTTAGAGAAAAAGCGAGTCAGGAGTCTCTCTTCTTTCTCAGGAGTCTCAAATGAATTACTGAAGGCAAAATCTATGATTCTGTAAGTCTTCATCAGTTTCTCTTCTTTCTGTTTCATTTGTTCTTCTTTTCTATTTTTATTTACTTTCTTTTCCTTGCCCATAGGTCTACCTTATCACATCTAATGGAATGATTAAAGAACATCATCCATGGTAAGCACAATGAAAGTTAATCAGGAGTAATTGTTATTATACTTTTTCCCTCTTTCTTATTGTGTCACATACTCAATAGAAGTAGCTGCATCACAGAATAAAATATAGGTATTCTGTGGTATACTATAGAACAAGTCAATACAGCTGCTCCAGGGGGATTATACTTTAAAGATGGACAGTCCATTACTAGGGGTTTATAAAAACCACCCTCACCTATTTGGTAAAAAATGGTGAGACCTCAAATATTTATCATTCAGACTTTAGCATCATCAAACCTTCAAGTTACAATTAAAATGATAAAAGTGTTATCAAAAGTAGAAAACTGTAATATCACCAAAGTTTGATCAGACAACAAATACAGTTCAAAAGTTTGGCAGAGTTGTGATTAAACAATATCTATACAAGTATTTGTGTGCCCTGCACAATAGAAAATGTTATAGTTTACAATCATTTTCTATGTAATGTTAAACCAGAATCAAAAAGTTAAAACGTGGAAAGGAAAAGGTCAAATTTTTTACTCAGCTCTTAGCTTTCCTATCACTGCAGTCTAAAACCATCTAATATACAGTTTGCCTTAGACTTCTGGTATGCCTAAAAACAAATTGATCATACTTGTATGCCTGAAAGCAAAATGATTCATAAGAGCAATTTCCTTCAGATAGAAAACTACATTCTTAAATTAAGACCCAATCTTTACTTACAATTTCAAAATTTTACAATAATTTCCTCAAATAGATCATTATTTGGTTGTTTATTTCTTTTATTTCCAAAGGAAAGCAAGAAAGAATGATCTCTCCCTAAATTTATTGAATGACAGTTTTTCTTAAATGTTTAATCTTTTTAAGGTATTGCTACTTTGCAGATGAGGCTTAGAGATGTTAACATTTTACCCATGGAAATAAATTTATTTACCATTTGTTTATGGTTCAGAAAGATTAAGTCATTTCTCAAGGAATCACAGTGTTGTAGAGAATGAGTACTAAATGTCAGACAACTCTATTACCAAAGCCCAAGAGCTTGCCATTAAATCATATAGACTTTTTTTCATTTTCATAGCTTATCTTTTGAGCAATTGGAATAAAATATTGATATCTGATGTTATTTGATTTTATTAATTGCAATGAAATTTTGATTTTCCCCTTGCATTTTATTTACTATCTAGAGAAGTATGCAATTTAGACAAGATCCAGGGTGGTAAATTTAAAACCAGGTTTTGAATTCTTTAACTGAATACAATTTTGAGTGGCATTGATACTACAGTCAATAATACACTGCATTTATTTTGTATTTCTAACTTATTCAGGTACAATCATGCTCATTCTTTCTTTCTTACTAGAATTATGTGATTCATAGAAGAGACATTCTGATTTCCATTCTTTAAATGTGGAGCCCAATGCTAAGAAAGTTAATTTGCCAAAACACTGTTAGGTAAATCATGGCAGATCAGAACTAGAAGCTATTTCTCTTGACCCTTGTCTGATATTCTCCCTGACTTCCCTTTCATTACTCTCCCCGCTTCTCCATGTGATCTCTACATCTACAGTGTATGACAGAGCTAATCATGTCTGCAAATACTTTATACTTTCCTATGGTCTATAGAAAAATAATTACCATAAATCATACTTAATATGCCACATAACCTGCCCCCCAAAATCTTTGCTGTATTACTTGTACTCCTGCCTACAGTTTTTCTTCCCTTTCATTTGCAGACTTATACCACAAGTGTTTCTAACTAATCTAGTTTCTATTTTCTTCAAATTCTTTGTAGTGTGAAACTACTATTTTTGACTTTCCTAAAACCCCTTCCTACCCTGCCTTGGTAATTGGTCTGAAAATTAGGTAGGTGATGCCAGCTGAGCTAGTAAGAGCTTTAACTTGGATTTTTCAGAATGGAACAAGGCTAGAGAAGCCACTTCATTCTCTGGTCATAAAGTAGTAACTGTGAACTCAAGCTGTTCTTAGCTGTGGTTGCAACCCCAGACAGAAGATGTTTTGATAAGAATGTAACTGATATTGAGGGCAAGAGGAGAAGGAATGGCAGAAGATGAAATGATTAGATAACATCACTGACTCAATGGACATGAGTTTGAGCAAACTCCAGAAGATAAGGAAGGACAGGAACGCCTGGCATGCTGCAGTCCATGGGGTTGCAAAGAATCAGACGCAACTTAGCAACATAACAAACAACTGATATACAGCGAAAAGTTAAATGAGATCCCCCTTGGCTCCAAATTTCCACTTTAGTGTTAATCTCCAGATTCATCCTTAACGTTCTCATTTTGTGAAGTGGTACTTTTTTTTTTACCAAAGAAAGTTTGACTCTGGTTTATGTAACTAGCTACCAAAGATTATGGCTTCTACAATTATCAACTCCATGTTCATACTATTTGAGCCAATTTCCTCTTCTGTGCTACTAGCCACAATTTCCTATTTGGATGACTAACCACTCATCTATGTCTGGTGCTAGTCTGAGACTGGCAGTCCTTAAAGTTTTCATTATAAGATCATCATTTGCATGTATATCTGCCTTCTTCATCAGTCTGTGAGCCCTGTAAATCAGGACTCATGTCCTAACCAATAATGCTATGCTTAAGTACCCATTGGTACTTCAGTGGTTATCACTGAAGGGCATACAAGGGCTTTCCTTGTAGCTCAGTCAGTAAAGAATCTGCTTGCAATGCAGGAGACCTGAGTTCAATTCCTAGGCTGGGAAGATTCCCTAGAGAAGGGAATGGCAACCCACTCCAATATTCCTGCCTGGAGAATCCTCATGGACAGAGGAGCCTGGCAGGCTACAGGCCATGGGGTCACAAGAGTTGGACATAACTTAGTGACTAAACCACCACCACCACAGCATTGAATAAATGTTTGTGTACTTAAGTTTTCATTAATTCTCTTACCTTTAATGTTTAGAGATAATATATAATACAGTGTGAGCTATGGATATGATATAATAATGGGCATAATTATTCTGACATTAATGTGATCATTATCCTCCACAAATTATGGGCATTGCATCTCATTTCAGCTCTTGATTTTTTTTAAAGCAAGTTATCTTTTCTCTAGCACAAGGCTCATGTTCTGAGAAGAATTGACTTCAGTGAGCTATAAACTACAGAGATGTGTGACAAATTGCAATGGCAAGGCTGTATTTGTGTGTCCTGGTACAGAAGCTTGTGATAAGATTTTTTGAAATACAATCCTTTTCTGGACAATTCAAGCCTTGTGACACTGAAAACTATAGACTGCACTCCATAAGGATTTATCACGCGCGGGCAGTGGGCTGCTCTGGGACACTGGCTCATCCAGGTTCTACAATGGGGACAGTCTTGCTAGGAAGGCATGTAGCAAGGTTCTCAAGAGATGCACGTTGTAAAACACTCCAAGGGTGTAAAAAGAAAGGGTGAGGAACTGAAAAGAAATGTTGTTCAGTTCATTTCAGTCACTCAGTTGTGTCCGACTCTTTCTAATCTCTTTGTGAACACTGAAGCGATAATTGAGGCAATGATCTAGGAAAGGAAGCCACACTTATCCCTGTTACTTGGATGGTCTCACAGAAGAATGGTAGAAGTAAGAATAAGCATCATTAGCTTAATCATCTCAATTTTCATCATCACGTTGCATGTGTGGCCATGAGCTTCATTTATCTTTGTAATTCAGACTGTATATAGGTATGTTGCAGTCTTGATGAATATGATGTAGTCAAATGTTTGTTCTTTCATGACCAACAAAAAGTGATTTGAGCCAACAAAAGAGGTGATTTAAGATTTAACATCCATTGATAAGTTGAGTGACTTTTTATTTTCCTTTGAAAGGACATAAAATGTCTGTCTCTGGAATGAAGTGGTTTTATATTTGAAAAATATTAACTTTTGTCATGTGGAGCTTACTAGCCTATACCCACTTGAAAAAATCCTCACCAGTTGCTCAAAAGAGGGACATGTTTAGCTCTCTGTATTCAGTGTAGATGGGAGGGGAATGAACAGCAGCAGAAGGGTAATTGCTAGGCCTGGTTCAGGATAGGAAATATTTCTAGAGGAAAACCTTCAGGCAGAACAGGCCTCCAAGAAACAGTATCTCCAGCAACCCAGGTTTCTAACAATAGCAGTAGCAACACAACAGAAGCAGTGTTTGTACATCAGGAGATATTCAGAATAATTCTGAGACATGGAAGCGTGTATTTAGTGCATTTGAGTGTTTTAAAATCTCATATCCATCTAAAAATGACAATTCGATACCTAAGATGTGTACACACACACACACACACACACACACACACTCTAATACTAATGTGTGTGTGTGTGTGTGTAGGCATCCCTGATGGCTCAGCAGATTAAGAATTCACCTTCAATGCAGGAGACATTGGCTTGTGGGTTCAATCCCTGGGTCCGGAAGATCCCCTGAAGGAGAAAATGGCAAACCACTCCAAGTATTCTTGCTTGGGAAATCCCATGGACAGAGGAGCCTGGCAGGCTATAGTCCATGGGATCTCAAAGAGTCTGACATGACTGAGCACAAGACACACACACATACAACAAGGTATACACAAACATACAGGTATACACACTCACAATCTTAGACAATAGTTTTAGTTCTTAAACAGTTCAGTTGTCAGTGAAATATTGCGATCGAGTCTGAGTGTTCTTTACTATTGAGGGAAAAATACTAAACTTCAGCAGGGTTGTAGGGAGTCTGAATGGTTTTGCCCTTTAATAGATGGACCACTATTCTGATTTCAAAAATTAGTCTTTGTCAGTTTAGGTATATTGACTAAAGAACACACACTGGAGCCCTCTACAGGCATCAGTGCTGTAACTTCAGCGATCACATCTTGGTCCTGAGAGTGTTTGATGAGACTCACCAACCAATGCCACCAGTCTTACCCACACATCTTACTAACTCTTCATCAGTACCATGAATGCATTTTTAAAAAGTAAGTAGGCTTTGTTTTGTTTATTTGTTTGTTTGTTTAACCTTTGTAACAGTTCACATCCTGGGAACTGGCTGAAGAGGAGACATTTCCTGTAGCAATTGCAATTTTAACAACAACAGATAAACTCTTGGTAGCAAAGCTCCACTGGGGTAGAACTAAAATCTGGAAGTAATCAGCAACCACTGAGCATCAGAAATTCTTCAAAACAAAACAAAACATTTAAGTGCAGCTGGAGTCTGCTAGTAGTTGGGATAGGATTCAGGTACCTAATCTCTTGGGGTTAGTTGCCATCCTCTGTCTTCCTTGTCTTGGATATGGAACTAAAAAGCCCCAGGGTGTTGATGGTTGCAAAGAAACTATGGCATCTGAGACCTGCTGGGAGCAATAAATAAATAACTCTGCCTGCCCTAGTCGGGTTTTGTTCCTGTTTTGCTCAGTCCTAGAGTTGCAGCCCTTTCTTCTGTGCTGGGTTTCTGGAGAGATGAGCTCTGTTTACCCAGATAAACAAATCTGGTAAGTAAGAGAAGTCATTGCTATGCAGTCATTTTTGACACATGTGCTTGACCTATAATATAGGTACGTCTGCTTGAAAAGTAAACACACCCTTCACTTCTGAGAATTATGGTTGTAATTATTCTGGAGGCAACATCACTTCAAGGCAGTCTTTTGAAATAGGTTTGATTCAGTTGGTCTGTTTACTGTTGGATGATGGGCTTCCAGTCAGCTAATTAAAATTGGTTGTTCCTAAGGATTTGTGCAGCTTGAGTTGTTTAATACTTCATGTCTGCCCATCTTGTCCAGTGACATTGGAAATGCTCATGATTCCGTTTAGAAGGAAACAGATGCTAATAAACAAAGAGATGAATATCTCTTTCATCTCTGGTGCTTTATAAAACATGGAGCACACAAGAGTCCAGAAATCTCCTGATAATAGAGGACTATCAGGGTATATGAATAGAGCTCTGACTCCCTTGTTTTCTGGTATCCAGAAGCTGGGATTGCTACAGAAGTGAAATTCACCAGGACAAAAGCTTTCAGTCAGCAAGTAAAAAGGAAAATCAAGCAGGCTCTAAGAAGTTCCTTCTTAAATTCCCACACCCATCTAACTTGTCCAGAATATTTGCCTAGAGAACAATTACTCTACACTCTCGGTTTAAACTCCCTATTGGTTTCTGCTAAAATTCAGATTTTGCTCTATTTGGCAAGTAAATCAGAGTACAATATTTTGCATTCTGTTGAAATGTCTTTCTCCCCTTTGGAAAATGAATGAAAATGTGTTTCATGCCATATGCCTGATATTTTCTAGTTGTGCTTATTCACATATTTTTGACTCCCTAATATCTGGCACTGTGAGATGTGAATCCCAAGCTTTCTTCAGTTACAGTTTTGCTGAAAGGAAAAAAACAAAGAAATTGTATAAAAATCTGTTTAATTTTAATTACTAACGAGGTCAATAAGTTTTGAAAGTTGTTTTCTATTTGATTTACTTAGAATGAGTGAATTCTATTTTATTTCTCAGCAAATTATTATGTTTAATCCGAAATTTAAATTCAAATTTTCCTTATTCTTTTAGAAAAACTGTGTTCTCTATCTCTTTCTCTCTCTCTTTTCTAGTATTAGTTGCAAGTCAAGCTTAATTCTCCCCCAAAAGAAAAAGTAATCACAGAGGCGTACACAGAGGAAGTCTCCCAAGGGGAGGACAGAGTGCGTGGTTTCTCTTTTGACTATGTATTCTCTTCAGGGTAAACCTTCACCCAAGTGAATAAATGACAGTAGGTGTTCAAGACAACCTATTTCTCCTCTAATTCTTTCACCTCTTTTGAAACACTTATAGAGCCTGCTGTAACAACAACAGCAAAAGTCTAGAATAGTGTATTTCTGAATGTTAATAGTGATTATATCTAGATGGTAAGATATGGGGAATTTTTATTTTATTTTTTTGCAGTCTCTAAGTTTACTGTACTGAAAGCACATTATTTGTGTCAAAGAGCTTCAAAATGAGATTGCTTTTAGAATGTATTTTCTCTTTGAAAATGTGGTACTGGAAATCTATAACAACCTAATTGCATATTCATTCATTCTTTCTACTAACATTTATTCAATACTTGTTAAATGCATCTTATCTGTTCATCATCAAAGACAAAAAGCACCCTAAAAACACAGTTCTTCCCTTCAAGTAGTTCAAAATTTTAGCATGGTTTTTGCAATAGTTGTCTTTATATTGAACATAATTTTCATCTTATCAATTTCATAGCTTTCTTTCTATATTTTTACAGTACATGCCATTTCTACTCATTTCATCCTTAATAAAATTAACATTTCCCCTCAACTTAGAAATTGCTATTTCTTGATAAGACATCTGGGGTATTGATCTTTCCGTGAATCCTCCTATTACTTTGTCATGATTTAAATTCAACAAAATATTGTAGTTTCTGTTCTTAAGCACAGCTTTATTTATAAGCCCATTTTGACTTCTGTCAGGAATTAATTGTGCTGTGTCCATTTACATAGCGTTTTAAGTAAAAGACTCTTTTTTGTGAGTTTCTCAAACTATCTACTTCAACCCAAGTGAATCAATAGGGAATACATAGTTACACTCAGTGGTTTAAATTTAAGTTGTGGTTTCCACAGATGTTATCAGCAAAGGATTTCTTTATGAATCAGTAGTTGAAAAAGAAGTCAATATTTATTTAAAAGATTCTGTCTTTTCCCCTCAACTGTTCAATGTAGGAAAGTGTGAATGATATATATTACATAAACTATGTTAGAGTATTTACATATTACCTAGTCATCAGTTCAGTTCAGTTGCTCAGTCGTGTCCGACTCTTTGCGACCCCATGAACCACAGCACGCCAGGCCTCCCTGTCCATCACCAGCTCCCGGAGTCCACCCAAACCCATGTCCATTGAGTTGGTGATGCCATCCAACCATCTCATCTTCTGTCGTCCCCTTCTCCTCCTGCCTTCAGTCTTTCCCAGCATCAAGGTCTTTTCTGAATAGTCACCTCTTCACATCTGGTAGCCACCATTCTGAAGCATATACTTCCTTTAAACTTTTTCATGTATAGAGAACAAGGTGCTTTGCATTTTCTAATTAAGTCAAAACATTTTTCTATGATATTATCACATTATCCTAATCATAAATCCAGGTATTAGCTGTATTTCATTTTGCTTTGTTTTCAGAGGTTTCAGCCTAGGGAATGTGTCTTTACTAAATGTGTACAGTGCTGGTTAAATAACATGTCATAGTATTTTTAAGAAAGCCCTAATGTATGGAGAGTTAGTCCCAGCTCTACCACTAAATCTCAGTGCAATAAAGAGTAAATCATAAACTCTATGGGTGTCAATTTCTTCAGCGTTAATCAAAAACTTTGGACTAGATCATCTCAAAGGTCCTTTCATAGTTATGCTTCCATGTATATTTTGACTAGGGAAAAGCATACAGTTGGTAAATGTGATTGTATCATAAAATATTGCTTCTTTATATGTGAGGATCCTCAGAAGGCAAATTAAATTCAATGACTATCTCTTCACTATAGAGTCATCTGTATATTGCTACTGAATTCTTATTATGGATTAAGCTACCCTAGAAGCTTAACAAAGAAGATATCCCAATTTGCACTGGAATTTTGGTCTAGTAAAGTGGTTCTGTTCTGGGAGTAGCTTTGCCTTTGAGGGGATATTTGGCCATATATGGAAATAATTTTGACTATTACAACTTGCATCTAGTGAGTAGAGACCAGAAATGGTGCTATACATCCTACAATGCATGGGAGAGCTCCCACAGCAAAGAAGCATCTAATCTAAATGGTCAGTATTGCCATGGTTGAGAGTCCCTGCTAGGGAAAGAGATTGATGTGCATGGAAAGGCTCCCAGTGTGAACATGGAGCTCTATGTTAGCATCTTTAAAATTCTTCTCCTAGGAAGCATACATAAAGAAACAAGGATACTTCAAACTAATTTATAAACTTCATTTTCAGTGCAATGATAAGGCAGTCACCTGCAGATTTAAAACTTGTACAAAGACTTTTAAAAGCAGTTGACATTAAGCAGAAGAGCAGCAAGAAGAGGAGGAAAGAAGGAATTCAGAGAGTATAATGGGAGTTAAGGTTAGAAAGTATAAAGTAAAATTATGCTTTCTCATGGGGAAGGGTGTACTCTGAAGTACAGCAGCGTCCTTACAGCACTGTGGTAGGAACTGAGAGAACCAAATTACCAGAAGGAACCACCCAAGACCCAGTTTAAAATAAGTATTAATAGGGCTTCAGAAAGAATCACACACATGCACACATACACACACACATACAAACACACAACTTCTGCCTAGAGCTCATTCTGGAAAAAAACAGAACTCATTTGATAATGATTAATGCAAGATGAAGCAGCAGAGCAGCTGCTCTCAAAAGAAATCCAGGTATTAAATAACAAAACAAAGCAGTAGATAAAGAACATTCACCAGAAAAATGAATGGAGCACTTGAAATTTGTGACTAAAATTTCTGCTGTTTCCTTAAAATGCATGAATTTATCAAGAAAGACCACAAAATAGAAATGTAAGAATTCAGGGAAGAGATGTTAAAACAACAGGAAGAGATAAAATAGAAATTGGCAGAATCCTAGAAATAGCAGAGGGAATCAAGAACAAAATATTAGAGCAGAGCAAAATATCTGTTATATTGGTCAATGTAAAAAGAAACTTATTGTCAGCAAGGTCTCAGAGAGACCAATACCAAGATGAAATTAGAAATGCAAGAGATTTGCTGGAAGGAATGCTTGTGATCAGAAAAGAGAAAAAGCAAAATAAGAAGAAAGAGCGTGATTGCAGGTTGGACACCTATGCAAGGATAAATAGAAGGTAACAGGATCAAGCAGGAAACACTTCAGACTGAAGGGCATCTCTGAGAAAGTATCAGTCATGGTTAAGCAAAATTTCAGCAAAGATTTTTCATTGGAGGAGCCGAAATATCCTGGTTGTGTTTGTTACTGGCTGGGAGCAGTCTGGACAGAACATGATGGAGGCAGATATGCTGCAGTAAATTTCAAAAGTGGGACAGCTGGAGGAAGCTAGATAACTGCACCTCTCACAACAGGTTCTCTCTTGACAAGAGATCTGACCAGTGTAGGGATCTCCATGACTGCCACACTCATCCATTAGAAGATTATCAGATTGGCTACCAAAGCAAATGCAACTGTGTACAAAGACAGCACCTAAAGCAGAAAGATTCAGGAAGGCTGAAAATAAGCTTATGGATAAAGTCATGTCAAACAAATGAAACAAAAGATGCATAGGTCAAAATCTTAATTTCAAAGAACACAAGTTCTAGTAAAATTATTATTCTATTATCATTTAATAATATTATATATTATGTTAGTATTATGCTAGGTCACTTCAGTTGTGTCCGACTCTTTGCAACCCCATGGACTGTAGCCCGCCAAGCTCCTCTGTCCATGGAATTCTCCAGGCAAGAATACTGGAGTGGGTTACCATTTCCTACTCCAGGGGGGGTCTTCCCACTTAGGGATTGAACCAGCATTTTTTACATCTCCTGCATTGGCAGGCAAGTTCTTTACCACTAGCACCACCTGGGAAGCCCATGTTAGTATTTTAGTCCCCATATATACATATATAGTTTTTCTTTTTGTACCATATAATTGTATATCCCATTAAAGGGATAAATTTTAAAATGACAGCATAAAGTCATATAGGAAATACTAAAAAAGTGATGAAAGCATATGAAAAGGACATAATGGCTTGATTAGGAGAACTCCCAATGGCCAAAGCTACAAGAATTTGAGCAATAAAATAAAAGATGATATTAATAATATTAGATTACAAACTAAAGAATGAAATAAATATTCATGAATGTTTACACAATTGACCCTTGAACAACATGGATGTTAGAGGCACCAACCAACACCATTCCCAAACCTCCACATCTACCCCACCCTTAAGCAGTTGAAAATATTCAAAATGCTAACCCCCCTCAAAAACAAGGGATTTGGTAAATGGCTTCAAACCTAGTTCTTCTGATTACATATATCATGATCTCTAATCAAATACAAACTTTTCCCCACACTTAAGTAACTTAAAGATCTGAAAAATGAAAATAGAGGTACTATATTTATTTGTTAAAGTCTGTATAAACAGACCCATTCATTTCAAACTTGTGTTATTCAAGGCTCAACTGTATATTCACAGTATATGTGATAACTATGTATACTATTAATATATGTGTTCATAGTATTACATATTCATATACATTACATACATATTCATATCACATATATGATAAATAAACTCAGGAGAGGAGACAAGTCTTCTAAACCAGATGGAAGAACACTAGATAATAAATGTAGAAGAAATTTGTGAAAAAAAAAATCACCATTAGAAACTCATAGTAATAATTTCTGCAGACAAGACCCATGGCTGAATGCTGAAATTATTAGGCAAAACTCTAGGGAGAATGTTTTCCACATGACCACAAAGCATTTCCCCCAAATATTTACTAGTTACTGGGGTGGTTTTAACATACGTTTATAATTTATGGATACTCCTCTCTCTAAGGGATGGAGCTTACCTCTCTTTTCTTGAGTGTAGCTGGATTTAGTGATAAGTCATACTGATGGCATGTACCTGCTGACATCATGCAGTGAAAACTGTGCTTCATCTTTGTGATGTTCTTCCCCTAAATCAATAATCAAGTCTAGTGGTGAGAAAACATCAGGAAAATTCAAATTGAAGAACATTCTAAAATATGCCTTTCCAGAAACCTTAAAAATTGGCAAGATCATGGAAAACAAAAAAAGAGTGAGAAAATATCATAAATTGGAAGAGACTAAAGAGATAGGACAATAAAATATAGGATGATGTCCTGTCCTTAAAAAAATTAGTAAGTGGAAAAATTGATGTAATCTAAATAAAGTCTATAATTTAGTTAGCTGCACTATCTATACCAATCTTAATTTCTCAGTTTTTATTAACGTACTGTGGGTATATAAATGTCAACATTAGAGGAACCTGGCTAAAGGGTGTGTGGGAACTCCCTGTGCTATTTTTATGGCTTCCCTGGTGACCCAGTGGTAAAGAACCCACCTGCCACTGCAAGAAATGTGGGTTAGATCCCTGGGTTGAGAAGACCTACTGGAGAAGGAAATGGCATCTCATTCCAATATTCTTGCCTTGGAAATTACATGGAGAGAGAAGCTTGATGGGCTACAAGCCATAGGGTAGTAGAAGAGTTGGACACGATTTAGCAACTAAACAACTATGCTGTCTCTACAACTCTATATATCTCTAAAGTTATTTCAAAATATAAAGTTCATTTAAAAAGTCACACAAACTAGTATAAAAGTTTAATTAGGACAATTTGACAAAGGAACTATTTACAGTATAACAAAAATCTATATTAGCGTGATTGGTTCTAACAAAGACTCAGTTTAAAAGTAACACTTAAGCAAGATCTGAGAAATGAGTCAAAGTTATTTAAGCAAAGAGCAGATGGCAGAGTATTCCTGGAAGAAGCAGCAACATGTGCAAAGAAACCATGACAGAAGAGAGCAAGGAACTGTAATGACACTGAAATTAAAAGGTGAGGAGTGGGGCTCAAGATACAATGGAAGAGCTAAGTGGGGTTCAAAACCTTTAGGAATTTGTAGGCCATTATTAGGGAGAGCTGATTCGGAAAGCAGTGTTGAGTCATTGAAATGTTGTGTATCACACATTCAGACACACATTTCTTAAAGACCATTCTAACTATTTTATAGCACTGCACCGGGTCACCAATTAAGATATTATTATAGAATTCTCATTAAGAGCCTGAGCTAGATTACTGGTGATAAAATGGAGAGGGAAGATCTGACAGACATTGAAGAAGAGACAAATGATAGATTTTGATAGTTTTTTTAAATGGGAGCTGAGGATGAAATAAGTGCCAATGATTGCCAGTAATATCTAGATTTTCCAAGGCTTGGTTTGCTAGATTAGTTGCATTAACAGCCCCACTTCTTTGCACTTGTCTGTATGAAATCTTTGCCACGTTTCTTTGTAGTTCCACTTAGAAAAAAGACAGCCTGTTTCCTGACTTCTTAATATTTAAGTAATGCTTTGACAACTGAGAAACTAACAGATATGATGCAAGCATAAACATGCAAAAAATTCCAGTATGATCCTGCTTCTGTTCCTGTCCTCTGCCATGGTCATTAGAATGTGCCTTGTGCTAACTTGTTGGAGAAGAAAACATAACAGACCCACCTCCCCAGTCATCCCAGCTGAGATCATCCTAGTTCATCTGTCAAGACAACTAACCAGCCATGTGAGCAGCTCAGCCAACATCAGACAAAACCAGCCAAGTCAAACTGCCAGTCCTCCCCCTAACCTTAGATTCAGGAATGAAGCTGTAATCTGATATCAGCTAAGCCCAGTTCAGATCAAGCGAACCCTACAGAACTGTGTTTTAAGAGGTTTGTTTTATAGCACTGAGGTGGTGTGGCTCTTTGTTACCCAACATTATTGTGGCAAATACCACTGATACAGATACCGCGCTGGTGCCATTTGCTGATTTCTGCTGGGAACCATTGTTAGTTGTCTATATGAGAGCTCTTTGCACATCTACTTACCATGTTATCTGCTTCAAAACCCCTCTCTTAATTGTAGAAGACAAAAATCTCAAATACTGTTTTCTAGTCTTCCTTATGTTTAGTCAGTAGGCAATGAAACTTTAAGAAGTTTTTGCTATGGTCTTACATGAAAGAATTTAGCAAAAAGAGACACATGAGAAAAAATGCTCTCTTCTTTGAGTATGTTTACTATAACGGTAGGAGAAAATACTACTCTGTCTTGAGAAATTGATACAAAAATCAAAATGAATGAGGCCTAAATTTTGACTAAATATTGCTGAGAATGACTAAGTGCAAATATGGTAAGATATCTTTGATAATATTCTTAATTGTCCCTAGAAATTGGATCTGATAGAGTGCCTGAAGAACTATGGACAGAGGTTCATGACACTGTACAGGAGGCAGTGGTCAAGACCATCCCCAAGAAAAAGAAATGCAAAACACAAAATAGTTGTCTGAGGAGGCCTTACAAATAGCTGACAAAATAAGAGACACTAAAGGCTAAGGAGAAAAGGAAAGGAGACCCAGTGGAGTGCAGTGTTTCAAATAATAGCACGGAGAGGTAAGAAAGCCTTTCTCAGTGATCAGCACAAAGAAATAGAGGGAAAAAATAGAATGAGAAAGACTAGAGATCTCTTCAAGAAAATTAGAGATACCAAGGGAACATTTCACGCAAAGATGGGCACAATAAAGGACAGAAATGGCATGGGCCTAACAGAAGCAGATATGAAGAAGAGGTGGCAAGAATACAAAGAAGAACTGTACAAAAAAGATCTTCATGATCCAGATAACCACAATGGTGTGATCACTCACCTAGAGCCAGACATCCTGAAATGCAAAGTCCAGTGGGCCTTAGGAAGCATCACTAGGAACAAAGCTAGTAGGAGTGATGGAATTCCAGCTGAGCTATTTCAGATCCTAAAAGATGATGCTGTTAAAGTGCTGCACTCAACATGCCAGCAAATTTGGAAAACTCAGCAGTGGCCACAGGACTGGAAAAGGTCTGTTTTAATTCCAGTCCCAAAGAAAGGCAATGCCAAAGAATACTCAAACTACCACACAATTGCATTCATCTCACACACTATTAAAGTAATGATAAAATTTTCTAAGCCAGGCTTCAATGATACGTGAACCGTGAACTTCCAGATATTCAAGCTGCTTTCAGAAAAGGCAGAGGAACCAGAGATCAAATTGCCAACAACCACAGGATCATAGAAAAAGCAAGAGAGTTCAAAAAAAATCTATTTCTGCTTTATTGACTATGCCAAAGCCCTTGACTGTGTGGATCACAGCCAACTGTGGAAAATTCTTTAAGAGAAGGGATTTCCAGACCACTTTACCTGCCTTCTGAGAAATCTGTATGTAGGTCAGGAAGCAACAGTTAGAACTGGACATGGAAAAACAGACTGGTTCCAAATAGGAAAAGGAGTATATCAGGTCTGTACATTGTCACCCTGCTTATTTAACTTATATGTAGAATACATTATGTGAAATGTCAGGCTGGATGAAGCACAAGCTGGAATCCAGATGCTGGGAGAAATATCAACAATCACAAATATGCAGATGACATCACCCTTATGGCAGAAAATGAAGAACTAAAGAGCCTCTAGATGAAAGTGAAAGAGCAGAGTGAAAAAGCTGGCTTAAAACTCAACATTCAGAAAACTAAGATCATAGCATCTGGTCCCATCACTTCAAGGCAAATAGATGGGGAAACTGTGACTGACCTTATTTTGGGGGGCTCCAAAATCACTGCAGGTGGTGATGGTAGCCAAGAAATTAAAAGATGCTTACTCCTTGGAGGGAAAGTTATGACCGATCTAGACAGCATATTAAAAAGCAGAGACATTACTTTGTCAATAAATTTCCATTTAGTCAAAGCTATGGTTTTTCCAGTAGTCATATATGGATGTAAGAGTTGGAAGGTGAAGAAAGCTGAGCGCCAAAGAATTGATGCTTTTGAACTGTGGAGTGGGAAAAGACTCTTGAGAGTCCCTTGGACTGCAAAGAGATCCAACCAGTCCATAAAGGAAATCAGTCCTGATATTCATTGGAAGGACTGATGCTGAAGCTGAAACTCCAATATTTCGGCTACATGATGCAAAAACTGACTCATTTGAAAAGACCCTGATGCTTGGAAAGATTAAAAGAAGGAGGAGAAGGGGGTGACAGAGGATGAGATGATTGGATGGCATCACTGACTCAATGGACATGAGTTTGAGTAAGCTCCATGAGTTGGACAGGGAAGCCTGGCGTGCTGCAGTCCATGGGGTCACAAAGAGTAAGACACAACTGAGCAACTGAACTGGACAGAACTGAAGAAATAACTGTCACCTGACATCTTCTTTTGAAAGAAATAAAGATAGTTATTGTATACACCACATTTAGTTAGGTCTCTGTTACAGGCAGGAGAAAGTACTATTATAGTTTTCTCTACTAACAGAGGGAAAGATAAAAATAGAGGTATCTTTGGAAGATAGTGAAATGTTATACAAAGAGATATTTAATGGATTATAGAGAAAAAGTAACCTCACAACACAGGAAGCTAGGCCTGACTCTAGGTATAAGAATAGATTTTTAACAAGAGGAAATATACATATATATATTTATATGTATAAATAGCTGATTCATTTTATTGTATAGCAGAAACTAACACAACATTGTAAAGCAACTATACCCCAATTTTTAAAAAGAATAGATTTTTAAAATTTTCTAATATGGGTAATTATTTAAAATTTACAAAGTAGAGAGAATAGTGTAAGAAACTCTTACAAACCCATTATTAGTTTTAATAATTGGGTTTCCTTTGTAGCTCAGTCGGTAAAGAATCTGAGAAGATGGGGTTTGATTGCAGAAGATATGGGTTTGATTGCTGGGTTGGGAAGATTCCCTGGAGAAAGAAATGGCAACCCACTCCAGTATTCTTGCCTGGAGGATCCCCATGGACAGAGGAGCCTGGCAGACTACAGTCCGTGGGGTTGCAAGAGTCTGACACAACTTAACAACTAAACCACCACCACAGCTTTAAGAATTACCAACAGAAGACCAACTTTGTTTTTCATCTGAAATATTCACTAATTTCCCTGCTCTCGTAATATTTTGAAGCAAATGTCAGCTATAAAATAATACAAATTTTAAGTTTTAATTTTTGAGTTGACATTAAAAATACAGTATTTTAATTAATGGAACAAGTATTTATTGATCATTATTTTTGTTAAGAGTGGAGGGATCTCATTATGTTGGTTCAGAACTCTATACAAAATGCCATGTGTATCAGACCATTTTGTGAGCTCCTGTCTGGTCTGAGTCAGGTGGCCCTCTCGTTCAAGCACTGATCTCTCTTTCACATGTTTTTTTTTTTTTTCCTCCCTTTTATTGTTTTTGTCATACAATGCCATGATATCACCATGGGTTTACATATGCTCCCCCTCCAGAAACCCCTCCCTCCCCCCCACCCTCTTGACGCCCCCCCGAAGAGCGTCAAGTTCATGGGAAATCTCGATGCACCAGCCCCGAGAATCAATCCTGGGCTGGCGATTGATTAGACATATGATAATTAACATGTTTCAATGCCATTCTCCCATATCATCCCACCCTTTCCCTCATTCACAGAGTCCACGAGTCTATTCTATACATCTGCGTTCCTTTTGCTGTCTCGCATGTTGGGTTCTCGTTACTGTCTTTCTAAATTCCATATATATGTGTTAATATACTGTATTGTTGTTTTTGCTTCTGGCTTACTTCACTCTGGATAATGGGTTCCAGTTCGGTCCATCTGAGTAGAATTGATTCAAATGAATTTTTTTTTAATGCTGAGTAATATTCCATTGCGTATATGTACCACAGCTTTCTTATCCATTCATCAGTTGATGGGCATCTAGGTTGCTTCCATGTCCTGGCTATTGTAAACAATGCAGCGATGAACATTGGGGTACAGGTGGCTCTTTCAATTCTGGTTTCCTCGGTGTATATGCCCAGCAGTGGGATTGCTGGGTCATATGGCAGGACTATTTGCAGTTTTTTAAGGAACCTCCACACTGTTTTCCATAGTGGCTGTACTAGTTTCACATGTTATATTCAGGTACTGCTTGCCTAAGAGGGAATGGTGGCTAGGGCCGATTTAGCGAGAATGACTGAGAGCAGACTGGGCTCCACCACAGGCACATCTTGTCCCTTAGCCTTCTGTGTGTTGAGCGCTTGATAGATAAATGAGATAAATAACAGCTTCTTGAGGATATGAAGATAAATTTTTAAAAGGTCCTGTTTTAGAATAGTTTATTATTTTCATGCTATCACATAGTATTGATCTTTGTTTTTAAATTTGATACTTTTCTCAATGGTCACCCCATTTAAAATAGAGATTTTATCTGTTGTTTCTATAACACTTCTAGAAAATTTTACTTTTAATTTTAGTCACTCAATCATGTCCGACTCTTTGAGACTCCATAAACTACAGCCCACCAGGCTCCTCTGTCCATGGGGATTCTTCAGGCAAGAATACCAAAGTGGGTTGCCATACCCTTCTCCAGAGGATTGTCCCGTCCCAGGGATCGAACCTGGGTCTCCTGCATTACAGGCAGATTCTTTACGGTCTGAGCCACTGACAAACTCACTATAAGTATCTTAGATATATACATATATATTTCTAAAAACCTATTTTGAATGTATTTACCATTTTTAACATATCACATTTAACATATTCAAAAAATATATATTGGATCGATGATCTGCCAATTCTTGTATATTATATAGTTTGTCTAAACTTAACATAATGACAAAAAGGCATAAAACTAATTTTACTCATTCCTATTAATATTATAAGAAGATCCCTGTTATTTATTTCATTTAGCAATTCTTTATTTTAGGTATATGTAGCCAACAAGAAAGAGTAAATCAACTCCTGTAAGTGTAGCCTAAATCCACATGTTTATAATAATTTAAACATTTATTATACCCATGTTTATGAAATAAACATTTGATCCATATAATTTATTTGATCTAAATAAATTATAGTATATGTATTTAAGTATGGTGATGATTATATTGTATTATTTACATTTCAGACACTTGCACCATTTCTTTCAATATGGTATTTGCTTGAAGTAATTATACTGACTGAGAACAGTGGCAGATTGATATTAAATGTTTGGATTAAATATTTTGTCAGCAAACATGCAGCAACTGCTTTACTGCTGCTTCTTCTCTTCTATGCATACTGATTACAAAATGATTGGCTTTTATTTTGGCACAGCTTTAAAATACTTAGATAAATGTTGCTTGATATCCAATCTCCTGATTGTTTAAATAGCTGGAAAAAAAGAAGAAGAAAAATACCCCCAAAGAAATTTAAGGCAGTATTCTAACATCTCATCCTCATTCAAACAAATAAAAACTTGCTGGATCTTGATATGGTTCTGGTTTTATGGGGCGTAACTTTTAGCTAAATATAAACCCTCCCAGGTGTGCTCAGCATTGGCAGGTGGGGGACCAGTGTCACTTCATGCTAAAAGAAGGGACATATGAAACTGTTTCTAAAAGAGCCTCTTACGGTTTTTTGGATTTTGATTGTCTCTTGCAAAATAATAGTTTAATGCTCTAAATGAGAACAAATAAGAACATATGTTTTAAATCTACACTGATATATAAATGTACTTTAATAACATTCATAGAATTAATTGACAAGATGCTTTGTTTCACTTCCCAGAAATAAACCATTAAAACGATTTTTTTAAAAAGCCTCCAAATATATCTTTTAAATCTCTGGTGTAGATTCACAGAGATTTTGGTCAAGGATTAGAAAGTTCACAGTCATTTTTAAAATAACACTAGGGGCTGAATATAGGCCAGACGTCAACTGAAAAAGAATTCACATTTTATCTTTCAATGAATAAATATTCCAGGGAATGGCAAAATCAATTTGGAGAAAATGAATGTTTTATAAATGATCTAAAGTCATGATATGTTCACAAAAAATATTAAATGCTATATTTACATATTTTTATGAACTCATTCCCATTTATCATGCAATAACCAATTCAAAACTGATTTGTCCTGTAACTGATGAAGAGTCAGAAGGGTAATCAACTAGTTTTTTTTACTTCCCACATCATTTAAGCATATCTTAGTCTTCCAAGTCCTTGGAAATATGACAAATCAAGTCCTGGGGTACCCCAAACCTATTTGCTGCCATCAGAACATTCTGCATATAAAATATGCTGGAGGGATGGAACTCATTCAAATGGATAATTATGAAACTATTTGGCTTGGTATATGTCAGACCATTCCAAGTCACATCAGGTATGTGGTTCCATCAAAATAAGAATAATCTTTGTCACAGTGTCAGATTTCCTGCATATCATTCTCAGGATATTCCTAAGTTTTGCTACCTGGCAACAAACTGGGCTTTCTATAAGTTCTTGTTTCTTGTACATGATGGAGAAGGAGGATACATAGGAGGAGAATAAACAGAACAAAGAGAAATAAATTGGAGGGAAAAAAGAGAAGTGAGTCATAATGTATTTCAGTTTGAATCTACATTTTTGCTGTATTTATATTGCTCCTGACTAGATGTGACACCCCATAGATATATTCTTGCTAAGGTTGTTATTGGCTACTCAGGAATCACCTATAAAATTTAGGGACATGATTTGAAATAATAAAAATAAGAGTCTTCAATTTGAGGGTGCTGCTAATACAAAATAAGATACTGTGAAAGATTTGCAGAATTGGACAATCGCTACTCATTGAACATATCCTGGTAGTATTGTCAGGAAAGATTATCATCTCTTTTGTCATGAAGCCACACTAGGTGCTTTATAGAACAAACTGCAGGGATTTCCATGGTGGACTAGTGGTTAAGAGTCCACCTTCCAATGCGGGGAATACAGGTTCAATCCCCAGTCAGGGAACTGGGATCCCACATGTCATGGGACAACTAGGCCCACATTCTACAGGGAAAGATTCTGCATGCCCCAACCAAGACCTGACACAGTCAAATAAATAAATATTTTTAAAAAAAAATAAAAGTAAAGCAAACTACAAAAGAATAGTCGTAAGCCAAAGACCTGAAGATGCAGCATGAAGCAAGAAACTGAATTGACAAATTAAATTGATAAAACTGTTTGGAGAATATATTTATATGAAATACACACACAAGGATTAATGTACTTGGTCAGCTGCTTAGAAGAACTATCTACACTGTTGAGACACAGACCTGTTCCCTTTCCTTCTAAGTGCACAACTAGACTGTCTTCCGGCCCCCTTTGTGACAAGGTGTGGTCATGTGCCTGAATTCTGGACAACTGAAGAACAGACAGATTAATAACTTATCTCCACTGCCAGCTGAATTTTATGTGAATGAGAAAAAAGTCTTGAATTAATTCACTGAGATTGTGTGGTTTGTTACATTTGTTAGTATTAAGTTAACTATTATAAATCTGTATATATTGAAATGTGATGCAACTATGACAAAAACCTAAAATATTTAGGATTACCTTGGTTGTTGGGTAGCAAATCATAGGCAAACTGATACTAGAAACCTGAAAGGTAGAAATCCAAGTTTGGAAGAATCATAGGATTTGAAAAACCCATTCACCAGCACCCTCTCTACTGCACCCCACCCTGTTTCAGCCCTCCAGCCCCCTTACGTTGATTTTTCTTCTTCCGATTGTTGATATAGACTAGACTCTTCAGATGCAGCAGGTAAAATTTTATTCCATTGCCACCTGGGGCCCAGCCCACATCAGCTGAGAATTCTTGTGTTAGTTGCTCAGTCATGTCAGACTCTTTGCCATACCATGGACTATAGCCCACCGGACTCCTCTGTCCATGGAATTCTACAGGCAAGAATAGGAGAGTGGGTTGCCATTCCTGTCTCCAGGGGATCTTCCCAGCCCAGAGCATCTTCCCAGCCCAGGGATGGAAACCAGATCTCCTGCCTTGCAGGCAGATTCTTTACCGTTTGTGCCTCCAAAGGAAGCTGCACCCCCTTCCTTGTCAATCAATTTCTACTACAATTGACTGGGATCGTGGGGAAGAGGGTGACGTATTGCATTTCAGTCGTATCATCCAAATGATTTATTTGGATTTCTTCCCCTGAAAAATGATAAAGACTTAAGGTTTATGTATAATGATAGGTAAATAAAAGGCTTTTCAAACTTTCCTCAGCATAAACCCAGGAAGGGAATTAAATCATTGTTTACTCTGAAGATTGCATCAACTTGTTTCTTGCTAAGCCACTAACGGCTTCCTGATTTCTTTACTTAGGAAGTGGGAAAAGCACAATACAGATAATAACACAAAAGCTTTTTAGAAAAGGGGAAATATAGAGAGTACTCAGTGGTACTATGAGAATTTATAAGAAGTAATCTGGAGTGTGAATCAACTTCCCCCACCCCCAAATCACAATTGCGTATAGCAACAAATCACTAACTGATCCCTGAGGTCTAACATTCTCTATCCTCATTGTTCTGAAACAGCTTGAAATCATCAACATTACCTACCATAACCCCTACAATGGTACAAGTTTGCCAAACTTGCTGTATACCATTAGTATATCTTTTTTGAAGGCTCCCATATTCTATTTTATGTACAAAAGAGAAACACAAATTTTAAAGCTCTGCATTTTTTCATAATTTCCCTAGCAAACCACTTACTGAAAACTTGATATCTCCCCATTGCTATTTTGAGTTTTAATTAAGAATGTAATTAACCTCTTGCCCAGATCAGGTTACTGGGCATATTTCAATATCGAGTAGACTGGTTCATGAAAATGATATATTCTTAACATTAACTTGTGTTTTTGTTTCTTCTTAGTATAGTTTTATAATTTTTTTAATTTTTATTTTATATTGAGATATAATTGACTAACCATGTTGTGTTAGTTTCAGATGTACAGCAAAGTAATTCAGTTATACATATACATGTATCTATTCTTTTCCAAAATTTTCCCAATTAGGGTATTATAGAATTTTGGGCAGAGTTCCCTGTGCTATACAGTAGATCCTTGTTGGTTATCTATTTTCAATATAGATATATATATATTTATCAGTCCCACATTCAAAATCTATCCCTCTGTTCCACCTTTCCTTTGGTAGCTATAAGTTTGTTTTCTAAGTCTGTGAGTCTGTTTCTTTTTCCTATATAAGTTCATTTGTATCATTTTTTTTTTAGATTCAGGATATGTGAGATATGATATGTCTTTATCTGACTTCACTTAGTATGGTGATCTCCAGGTCCAACCATGTTGCTGAAAAATGGCATCATTTCATTCTCAATGGCTGAGTAAAAGATTCTGTTGTATATATGTACCACATCTTCTTTATCCATTCCTCTATCAGTGGGCATTTAGTTTGCTTCCATATCTTGACTATTATAAACAGTGCTACAATGAACATTTCTTCATTGCCATTCTAATGTTAGCTGTACGAAAGTTTCAGGTAATTGTATCATCAGCCACCTAAAAGATCCCTGCCTCCCCTTCCACCCAAAGCCAAATTGAAAAATAAAAGTGGCCCTTTTACCCCTGAAAAAGCAAAACAATTTAATGTGATCAGAAACCACTGAGATACTTTTGCAAATCAAAACTTTTCGAGTCTCTGTTAAAAAAAAATATTCAGCTACAACCTTATCAATGGTATTAGCAAACCCAGATGGAAGAGACATTAATAGTAGATTGTGATTACAATGGAAAAACCCCTCTGTTACACTTCATCTGTAGAATTGGACAGTGTAGCCTCCAAAGAAATTGTTTGAATTACCGAGGCTCACTTCCTCAGAATCTGAGGCAGATAAAACATGCTCTTTCATTATGGAATTTCACATCTCTTCTGTGATTACAGTCATCTTTCTTTTAAGTTGTTTTTAGAAATGAACTTGAAAACAGTCATCCAGGCTAGGTGAGGCCTGCCTTGTCTTTATAAAAGCAAAGGAGTGAATTTGACATACTTTTCCTGCATGTCACCTCTTGAATTTGAAAAGATCTTAGAAAAACTAAATTTAAGGTTGCACTATTAACTAAAAAAGACATTTCTGAAAACTATTTTGTTTTGTTTTTTAGCCTGGGGAAATTATTCCTTCGCTGACTGAAACTAGTTGCAGAATCATTTGAGGTTTTTTTTCCTTTGTGACGTGGTTGTTTCTTTCTTCCTTTCTCTGCCTTCATCCTGAAAGAGGATCCAAGGAGTCACCATCTTGTAGTAGAGAGCAACTCCCAAGTTCTTAGAATAACCATAAAATAGTCCAGCCCCTTACCCCATGTCACTACCCTAGACACGACCAATCACCACACACCGGGGAGTGCCAAAAATACACCAATTAGGAGGTTGTTTGTGATGAAAAATACCTATCAGAAACTAATGTGCCAAAAGTCCACCAGTCGCTGTTTTTTTAATTTCGAAAACTCCCTCACCCTGCCCCCAAACTATAAAAACGCCTATCTGCTGTTACTAGGGGCTCTCCTACCTAAGCCACTGCGTTGGTGTGGGTGGAAGCCCCTGCTCGAGCTTGAATAAAAGACCCTTGTGTGTTTACAGCGGAATCGGCTCCTGAGGTGGTCTTTGGGGGATCTGTAATCTGGGCACAACATTTGGGGGGGCCATTTCAAGATGTTTCTAAATGGGGCTAAGTCAACAAATTGGCATGCAGCCAAGCCAGCTTCCAAGATACTGAGCTATGTGTTGGGTTAACTCTTGTTACTTTTTAAAGTATTATTTTATTTGTAGATACACAGAGCATGGGATTGAAAGCCAACCTACTGTGATTCAAATAGCTCTACTTTTTTTGCTATGTTACTGTGGACAAATTACTTACCTAAGCTTCAAGTTTTTCAGGTATCAAAAGGAGGTACAAATTGCTACTTCCTTCATAAGGCTGTGCAATTTTTAGGCGGTTTTCTGTGAAAGCATTTAGCATGTTATAGATCACTGTCTCTCAAACATCAGTGTGCACACACTTCTGGGAATCCCGTTAAAATGAAGATTCTAACTGGGTCTGGGACAAGACTCGCATTTCTAACAAGTTCTCTGGTGAGATCAATTTTGTTATTTCATGACCCAAAATTTGGTAGGAAGTGTCTAAAGCATCTAAAAGGTTTTTTATCAATATTATTTTATTGTCTTGTTATTATTCACTTCTTCCTGCCCTACTATACCCAATTTCAAGTTAAAAATCAGGAACTAAGTTCCCATGTCAGATACTTTGTCCCCCTGCTCACACTTTTGTTAGTACTTTATTCTTAATAAATATTTGTTGGACTAATTAAATGAAAAGTGCTCTCCATTGGCATGTAATATTCATTTTTTTAACTTACTAAGTAGCTTACCTACTAATAGTAGATGAAATTAGTAATCTTTCCTACCACATTTTTTTAGCTTTAGTTGTTCTCCAGTTCCAGCCTCCAATTTCAGTTGATATGTTATTTCTTGAAATTCTAATAGCTTCCTTGACTGACCTCTATCACACATGTGTCAAACTATGTACCAGTCTGCATCCTTATCTAGATTTTGTGGTGCTTTACAAGTAAAAACAATGCACTATTTATATTCTGAGCCTCATGTATTAACACAGACCTGGCACTTAGATACGTTATAAAACTCTGTGGAAAAGGAAAATAGATGAATAAATAATTGTAAGGAAAGAAAGTGAAAGTCACTCAATCATGGCCGACTCTTTGCGACCCCATGGACTATAAAGCTCATGGAATTCTCCAGGCCAGAATACTAGAGTGGGTAGCTTTTTCCTTCTTCAGGGGATCTTCCCACCAGGGAAAGTACCCTATAAAAAAACAACTTTCTAATATTTGGGCATCTGAACTGAAACAGATAATGTTTTGTTGGTTTTTTTTTTTTTTTTTTTTTTGTCTTTTATTACTTGAAAAGTATTCAAAAAAATAAACAAGTATGAGAATTAGAGTCTTGTGCATCCAAGTTGTTGCCCAAACTCTGGTGGACTGGAAAACTAAGTCTTTTCCAGACTTCCTGGAATATGATGGTAGGCAAGTCTCCCTGAGCTTCAGCTTTGGCAAGAAGGCTCTGAACAGGTCATAGAGGCCAGCTCTTCCCAGAGTTCCCTGGGACTTATATCCAGTTGAGGCATAGCTAAGGCAGAGGTTCTGTTTGTTACTCTCCTAGACTTAATTCCTGAGGCTATGGGGAAGCAGATTTTAGGTAGATTTGATGGCAGTTATAGTCCTCTCATCAACTCTTTTCCCAAAACCCAAGAGAGACTTAGAGATTGACTAATTGGGGACCTTGATTTATTAGTTTGTTGAAACCTTAGCCTGAAAACCAGTAAATCAGGGGAGAATTTGAACTACACCCTCTGAAATTTTCTATAAACTCTAATCTTCAACTGATGTAATTCAAATTGTTTAGCTGATTTATCAATGTCATAAATTTTCTCAGGGCTATGGATCTCAATCCTGGCTGCACGTTTGAATCACCTGGGGGACAATCTTAAAAAATGCTGGTGCTGGATGAACACAACTGAATCGTGTGCTATCAGAGCCCAAACATCTTTGTTTACTAAAAGCTGTTTAGATAATTCTTATGTGCAGCCAGAGCTGAGGTATAAACAGATTAATTGTGTTACATTATTTATTGCTTGAATAAATATTAAAATTTTATGCCACTACTTTTGAAATCGCTAAAATGGAGGAAAGAAAATTATAGGGGAACAGTTTCTTTTGGTTTCTCGTTTCAAAGGAAACATGGTTCTTGTTGCTAAGGAAACAGTCATCCGTTCATGTTGTTCATTCCATCGTTGGGTCACACCCAGTGCTGATCATGTCAAGACTTAAAGAGAAAAGTATTTTTAAAATCATTTTATAACCGAGTTTCACTGGCTCAAAAAACTATTGCCATATTTTGTTATATACCCAATGGGGAGGATTGTCTTTCCATAAGCAGTGAATTATTTTCAAGATGTCTTTAAGGAAAAAAGAAACTGTGGTACAGCAGGCTGAATGACAATTGTCTCGAGTCTTCTCTGAAATAGTCAGAACCTCTGTCTGTTGTGTGTGAAGGCTCACACTGTAAGATAGTCACAAGGCCAGTACTAGGACAAGGTAAATGAGGCATCTAGGACACAAATTTAAAGGGACACTCCTACAAATTCAGTGAGTACCTCCTTAAATTTTGCACCCTAGGTGGTCCATTCACCTTAACCCTTGTCTTGGTTCTGATAGCACTTCTAAAGTAGAAATGTGTTCCCACATATTTTGAGAAGAAAAAAAAATAGTTTCTCTACTTTAAACTTTAGAAACAGAAGACAATTATCCAGTGTAGTATGGATCCAAACCTCCTAGGTTAATATCTTTGTTCTTCTGAAAAGTACAGTAGGACTTACAATGACAATGAATTGTCAAGTCCCTAACTATATATCTCAGAGTTGAATCGGGTGCCCATTTGTAACACCTTGTCAACAGCCTTGCTTCCCCTTCTTTGCTGCCAGAATCCCAGCTTTATTCAAGTGTCTACCCATCTCCCATATGACCTACGGATAAATTCTAATTAGTCTGAGCCAATCAGGTTTTTCATTCTCTTTGCCTAAGGTTAGTCAATGATGAGTGTGGGACTCATTTCTTCACAATGGGACAAGAGAGCGGATCTTTTGAAAACTTTTTTGTGTGTGTGTGTGCTTACATAGATATGCACAGAAGGAAACAGTCCCACTTCTTTCAGTGAGCAGTTTCTTGTATCTACATGGGATGCTTGGAATCCTAGCAGATATCATTCAGTCAAGTAGAAAGCCATTTGATGACAAAGGAAAACGCCAAGCCTTAGATTTCAATGTTATGCTACAAATTGTCCAATATTGGAGCCATTTTACTCTTTGGGCTGCTTAAAGTAAGGAAAAATACATCTTCTTATTACTTAGGCCAGTTTTTTCAGGTATTTATGTTACTTTTGAAGCATCTAAGGTGTCATTTTCTTATGTTTGATAGGTGTGATCAACAGTAACCTGAGCAGTGCTTCAATGTAAGAGCAAAGGAGTTTCATTGTTTAATCAAACCATTCCACAATTTATGGTTAAAAAAAATTAAGAACACCTAATAAATAAATCAAATTGCTTAGTTTGTTTAAAGAAGTGAATATTTATGAACTTGGTATCTCAGACTAGAGTTTCTCAATCTTACTATTGACATTCTCAGTTGAATAATTTTTTATTCTCAGGGGCTGTCCTGTGCTTTGTAGGATGTTAAGCAGCATCCCTGGCCTCTACCCACTAGATGCCAGTAGCACTCCCTACCTACCTCTGCTTCAGTTTGTAGCAAAAATGTCTCCAGACCAGACATTGCCAAAAGTCCCAGGGTAGGGGAATAGGGGAAGGGAAAGCAAAGTTAACCACTATCAGGAACCACTGCCTTACGTTCAACTAGCCAGAATAGAGAGGTGCATAGGAAGAGAATTAGAACTCTCATTTTAGAAAAACAGAAAGACACATATTTGATCAGTTTCTGTTCAATTCATTAGCAAGTGTTAAATGTACATTTTCTTTGCTCCAAGGTTTGTTACACTTGCAGAACACAAAGTAGCATCACGGAGGCAAAAACTTTATTTGCCTTAACTAAACTTATACATTGACCATTGAACAACACGTATTTAAACTGCACAGGTCCATTTATAGGCAGAACTTTTTTCTGTAATAAATATTAGAGTGCTACATCATCTGAGATTGGTTGAAGCCTGGCTGAACCTGTGACTGCAGAACCTGGGATATGCAAGGAACCATGGAAACACAGGGCAGACTGTAAGTTTTATGTGTATTTTTGACAGCATTGAGGGTCAGTGTTCCCAACCCCCTGCATTGTTCAAGGACCAACTGTAGTTATATGTATTAATAGTTCTGTGTAATGCTTAAAGCTGTGCCTGGCATATGGTAGAGTCAATAAATACTCTAGGGAGATGGATGGATTTTCTCCACAAATGGAGAACAATGATACCAAAGAAGTTATTGCACTGTTTCAAAAGTTCTAGGGCCCACAACAGATTTCCCAAACTGGGGATCTGGCAAAAGGACTGAGAACCTCCAAGGAAACAGACTCTTTGAGGGCACAACAAAACCTTGTGTCCACCAGGATCCAGGAGAAAGGAGCAGTGACCCTACGAGAGACTGAACTAGACTTTCCTGTGAGTGCCCAGGACTCCAGTGGGTGTGGGTCAGCAGTGGCCTGGTGAGGGGCCGGGGCACCGACTACAAGAGTCCTGGGAGCCACGGCATGCAGACAGAAGGCTTTTAGAAGAAGGTTGCCATTACCAGATTACCCCTACTGTAGTTTGGCCTCAGACCAAACTACAGGGAGGGAACATAGCTTTACCTATCAGCTGCAATTCAGATTAAAGATTTACTGAGCATGGCCCAGAGCAAGAGCCAGGTTTGCCGACAGCCAGTCCCTCCTACAAGGAAGCTTCCACAAGCCTATTATCTTCAGCCATCAGAGGGCAGACAGAATGAAAATTACAATCACAGAAAACTAACCAAACTGCCACCTGGATCACAAAATGTCTAACTCAATGAAACTACGAGCCATGCTATGCAGGGCCACCCAAGACGGACAGGTCATGGTGGAGAGTTCTGACAAAACGTGGTCCACTGGATTGTTTATTTTTCTAGAATGGAGCTGCAGGAGTTGTTTGTAAATTTTTGAGATTAATTGTTTGTCTGTTGCTTCATTGGCTATTATTTTCTCCCATTCTGAAGGCTGTCTTTTCACCTTGCTTATAGTTTCCTTTGTTGTGCAAAAGCTTTTAATTTTAATTAGGTCCCATTTGTTTATTCGTGTTTTTATTTCCAATATTCTGGGAGGTGGGTCATGGAGTATCCCGCTTTGGAGACTTGTGGACTTTGTGGATGAGGGTAAGGGTGGGATGATATGGGAGAAGGGCATTGAAGCATGTTAATTGTCATGTGTCTAATCAATCGCCAGCCCAGGATTGATGCTCGGGACTGGTGCAGCGAGATTTCCCGGGGGGGGAGGGAGGAGGGAGGGGGGACCCGGAGGGGAAGCATATGTAAACCCATGGTGATATCATGACAATGTATGGCAAAAACAATAATAAAAAAAAAAAAAGAGAAAAAAAAAAAAAAAACGTGGTCCACTGGAGAAGGGAATGGCAAACCACCTCAGCATTCTTGCCTCAAGAACCCCATAAACAGTATGAAAATGCAAAAAGGTATGACACTGAAAGATGAACTCACCAAGTCAGTACATACCCATTATGCTACTGGGAAAGAGTGGAGAAATAGCTCCAGAAGGAATGGAGAGGCTGAGCCAAAGTGGAAATTACGTCCAGTTGTGAATGTGTCTGGTGGTGAAAGTGAAGTCCAATGCTATAAAGAGTAATATTGCATAGGAACCTGGAATGTTAGGTCCATGAATCAATGTAAATGGGAAGGATCAAACAGGGGATGGCAAGAGTGAACATCTACATTTTAGGAATCAATGAACTAAAATGGACCAGAACAGGCAAATTTAATTCAGATGACCATTGTATCTACTACTGTGAGCAAGAATCCCTTAGAAGAAAGAATCCCTTAGTAGTCCTCATAGTCAGCAAAAGACTCCAAAATGCAGTACTTGGGGTGGAATCTCAAAAACGACAGAATGATCTCTGTTTATTTCAGAAGGAAACCATTCAACATCACAGTAATCCAAGTCTGTGCCCCAACCACCAATGCCAAAGAAGCTGAAGTTGAACAGTTCTATGACAACCTATGAGATCCTCTAGAACTTTAATACCAAAAAAACAAAAAATTACGTTTCATCAAAGGGGACTGGAATGCAAAAGTAGGAAGTCAAGAGATACCTGAAATAACAGGCAAGTTTGGCCTTGGAGTACAAAATGAAGCAGAGAAAAAGCTAACAGAGTTTAGCCAAGAGAACTCACTGGTCATAGCAACAGCACAAGAAATGACTCTACACGTGGACATCACCAGATAATCAATATAGAAATCAGATTGATTATATTCTTTGCAGCCAATGATGGAGAAGCTCTATACAGTCAGCAAAAACAAGACCAGGAGCTGACTGTGGCTCAGATCATGAACTCCTTATTGCCAAATTCAGACTTAAATTGAAGAAAGTAGGGAAAACCACTATACAATTCAGGTATGACCTAAATCAAACCCTTTTTGATTATACAGTGGAAGTCACAAATAGATTCAGGGATTAGATCTAATAGAGTGCCTGAGGAACTATTGACTGAGGTTCATGACATTGTACAGGAGGTAAGGATAAAAACCATCCCCAAGAAAAAGAAATGCAAAAAAGGCAAAATGGCTGTTTGAGGAGGCCTTACAAATAGCTGAGAAAAGAAGAGAAGCAAAAGGCAAAGGAGAAAAGGAAAGATGTGCCCATCTACATAGAGAGTTCCAAAGAATAGCAAGGATAGATAAGAAAATCTCCTAAGTGAACAATGCAAAGAAATAGAGGAAAACAATATAATGGGAAAGACTACAAATTTCTTCAAGAAAATTAAAGATACCAAGGGAACATTTCATGCAAAGATGGGCTCAATAAAGGACAGAAACGCTATGGACCTAACAGAAGCAAAAGATATTAAGAAGCGGTGGCAAGAATACACAGAAGAACTATACAAAAAAGTTAATGACTCATAACCACAATTGTGTGATCACTCACCTTTAGCCAGATATTTGGAGTACAAAGTCCAGCGGGCCTTAGGAAGCATCACTAGGAACAAAGCTAGTGGAAGTGATGGAATTTCAGCTGAGCTATTTCAAATCCTAAAATATGATGCTATTAAAGTGCTTCATTCAATATGCCAGCAAATATGGAAAACTCAGCAGTTGCCACAGGACTGGAAAAGCTCAGTTTTCATTCCAATACCAAAGAAAGGCAATGCCAAAGAATGTTCAAACTATTGCACAATTGCACTCATCTCACACACTAGTAAAGTAATGCTCAAAATTCTGCAAGCCAGGCTCCAGCAATACCTGAACCGTGAACTTCCAGATGTTTAAGCTAGTTTTAGAAAAGGCAGAGGTACCAGAGATCAAATTTCCAACATCCATTGGATCAATCGAAAAAGCAAGAGAGTTCCAGGAAACTAAAACTTTTGACTGTGTGGATCACAATAAACTGTGGAAAATTCTTCAAGAGATGGGAATATCAGACCACCTTGCCTGCCTCCTGAAAAACTTGTATGAGGTTCAAGAAGCAACAGTTAGAACTGACATGGAACAACAGACTGGTTCCAAATAGGAAAAGGGGTACGTCAAGGCTGTATATTGTCACCCTGCTTATTTAACTTATATGCAAAGTACATCATGTGAAATGCCAGGCTGGATGAAACACAAGCTGGAATCAAGATTGCTGTGAAATATCTATAATCTCAGATATGCAGATGAAAACACCCTTATGGCAGAAAACAAAGAGAAATTCAAGAGCCTCTTGATGACGATGAAAGAGGAGAGTGATAAAGCTGGCCTAAAACTCAACATTCAAAAAATGAAGATCATGGCATCAAATCCCACCACATCATGGCAAATGGATGGGGAAACAATGGAAACAGTGACAGACTTTATTTTCTTGGGCTCCAAAATCGCTGCAGATGGTGACCGCAGTGATGAAATTAAAAGATTCTTGCTCCTTGGAAGAAAAACTATGACAAACCTAGATAGCATGATGCTTTTGAGCTGTGGTGTTGGAGAAGATTCCTGAGAGTCCCTTGGACTGAAGGTGATCAAACCAGTCAATCCTAAGGATAATCAATCCTGAATATTCATTAGAATGATGCCTAGGCTAATGCTCCAGTACTTTGGCCACCTGATACATAGTGCTGACTCATTAGAAAATACCCTGATGCTAGGAAACGTTGAAGGCAGGAGGAGAAGGAGACAACAGAGGACAATATGATTGGATGGCATCACTGACTCAAGGGACACGAGTTTGGGGAATCTCCAGGAGATAGTGAAGGACAGAGAAGCCTAGCATGCTGCAATCCATGGGGTTACAAAGAGTCAAACATGACCTAACAACTGAACAACAACAAAAGGGATGGATAGTGTCACCAACTCAGTGGACTTGTACTTGAGCACACTCTGGGAGACAGTGGAGGACAGGGAAGCCTGGTGTGCTACAGTCCATGCGGTCACGAAGAGTCAGACAAGACTCAGATTAAGTTCTCAGATTAAAAACAGCATAGCATAAATGAGGTGCAACAGGAATGTAGAGAAACGGTCTACTATTGAAGTGTATGTATGGAGAATGTGAATTAAAAAGAAGTCATATTGAGGTTATAATGAGAAAAAAATGAAGCTTAGTCACAAAATAGAAAAATAAGATAAAGGAAATGGTCAACTATGAATTTTAAGGCAGCAGATTCCAAACTTTCCTCCAATACCAAGGATACAGAAGAAACAGGAAAATGTTAGCCAATAAGGAGCCTGCAACCATTGCTTTCATTGAAACTGTTGCTCTAGCATCTTTATTACCTCATTCTAGTAGATTTGTAGAAGGTATGTAATAGTCTTTGGGGAGAAACATCTAAAAACTGCTTTTCTAGGGACAAAAGGCAGAGAAAACCTATCATGTCACTGATTTTAACAGTCTAGATCAGAGAGAAAGAACATGAACATGAGGTTGGGGAGTAGGGAAAGTAGAATTCAGCTGGAGCAGGTGAAATTGAGGTGCTGGTGTAACATGTATAAAAAATATCATGGAAGCAAAAAGATACAGGTATTTAGAATCTAGGTAAGAAGATAAGGCTAGAGTGCAAATGTGGGCATTACCTACATGGACATCAGGTCATGCAAGGAACTAGAGGTGGCTAGGGACCACAGGTTAGGCATAGATCTGTGGTCCAAGCAGAGCAAGAGGAAATAATTCCAAGCATCAATTAATATTCAATCTGAAAGCAAAAGAAGCAGTCATGAGAAAGGAAGATTAGGAACCAATAATAGCAGTAGACATGAGATGAGTTATATCAATAAACGAAAGCCATCATTGACATATGTCTTAGAAAACTGGAAGAAGTTGGAGCTGAAAATAGGCCCTAGATTTCGCAATGAGGAGATAGTTAGTATTACTTAAGACAGCAAAACATATCTTTTCAACTATGTGCAGTACTGGACAAAAGCCTGCACAAATGTTCTGTATCGCTATGAGAGTTGGAAAATATGCATAAATGCGATGTATTCTTCAAAAGTCCCAGAGCACAGCTTGACATTAGTGGGGGCTGATATGCCAAAAATGAATTACTAATGTAGACTAAAATAAGCCACTATAAAAATCTCTAAAGCTGTCTTATTTCATTTAACAACTCTTTTCCAAGGGTTGTGCGGCTCTCCTGACTTCCCGCACAAGTGAAATCTGGAACACATCTTAAGGGAAACCCACCTACTCAGTTTAATTTTACCCTGCACTAGTCCTTTGCCAGAAAAGAAGAAGATGAATTGCTTGGGAACTAGTAGCTCACAGTGGATAAAGGAGCTAGAGACCATAAAGAAAGGACCATAAACTTTAAGAGGAAAAAGATATTCTAATTGATTTTAGTGTCAGAGTTCTTGCCAAACAAAATCTTATTTGGAAGGAAGATAAATGATTCTGAGAGAAGCAAAGTTGCTTGGTTGAGACAGGACTGGGGAAACCCTGCCTGCTAGCCCAGGCTCTATAACCTTCATGAAAATGCTCCTTAGACCCTCTGAACCACAACTGAAAACAATGTATTCACCCCCTTTATTTTCAAAGAATCTGAAGCCCAGACATGTATAAGAACTTACTCAAAAAAATAAAAACCTGATTTAAAAATGGGCAAAGGACCTAAACAGACATTTTTCTGAAGAGCACAGATGAATAGCAGGTGCATGAAAAGGTTCTCAGCATCACTAATCCTCAGGGAAATGCCCTTCAAATCTAAAATGAGATATTACCTCACACCTGTCAGAATGGCTATTATCGAAACACAAAAAATAACAAGTGTTGGCAAGGATTTGACGACAAGTGAACCATTGCTCACTATTGGTAGGAATGTAAACTAATATGGCCACTATGGAAAAATGTATGGCAGTTTCTACAAAAATTAAATTAAAACTACTGTATTATCCAACAATTCCACATCTGGGTATTTATACAAAAATGTTAACACTAATTTGAAATGATTATGCACACATCTGTTCATTGCAGCACTATTCACAATAGCTAAGATGTGGAAGCAACCTGTGCCTATCATTAGATGAATGGATAAAGAAGATATGGTACAGATATACAGTGGAAAATGACTTAGCTATAAAAAAAAAATCTTGCAATCTGTGATAACGAGGGTGGACCTAGAAAATATTATGCTAAGGGAAATAAGTTAGACAAAGAGAGACACATAATTTATGATTTCATTTATATGTTGAGTCTACAAAACAGAAATGGATTCATAGATGCAAAGAATGAACAGGTAGTTAACAGAGAGGAGAGAGTCGGGAGTGATGGATGAAATAGGTAAAGGGAGTTAGAGGCACAAAACTTCCACTTTAAAATAAATGAGCCATGGGGATATAATATACACAATAGAGAATGTAGTCAATAATATTGTAATAATTTTAAAAGGATAGATGATAACTAGATTTACCATAGTGATCATCACATACATAAATGCTGGACTACTATGTTGGACATCTGAAATTAATGTAACATTGTGTGTCAATTATAATTCAATAAAAAAGATAAAGTCAAAGTGAGAAAAAAGTGAAAAAAAGTCAGAATGAGAAGAGTGAGAAAAGAAACTTACTGGAGGTGACCCAGCTAGCTAATGGCTCAAACAGAAGTAGAACCCAATTATACTTCTCTTTTCACATTGCGTTTAAGTTGCAAACATGTCGGGGCATTCATCTGAGAGTATAGAGCCAAAGCAGAATGAGATTTCTTCTTCATCTTTGGATACCTTCAAAAAAGCTGCTCAAATCAACTATTACCTTTTCTAAATCTCTTTTCTCCTATTAATTGGTTTATTTGGAAATAAATAAAAATTAATTTTATAGAAATGGAATACTAGCTTAAATTTTTTTGCCATCCAATTTGTACTTTATTTTAACTGATTGTAAACAATTACATACCAAAGTCAGAAAGGCATGTTCTCTCACTTAGCGATTCTCTGCCTTAAAGTGCATTTAATGTACATAAATGGAAAGAGAGTGGTGGGAAAATGACATCTTGTCCCCATTTGTACGTTAGTGAGAAAATCAGATATAGCTATAATTTAGCCTTAATAAATCAGAACTCTTTTTCAAAGACTTGATGACTCCCCCATCAAATTCATTCTGCACTGTCTCCACAGCTGTTTGCAGCTTTGGGGAGGTCTATGTAGGAGAAAACGTTCAAAGGCTAGTTCTATGCCCTGCATCTACTGAGCACAGACACAACTCTTTTTTGACAGGCAGATTTTATAGTGGTTTATTTTGGTCCACTTTATTTCATTTTTTGGCACTAAAGCCTTAACTAGTGCCAAATCTGTTCTTCTCCTCCTATATGCTCTGTGTTTTCTTTAAAAACAGGAAGCTCATAGCTCTAAAAATTATTTGCTCTGTATGATTATAGCTAAGTAGTGTCTGGCAACCAACTGTGTTGGAATATTACACAGAGGAGGAACTGCAACGAACCATTTTCAACAAAAGAGAAGAAAATCTCTGAATGTGAGGTTTTTGTCTGTTTCGTTTGGTTGTCATTTTCAACTGGCTACCAAAGAGCCAAAGAGGTTTTCTCCTCTCAGTTCTACTACTGAGGTGCTTGGCATACAGTAGGCACTTAAAAAATGCTTCTTCAAGCTGAATGTCGTCAGATAAAAGTGAATTCATTGTAGTCCAGGAAACTATACCCAAGTTATGATCCAGCGTTACCCACAGGCTGCACATAGCATTTCCCAGGGATTCTAGGCAAAAGGGACAAAGTTTCCTTGTACAGTCTGTTGCATGTACAAAACATGGAAATAATTTGCAGTCAGGTCAAATGCCTTTGGAGAATGTGATTCATTGCACTGCTTATGACCTATACTGAATTTGAGTTTAGAGATCTTCATCTCAGTATGAAACTAGGTAGATTTATGGGTCTGTCCACACTGCAAAGTCCTTTGACGTCATCTCAACAGAAGTGTACTTGGTAGAGGGACTATTAAGGCACTAAGACTGCATTATACAAAATTAATTAGTCAAGTAAGGAATGTAACCATTTATTTCTGCATAAAATAAATATTCAAATAATTTATTTACTTGTCACTTTTAGAAAAAATATGGTTTAAATGATTTCACATACAGAAATAACTGCTGCCTAAGTGAAGAAAAGAATGAAACGAAGTTATGCTTAAAGGCCTTTCTGTTTTGTTTTTTCAATATCAATCTTTCTATAGCATAATATCAAATTTCACAGCATGATATGATTATATGTAACTATGTATGTATACATATATATATATGTATACATACAGATGTACATATTCTCAAAATATAAAGATAGGGATAAATAGGGATAAATATTGAAATAACTTACATGAATAAAGAGAAAAACAAGATAAACAAAATCCATAATATTTACCCATATGATTACTTACACTTCTAGTAATAAAAGTAAACTAAATATCAATCTAAACATATTCTGAGCAATCTTAAATACTCAAACTGTACAAAAAGAAAGAGAATAATGCAATAGGAAAGGAAAAGTGTTTAAGAAAAGGTTAGCATTAATATTTGTACCACATTTCAGGTCCACTAATGTCATAGTTTACTCTGAAGACAGTTTTTCATCTGATGGTGGTGGGGCTGGAATCTAGGGAGCACTATTTATGTAGGGACACACTGTAGTGCAGCTCTTTGTCATGAACAGGTAGCCACGTCCTTCTGGGATTGTCTGAAAGAAAGAGACTGAGCCATCAGGGGGCTCTTCAGAATAAGCTAGCGGTGACTCTTGAGTTAAATGAGGAGGAGACAGAAGAGGGCTCCCTGAAAGGAGATAGAGGGCATAACAGTTTGGTGACCTGGTAGGGACTTGAGAAAGATAGCAGGGATGGATTAGGGATTTTAGAAACATGATGCCTGATAGGTTAAATTGTTTCTAACTCAATGCAGTATGTTCCCTACATTAATTCCCAAACCAACAGAAAATGTCTGTAAGAATCTATTGGGGAAACTTGGGAAATAAAAGAGAAAGAGCTGTTAACTATTGTTTGGAGTGAGTTGTTGAGGGAAGGGAAAGACATAAAGCAGGATAAAGGGACACAGTTTATAATCACTCACATGTTTGTCTGTTCCTTGGAGTATCTTGGTCTATGCTAATAGACTGTGAGTGCCATTAAAACAGGGACCATTTCTGTCTTATTCAGTGATATGTCCTAATACCCAGGATCCAGGACAGTGTCTAATCCCTGCCAAGTCCTCAGGTGAAGTTGCTGAGTGGACAAAGGAATAAAAATTGATCAAGGAAAATGAGTTCAAGTTGAACAACCATGAGTAGCTCTCAGAAACACTGGAGAGGACAATGAACTTGCAGTTATAAAGAATGAAGAGATTGGTAAATTAAATTAATTTTGGAATGTTAAGGAAATAGTTAATTACTCCGGTTCCCCTCATTTGGGTGTACTGCGGTACAATCCTGACACTAGACTTAGCATCGAACTTCACAAGGTAAGGCTCAGTTCTCCACAGGACTGTCCCATCACCAGACGCCAGTTTCATTTTGGGGAACACCAAACAACCCCGACCACCTCTACTTCTGAGTGGCTGGCTTAAACATTTGATGTTTCTCAAGACACCGTCCAGTTTAATAATTCACTAGAACAACTCACAGAATTCAAGAAAAGTGTTATAGTTAAGATGGGTTGAATTATAAAGGATACGGATCCAGAGGACCAACCAAAAAAAGAATCACATAAGACAAAAAGTTAGTTAGGTCTTTCTGGTAAACGGCCTCCCATTCTGAAACTATCTGGAGGCTCAGCGTGAGTCATCTCATTAGGGTAACATGTATTCTTATCAATCAAACTTCACCAAATTATAAATAAATTCATGAAAACCTTCCTATATCCACTGAAAATTTTTTATTACTCTTAAAATTTAAATTTATTCATTATTGGTTCTATCTTTTTTAATCCCTGAATCTGCACACAATAAAAACCTGGGCCAGAAATATCTGGATAACATTGGGTTTTTTTATTTATTAACATCATGATGATGCTCTCTGCAAAGGGTTGAGTTACAAATTGATAAGTGGTAATCAGCAACGGTGCAGTACCATTAATGACTAGTGATAAGACTAAAATTAGCTCTATCGCCAGCTCTATGAGTCCCTTGAGCTTTTGGAGTCAAGAATACTGCCGTTTTAAAAACCACAGACATACATAGCTCTGTTACAAGAAAAGTCAAACAAGCAAAAAGCTTCCATAGGTTATGCAAAGAATTTAGGTTAAATCATTTTAGTAAAAAACTTCCCTTTCATATCTCTCCATCTGTAGTATCTGATCAGGATTCAGGAAGTTTTATCTTGTAGCAGTCCTCCTCTTTGGAATTTCAATAATTTCATAAAGACAAGCCAGCGCTCTCATCATCAATGAATTCATTCATTTACTCATTGAGCATCTACTGTATGTTAAGCACTGTACTAGGTTCTGAGAACACAGAAGTCATCAGAATAGACAAGATCTTTCCTCTCCTGGAGTTTTATTCTAGTGGTAGGCTGGAGGAGGCAGAAGATATAAAGCAAACACATTACTAACCAAGAAAGGTATTGACTGTGAAGAGTGCGGTTGGAGGGAATAACTAGGGGAGGGCACAGTAACTGAAGAAAGCACTTTAGAAGTTAAACCAGGGAACATCTCTCTGAGGGGGTGACATTTGAAGTCAGACTCAAAGGCAAAGGAGGTCAAAAGTCATTGCAGTCATAAGTAAGAGCTCCAGCCCAGAGAAGGAAAGGGGCCTGATGGAAGTTCAGTCAGAGTGATGGGTGGTGGGGACAGAGGCTGGGGCCGTCTGCAGTGGCAGATCAATCAGGGTCTTGTTGGCCATGGCAATAAACTTGGATTTTATTCTGGATACAAGGGGAACTCACTGGAAGATCTTCTTTTAAATGCCCTGGTAACATGATCTCATTTCCTTTTATAAAAGATTACTCCAGCTTCACTAAACAGAATAATGGAAGGAGGGGAGAAGAATGTAAGGAGGGTATCAGTTAGGAATCAGCTTTATAACACAGATACGTTCTAAAGATCTGCTAGCAGAAACCTATGTTCTTTATATGTAGAACCTTGAGAGCAAGAATGAATTATCTAATTTTATAGAAGCAAAGTGAAATATCAGCATCAGAGAGAGAAGAGAACAAATCTAAGAACTTACTTCATTGAGATACTTGAAAAAAGAAAAAAAAATTCCTGATAACAGTGCCCCCCTCCACAATTGCCTGAGGCAGTGAAATGACGTGGCTTTTACAGCAAAGGTCTAAAAATTTTCACTTTCATGCCCACATTTTGTGGTAACATTTAGGCATGGAGGAAAAGCAGAAACAAACAAAAAACATGGTACCAGGAACTGACAGTCAAACTATATATATATTATGTAATTTAGTGATGATAATTGCTATCATATGAGAAAAACATCACTTAGCTGTTCTATGTACAACAGGTAAAGGTTTACAAGTACCATTAAATGTGATTTTTAAGCTCTGTGAGTTCAAGCTTTCTCAGTAGAAATATGTCAGATTTTACAAAGGATGGAATGGAATTACAAGGTTTCATGTGCAGAAATTTGTTTTACAAGCAGCTCTGTAGTGGAAACTTACTCTGAGGATAATTTTAGTTCCAGAGACAAGTGTTTCACCTATGGTCTCCCTCCTCTTTCTAAAAATATTCACTATGTACATGGTAAATCTTTACAAATTCAAACTACTTAAGATTAAATCCTGTCTGAATTAACAGGCTCATAGTCAGAAAAATGAGATTGAGTTCATTTATAACTTTAGTTATCATCAATTGTCTTTACTAAAATATGCTATGGGGAAAATAGTAATGTTTAGAAAAAAACGTTCTCTAGCTTTATAATATCATTCCCTTTTTAGAACATTAATGAGAATAGACATTTAAAATTTCTATTAAATCTTTTCAAAAGATTATGATTCATTCAAGAAACATCTAATTAATGTACTTGGTAAGGTATTTTGCTAATTTCCAAAGAATGTTTCCAAAGGATAGTATAAAGAAAGTATAGTATAAAGAAAGTATATATACTTTCTTTTAATGCTTTAAACTTCTGTGTTACTCATTCTCTCTCTTTCTCTCTTGCTCACTCTCTTCCTGCATGTATCTCTGTGTGTGTATTCATTTCTTCACCTTTATCCTCCTGCCCTCCCTCTTCTGTTTATCCTGTTGACTATTTACAGATATCCAGAGGAACAAAATTGGCTCTTTAATTAAAAGGGGAAAAACAATTTTTAAAAGGTGCCTTTGTGGGAAAATGCTTTTCAGAAATGAAGCATCAGGGGCTTTGGCTGTGGCCTCTGTGCTGTTTTTCCGACTGTTTTGGTATTTTAGTGACCGTAAAGAAATGACCCTTAAAGTTGCCGTGTCAGGCTGGTAATAAAGTGACATCTTGGGAAAACCAAACTCTTTTCTTTCTCTGCACTTTTTTTTCCTCCTGTAATTAGACTTGCCATCATCGGGGACTGTCTTTGTTATTACTAGCATCCCTCCCACCTCTGCCCAGGGACAGCAACAGCTAAGTGAAGGCATCCCCTTATGTACCAGGTGGAGGATTTAGACACACACTGCATTCACAACGGCTGCATTTTTCCTTTGTTAACCCCAGTATCTTTGGGAATTCTTGGCTTTATTTGCAGGGGCCCTGCTTGGCATCCTTCTCCCTTGTGTTCCCTCACAATGTTCTATTATTTGTTATGAAAACCATTAAAAAAAAAAAAAAAAAAAAAAAGACAGTCGCTGCACTGGCCTTTCAAATTCCCAGCCTGCAGAATGCTTTTCTGGAATTGGTCACCAGCCAGGACCATCACTGAGGAGGAACATGTGGTTGCCACTTGTGTGTAGCGCTCGTTTACCTGAATCTGGTAGTTTGAATTGAATGCATTGATGTCACTCTCCCAAGTGAATGAACCCCACGGGGATTGTGGAGAGGATGAAGATAGATTTTATCAAGCCGAGGACCCCACATTTTCTTCTCAAATCATCAGCAGACTCACCTTCTGCTGTGCCCGCCAGTACCAGGGAAAATATAACTAATTAGTGCACTCCTTATATTTATTTTCTTCAAGGGCCTGTCTGTTCCCTGTATCTTCTGCTGGGTTCTGATCAGATGCCATCAAATAAGAGAAGTCATCTATGCTGTTTCCTTTCTGAGAGAAATTTATAAAGACTATGATTTAAACATCTGTAGTTCATAGCCCCCATCTGCTGTTAAATGGCCAAGTGTTAACTAAGCATTTTCAAAAAATATAGTCATGAATTCACTCATTTAAAAATTTTATTGAGTGACTATTATATGATGAAACCTGATTAAGGCAAAGAAAATATAATCCTTGTTTCTACTATGGAGAGTATAATTTGGTAGAAGAGTATAGTCAGTCTTTTTCTACGTATATTTTTATTTACATTCATATATGTATTTATATAGAGACAATCAAATATGATTTCATATAAGGATAAGTGCAATGGAAGAAAGAAAGTAATTGAGTGTGAAAGGGAAAGATTGATCATCTGGAAGATGCCATTTAAGACAGAAGTACAGCTATTTGGGGATATATTCAGAGCATACATTTGCCCCTTCAAAGTTTATAATCAATACTCTCTATATTCAGGATGGGGGATATCAGTGGAGACAATGTTTCCAATGAAAATGAAATAAATTGTGTTCAGAACAGTTCTGACACATTAAAATGCTTCATAAATATTTGCTGGGATAGACTCTTGGCATCCAGTTTTCAGTTGTTCCAACAAACATTTGTAGTTATGAATAGTAAGAATATCAGTTTCTACATGTTTATATTTAGTTTAACATTCACAGCAACACTAAAAGGGAGTGGCTATTATCACCATTTTAAAAGATGTGGAAATTGCAGATTAGGGACTTTTTAGAAACTTGCTAAGGGTCACAGACATAGAAAGAGTAGACCTGAAATGGAAATTCAAGTTAGTAGACTCTTTACTAACTCCATCCTTTGGCACTAGCTTACTGTGAGCTGAGCTCAAAGGTGAACAAAGGTGCCTAATACAGAGTTGCCAGCCTCAGTAAACTACCCTGCTGACACTTGAAGGTGCTCATAAGGGTCCCCATTTAACAGATGAAAAAGCTAAAGTTCAGACAGAAGTGACTTGACCAAGGGTCACAGCTGGGGCTTGAACCCAGTATTATTTGTTTTTGTCACCTCTTTCCCCACGTTAAGTCTCCGAGGCAGCTAAAGTAAAGAACCACTGGGATAAGGGAAACAACATTCTCATTGCCTCAGAGGAGACATTTCACAGCAAGATGACTGCATCAACTAATGTGCTTTGGTTAGAGGCATCCAAATCAGACTCTCATTGGATTTAAGTTAAAAGAGCAGGAAGGGAGGTTACTGGAACTCTAGTGAGACAGCTCTCAACTTGGAAAGAGTTGCTGAGACTCAAAGTTCCAGGAAGATGGAAAGCGGGTGGAGACCTCTGCGGTGGACCTGTGGACCTTCTCTCTGGGCGCCCCCTTCTGGTGACTCAGCTGATTCTCTCCTTCTGTGTGTGCTCGCAAGTCACTTCCGTCATGTTTAACCCTTTGTGACCCTTTGGATGCAAAGCCGACCAGGCTCCTCTGTCCATGGGACTCTCCAGGCGAGAATACTCGAGCGGTTTGCCATGCCCTCCTCCAGAGGATCTTCCTGACTCAGAGATCGAACCCGAGTTTCTTACATCTCCTGCATTGGCAAGCGGGTTCTTTACCACTAGTGCCACCTGGGTATATTCCTGTTTAAATTGAGCTTCTCCAGAAAGAGACTCAGATGGAGCCAGTGAGATTAGATTCTTTGTCTGGAACCCAAAGGTGCAGATACAGCTACCTGATGAAAGAGGTGTAGTTTTCATATTGAGGAAAAAACTAAAAGACTACTGCATAGATCGTTGCTAAACTCACATTTTACACATAAAGCAACTAAGGTTCAAGATGTGTAAGTGACTTTTTTTCCCCCCCAAGGTCACCTAGTTCTTGTTCTGAAGAAGCTGCAATTAAGAAAAATCTTCTTTGTTCTCAGAATGTCAGGTCTCTCCTTTTTACCTTAATCACATCTCTTATGGGTCTTTACCCTTCCTCATTGAAACCTGTACATTATAAATGATCAGGCAGTTAGAGCTTAGGGTAACTAAAATGTTGCTGGATATATGTGTAGTATAAACACTCATTTTCAAGTGTATACACAAGGTTCTAATCCCTGTAAAATACATCCTAGAAACTTCTGAATAGAGGAAATGCATTTTCTGATCAAATGGTTCTCTCCCCAATTTTTAGACTTCAACATCAATTCACAGTTCATCTTTTTCTAGTGAGCTTCTTAGGGTATTATTTCAGAAACATCTTCTAAGACCTATGCCTGACATTTTTTATGAATGCCATCTTAAGAAATTATGTAGGCTTTCTTAATATTACACAAAATTTCACTGACAAAGATACTGATCTTTATTTAATAAGCTTCTGAGTAATGAGCATAGATACTCTCTAGCAACTTTTTGAATCCCTGTCATATGACATACATCTGTCAGTATAAAAAAGACTTAATTCAATTTTATATGTATGTTTATTAAGACTGGGTCCAAAATACAATTTTTTTCTGGAAAAAACTAAAACATGCTGTGACTATACTAACCTTCCCAGGTAAACCCCAAATTGCCCTTTGCCCCATCTAAGCAGATCAGATTTGTGCTAAACTTACCACAGTTGGAAGTCACTGTATTTGAGCTTATTTTACCATTTCCACTAGCTAATAGAAAAATTCAAAACTTAAGTTCAAAGTGCTTGGAAGAGTCTGCAGAGAGTTCAGAACCTTACAAGACCTGAGCCTGAACCCATTTCTTTAACATTCACAATGGATGCTGATAGCCCTCTGGGAATTAATCTCACAATCAGACTATAAGGAAGATCGAGGATAAGAGTGATGAAGTTAGGGAAGAGACGTGAAGAAGATATTTCTTTCAAGTTCAAAAAGAAAAATAATTCAGAACATCAATCTCAGTAGCCTAGGCTGACAGATGATGTTTTAAAAAAATAACCATCAACAGCAGGGAAATAGTTTCTTTAATTGTACAATCACTTTTGGAGCTATTTGGAGTTGTCTGCATAAACTCTTTTCGAATACAAACACACATACATACCCACACACATTTATTGAGAGCAAATACCCATTGCCAAAGTTAATGGAGTGAAATACAGCTGAAGTGGGACTTGGAGAGCAGCAGGGGAGGAATTGTGGAAGCCAAGTTAACTGCTCTAATACAGACTAACCTTTTTTTTGTCTTTTCCAGCCAGACCATGTATTATAGCACATAGTGTAGGATAGGGATGCTCTCTGTAGTAAATGCATTGCATAGGATAAAGGATCAGCAAAATACTACGGGTGAGATGTTCTTTACTTCTTTCAGTTCAGAAACTTTTGCCATCTACTTCTTGGTGTACTAATATCTGCAAAATTTTGGGCATTCTGATTACTTTGTACTTGTCAAAACATAATCCTAGAGTTGTGCTTGGAGCTGAGAGATTCCAGTATGAGAATCATGTCAAAAAATGAGAGGATGTCACAAAATCAGCCACTACCATGATGAAGGAGCTAAAGGGATTGATTTATGAGAATGGATTAAAACAACTTAATAGAGTGGCCAAATCATGACCTACCTCCATAGGACTGTCATACACTTTGAAGTTAGAAGGGACTTTTTAAGCAGAAAATTTCAAGGACTCAATAGGTCATGAAAGGGAGAAAAGAAAAGATCTTCACCTAGCTGGTAAGCTGTGTATAGACCAGGGCCCTTGAGCAAGTCAAGATTTAAGCTCACTCTCCTCAAAGTGATTCAGTGAAAAAGTGTCTCCTCTGAAGTAAAAGACACAATTCTGGAAAAATGTGTTCATTTTCAATGGATGAATGTCCTCCAGAGAACCATGTGAGAGGGGGCAAAATGAGATGAGTTGATACTTCTTTCTCAACTCTAGTGTTTATGATTCTGTCATTTTTTTGAGTCATTATTTTTGTCTCTTTTCAAATTCATTATGAAGATAAAAGGTCTTTAATTTTAGTGCCAACATGTGCCTTCAGAATCCAAAGCACCTCTCTCTGACAGTCTGTTTATGGACTCATCAAAATGATTATTTCAGCTACTTAGGAAGTACGGTAATGGTAATTTTTGCATCCTAATAAAGTGGTTCCCACAAAGAGACCAAAATTTGAAACATAATTTCCTTTCTTGATGAAAATATGAAACTTGTCATTTAATGATGTTAATTCCATGCAGGATTTTTGCCATAAGGAAAAAGCACCATGGCACATGTAAACCTGCAATACTTCCCTCTTCTCTAAACCCTATTTTTGTGATTACTGTTATTATAAGGAATAAAGATATACTACCTACTGATCAGCAATAGCAAAAGTAATACTTTTTCTAATTAAAGCCTGTATCAGCATAATTCCAGTAAAACAAGGAAAGTACAGAAAAAGACAGGAGCAACACATAGGGGATTGGCTTTTGAATCACTGGTCTTGAACAATCTTCTGCCACTGATTTACTGCATTGTTTAATCACACAACTTGATCTCAGTGTGCCTTTGATTTTTCTGAAGAGCAAAGAAGAAAAGAGGCAGCAGCAGTAACAGCCACTGCCAGCTCAGGAGACATGATTGACCTTTGCCTCTGGGACTTCCTGAGGCAAAGATCTTTCCAATAAGTGCTTTGAGCTGGTAAAGATAATTTAAAAAAAAAAATTTTTTTTTTTAAATTTTTCTGGTTTTCATACACGTCCATGGATGTAGTAGACACTCAATAAATGCTAAATGGAACTAAAATGCTAAATGATTCTAAACAGTTTAGAATATACATGTTTGATAGTTTAACCTTACTGACACAGAATGATATTCTTGGAACAGAACACTAATTATGATTATTTTTCCTAAAGTAAGAATTATATTTGAATTACAAAACTCTGGTATTTACCAAACAGAAACATAATAAACATTGTTTTAGGTGAAAGGCTGTGGGAAATGAGTAGAGAACAATCACTGAGAGTCTGGGCTCTGTGCTTGGTCAACACCGGGCAGAAAGGGATATTCCAGTAATAATGTGCTCCTCGGTCAGTCACGTCCATCCCTTTGCAACTCTTTGGACTGTAACCTGCCATGGGATTTTTCAGGCAAGAAAACTGGAGTGGGGTGCCATTTTCCTCTCCAGGGAATCTTCCTGTCCCAGAGATCAAAGCAGTGTCTCCTGCATGCGGATGGATTCTTTACCGGATGAGCCATCAGGGAAGCACAAAAAGGAGTAAAGGGAGGGTGATGAAACGTCTGATTCCAGAAGGTATCTGATGCGGTTCAGGTCACCGGATGCTGAAAATGAGGCTGTGGGGGGCGGGGGGGAACTTCAGCAAAAGAATAAATGCTGCCACTTACCGCCTTCTCCAGAAATAGAAGCAGAGAGGCAGGAATGGGAACTGAATCTCACTTGAAGAAAATTATTTACTTATGGAGATGCCAGTTCCATGCATGGCATGGAAGTCAGGAAGATCCTCTAGAGAAGGAAATGGCAAACCACTCCAGTATCCTTGCCTGGAAAATCCTTTGGACAGAGAAACCTGGTGGGTTGCAAAGAGTCGGACTTGCCTTAGCAACCAAACAATTCATATGAACTTCCACAGGGGGGCCTTTTGAAAACCTGACTAACCAAGCTGGGGATCCTAGTCAAGGCTGATAACCCCCTCAGAAACTCCTTCTATAAGAGTGACCTGTAAACACGGATACACATGCCAAGTGAACTGGAGGAGCAGAAACAGACCTTGCCTCTAGAAAGCAGATGACTAAGATGTTATTTAACTGGAGGGAGGTAGATTTCACATTTGTGGATTGTTTTAGTTTTCTCCCTTATGTTGGATTTTAAATATAACTTCAGTATCTGGGGGAAAAATTCAAAGTATCTTTTAAAATATTACACTCCTTCTTTGTAACATCATTTTGCCTAATATTAAAAAATTTAAAGAATTGTTTTAATTTTGCATTTAAATTTCTAAGAAAACAATGTCTTACATATTTTAACATTTATTTAAAGTCTAATACATTTTTTTCTTGCTCTGAAATTAATCTTGAGTTTTTTCTAAGTAGATGGCTCATTTTTATGATTTTGTTTTTGAATTCGTTTTCAAAATCTTGTGAAAATAAAGTTGTTCTCTTCACTGTAGCATTTTGTGATGTCATGGTTTATTGTTGATCTATACGAGTTTGAGTGACCCTCTCAGTAAGAGTTCAACTAAAGGCAAATGAATCATCAGAGATCTGGCTTGCAATGGGACACAATAATTTTATTTTACTTATATTAAAAATGGAAAAGAAAATCAATTTTTTCGTGCAAAGATAACATAACAGCCAGTCTTTAAGGAAGAATAGAATGTCGCTTAAATACCCTCTTCTTTGTATTCTCTAATGAGCACTACCCTCAGGAACTAGAACATAAGAAGTTGACGATCCAAATATGTCATCTTCTGATAGAAATAATTTAGAGTTTTTTTTTCACAGCTTGTCATAATATTGGACAATGTGAGCAAAAAGAAATAATTTACATTATGAAAAACTCGACAAACAAATCCTGTAGATAATATATGCTGAAGAGCAGTGTGTAGCTCTAGCAGGATATTGCTTGGAGAGATTTTGTTTAAAACATTTATTGGAGGCATATATTACAGTATATCATTTACTGGCTGGAAGCCATGCAATATGTGTCCTTACAAAAAAAAATTACCTTGTAATATGAGCCCCTCCAAGGCATAATTATATAATAAAGTTCTTATTGGGAAAACTGGAAGTAGGCCAAGCCTTGTCCAAATATAGTGAATGTCAGAGCCAAATTTATTATCCTTAGCTATTAACAGGAGAAGGCAGGTTTTGTTTACCAAGCCTAATTCTCTCCTAATTACAGCCACTATAAAATAATTACTATCCATGGGATAACAACACAAGACAGAGTGACTAACAGAAGAAACTGCAGGGGTTAGAAAACAGAGTGCAATTCTGTGTCATTTTGAACAGCTTGTGTACTGCCATGAACAAATTAACGGACTTCATTAAGGAATTATGTTTTAAGAGTGGCTTTGCAGTGAAGCAGTAAAGCAATTAATGCATCTTACTTGGTCCTAGATCTGAGTTGTAGTGCAGTTTGAGACAGCAACTAAATTTTTTTTTTAATTTTGATGTATCAGGTTTAATAGGATACAACCACATTACTGGGCAAGATGGTTAATGAGTGTAGAGAAAAAGACTCTATTTTGAACAAATGATATCCAGCCTCTGCTAACTTGTTCTGTCTTTATGAGCAGATTTCTTACTGTGGCGATTTTAATAATCTACTGAAGACAAATGCCAACTTTTATCTAATTCCATTTCACAACTTACCCTTATGTCCTAAACTCTGTTGGATTGTACTTTTGATGAAAGGTATAGTTTTCAGAAAGGGAAGAATATTCGGTATATCTATTTGAGCCACAAAACTGGGAACTTGAAATATTATTTCAATATTTCATATTTGCTTTCCACACAAATCAAAACGGAATATTATCCAGTTGAAACATGATGCTTCATTAAATTCTCAGTGTTTCCCATTCCCACATTCCCTAACCTCTTCCATCTCATCACAGAGCCCCAGAGGTGTAAAGAAACCTTGCTGCAGATCTTTGTACCCTGAAAACACACGCACCAGAATCAACCACTCTTCTTACTACTTTTGCACAATGGCAAGGGTGAAAGGTCAAGTTGTGCCTCTTGCCGCTTCTCTCTCTTCTCTCGCTCTACATGCCAGCACCCTCCCAACCCCACCCCTCTCTGTAAAGGGTCACTTCTTACTGCAGTAGGAAAAACGCTCCTGTTTTGGTGACTTGGTGAAAACGTACAAACTCAGCACACTTGGGGAGTCTGTTTTAGATACTCCTTTTAATAGGCCTCCAGATGGCCACATAAAAGTAAAAGGATTATTATAGCAACTCCCAACCGGGCCATTAGAGATAAAGGTGGACCAGAGTTTCCTTTAAAATCACTTTTTTTTTTTTTTGAGGAATATATGATCTGATCACACACACAAAATTCTTGATATAAAAGTAGGAGAAGTTCTAAATCCAGAAATTCCTTTCTGTATTATATTTGTCTTCACAATGTTATTTATGCAAATAAAGTTACTCAATTTGAACGTTAAAAGACCAAAATGTAATTTCAATTTTTTCTAGCAATGCTGTGGCAAGCTTTAGCTTTTTTTTTTTAATTCAGATAAGTTTTTTGTTTTTTTTTTCCCTCTCCTTTTTGTTCTCCAGACACTGAATGTTTCTACAGAGTATGAAAGTTAAGAACGGAATAGGCAATCAAGACATTCAGAAAAAAACATTTCATGTGGAAAAACAAAATGTCCTATCTCAAATATATGCATGCATGCATGCTAAGTCACTTCGGTCGTGTCTGACTCTGCAATCCTACGTACTATAACCCACCAGGCTCCTCTATCCATGAAATTCTCCAGGCAAGAATACTGGAGTGGGTTGCGGGGCCCTCCTCCAGACGATCTTCCTGACCCAAGGATCAAACTCTCTGTCTCTTATGTTTCCTGCAATTGGCAGGTGGGTTTGGTGGCTCAGTTGGTACAGAATACACAGGCAACATGGGAGACCTGGGTTTGAGTCCTGGGTTGGGAAGATCCCCTGGAGAAGAGAGCGGCTACAGTATTCTGTCCTGGAGAATTCCACGGACAGAGGACCCTGGCGAGCTACAGTCCGTGGCGTCCCAAAGAGTCAGACACGACTGAGCAACTTTCACTTTTTTCTTTACCACTCGTGCCACCAAAGCATTCGACTCTTTGGGATCCCGTGGACTGTAATCCACCAGGCTCCTCTGTCCATAGAATTCTCCAGGCAAGAATACTTGAGTGGCTTGCCATTCCCTTCTCCAGGGGTCTTCCCAACCCAGAGATCAACCTACGTCTAAGCAGACACATGGTATCACTTAAAAACTAGGCAAGTTTTTCTTCATCCAGCCCCATTAGATAATTAACATGAATCCATTCCTCTCAGGTTCTAGAGTTAGTTTGTTGGTTTGCCTTAGTTTAAGTTGTTGAAATTGATTGAAATTGGCATTTCATCTTTTCTATTCTGTCCTTGAGAATTTTAATGCAAAATTGGAAGAGACAGTATTGAGAATTACTAGCTCACTCCCATTCTGAACTGGAAGTTTCCTTTATCATTTTCATTATTATTATTATTAAATATTTCAAACACAGAAAAATATAGAGAATAATAAAGACTCATATATTCACTAAAAACTTAAGAAATATTAATGATTATAAAAAGTTAATTTTTTTCATAATAAAATGTTACACAATTGAAAAACCCCTTTCTACCTTTTCCTGATGTCATGAAGCCCTTTCATATCATTTTCCCGTCCTTACCAATGGTAAAAAGGCCATTATTTTAAATTTGTGTGTAACTTTAACATCCATGTTTTTACATGTTCACTACATATGTATATATTCAACAGTAATATACTAGTCAATGACTTTTATTTACATAATGTAAATTTTTCTCTGCTACTTGCTTTTACACTCATCTTTGTTTTCAAGATTTATCTATGTTGATGTATGTAGGATTGACTCATTTATTTTAATTGCTATATAGACTTGTGACTATATACGACACAGTTCACAGATGCATTGTCCAGCAGAGAACAAGGCTGCCTACATGGAGCCATTTAGTGAATGAAGGAGAAGATTCCTTTCCTTTCTGATTTGTGATGCTTTGGTTTTGATACTAAATAGCCTTCTTGTTGTTTAAAAGCACTTTATGTTATATTATGTTAAAAACACAAATTTATAGACAGTGAAAACACAATAAGCCTCTGTAGTAATTCATACCCCACTAATGGAAGAACTTATCACCTGGCAGTTGGGATATGTGTAGGTAGGAGAGACACGATGATGGGAAGTGAAGTCGGGGGAAAAAAGCTAACTTCTGTCATAGGCCACAAAGTAATGGCTAGAGCTACCAGAAAGTCTTTTCATAATAACTGAAGAAGCTAGTCCAGAAAATTTTAAAGCGTATAATCCAGATTCAATTAATATTCAAAAGACAATGCCACGACATGGTGGATGGTAAAGGATATGTCAATGAATGTTGTCATTGACTCACAGGTACTTAAAGACTCCAAATTATGCGTTAACCTGATACGACTTAATGGTCCTGCCATCTCCTTGCATTAACTTCCGTGTTATATTATAACTTGTGTGATATGTGAGGTCAGTCCAAGCATTTATAGGCTCTCTTGTGTCTCTATTTTAGTCTCCTTACCCAGTTTTAAAGACCATAAAATTCCATCTTAAAAGTAAGCACAATTATAAATTTAAAATGTTACAATGCTATCAGATGTGTGAGTGAGTGAAAGTTGCTCAGTCATGTCCTACTCTTTGCAACACCATGAATTCTAGCACACCAGGCTCCTCTGCCCATGGAATTTTCCAGGCAAGAATATTGGAGTGGGTTGCCATTCCCTTCTCCAGGGGATTTTTCTCTCCCATAGATTGAAGCCCGGTCTCCTGCATTGCAGGCAGATTCTTTACCGTCTGAGCCACAAAGCAAGCCTGTCTAACAAAGGCAAAGATTGTTGACTCAAGGTCACTAATATCCACTTACCAGACATCATGTGTGGCATGTTGCACATCGTGGCATCATTTAATGGGAAGTGAGTACAGCAGCCTTAATGCCATTATTAGTGACCTCTCTTCTTAGGTATTATAATCTTTCTATACACGTGTTCACTATGGTCAGCCTATACACAAATATCTTAAACATTCAACTTTGGAGCCCAGTTCAAAGAACATGGGGTAAAGACATTCTTGGAGAAATTTCTTTCCCCACCAACCTGCAACAGGATCCCAAATTCCTATTATTTGGAATTAATTTGTCTTGAGCCATTTGTCTAGAAGAGTTCAGAATGTGAGATAAATATGAAAAAGCAAAATGACACATTAAGCTTTTCTCCTTCATTAAGACCTGATAAGGGATATGTTCATGAGTTATTAGCTAGTAATCTTACAATATCTTGGAAGTGAGGTGGAGGGAATATTTCATTGCCATGTCATTATGGACACAGAGAAGAGAAGTCTATATTTGCAAGAAGCTGTCTGGGGGGTTATGAAGTAAAGAATAGGGCACCAAGGAAAGCACCAAACAGTGACTTTTGGAGGTTGAGAACAAGGATACTAAGAGTTGAGAAAAATAAGAAAAGAACACTGAAGAACAAATGTGTGTGTGTTTTGGAGATGTGTACCTGAAAGACAACTACTTCAGGATCTTGCCCTTGGCTAAGACTTTCCATGCACAACTAAATCTTGTTCCCTGTGTTATACACATATTATTTTGTCTTTAATTTAAAATGACAAAAAAATTCCTTAATACTCTAGGACATACTCTGTAAGCTAACAGCTCATAGCCCTGTACAAGTTTTTTTTTTCCTTTGCATCTTTCTTTTTTTAACATTTTCTTTTATTTTCTGTTTTGTGGCAATTGAAGGAAATAGTCATACAAGTTTAAAATGCAGATACTGCAGAATTGTTTTACTTGGTGGAATTTTGTTTGCCCAGATTATGCTTCAGGCAAACATCAAGCACTTTTATATTTGAGTAGGAATTAACTAAAAGTATTTGCTTCACAAACAAAATGCACTCACCCATTTGCTTGCAGTCATACTTGAAGCTCAGCTTGAATCAGACATTTTTACATAAAAAGTGATAGTCAACATCTCAATAATTCTGATACATGCAGCTACTTCCTACATGCCTTTGAGATATCAGCTAAACTTGAGATTAAAACCAGTTTCCCCCAAGATATACATCACTTCTGCAGCTGACCTTGGCTGAACGCTTATCAAATTCCAGCCACTAGGAGGCAGTATTGTGCAGTAGTTAAAGTCGCGTTTAGGCTAGTCAAGGGTTCAAGTTTGACTCTACCTAATTGTGGATGAGTTAACCTTCTTAAGCTTCATTTTTCTTATGTTGAAAAATGTTACAAGACCCATTTCTATTTTATGCTTATCTGAAGATTAAATGAGATAACGTGGGTCAAGTGCTTAGCTTATGCCTGATGTTCATAAAACCCCATAAATCTTATCTGTAGGCAAAAGCATGTAACATATGGATCTATTCGAACCTACTGATGCTTTTCTCCCTTCCTTATAGTTTTGCTAACCTCACATGTTCCTCTCTTAGAAATGAGAGTCATAAATCCGGATTCAGAGGAAAAGTTAATTTTATGGGGAGAATCTTTGATATTAAGCTAAGGTCCCCAACAGCAATGCCTCTCCCACTGCCACTCTTATCTGAGCACTGCTCAATAGCTTCAGCACTTCCTTTTTCATTATTTCCTCTGTTATCTTACACACCAATGTCTTCTTCAATAACAACTACACTAGCCACTGAATACTATGGGTATTTATCCTGTTCGTAAGAGCATGATGCTGTTTAGATATAAGTAACAGAGTCTAGTGTATCACTTAATGGACCTTGATACTGCCAGAATAGTCTTTATATTTATATCCCCAAATTTGTTTATTTATTTATATCCTCAAATTATATTATTAATCAGTTCAGTTCAGTTCAGTTGCTCAGGCGTGTCCAACTCTTTGCGACCCCATGAACTGCAGCACACCAGGTCTCCCTGTCCATCACCAACTCCTGGAGTCCACCCAAACCCATGTCCATCGAGTCGGTGATGCCATTCAGCCATCTCATCCTCCGTCATCCCCTTTTCCTCCTGCCCCCAATCCTTCCCAGCATTAGGGTCTTTTCCAATGAGTCAACTCATAATTATTAATAATTAAACTCAAATTATTAACCTCTTCAGCTTAATTATCCAGACTAACAAGTGTGTATTTCACTAAAGAATATTTGGTAAATATATCAGTTTGTCTACATAACTACATAGAAAAGTCTATTCTTAACATTGCATTAACATTCAGAGACCACACAGTATTTTATGGTTCATGAGATAGAGAATACTTTCAAAGAAAGCCACTGTCTCTGACATATGTAGAACCTTAATTGTGGAATCAACAATTGACCCTGTATACAGCATGTTCACTGATTTTAATTTCATTTCTCACGTCCAGCCTTTAACAAGATGTTCTGATGACTTCATTCACAAATTATTTTCCAATTCTCATCAATCATTCACTCTAAATATAAAGTAGCTGATAGACTCTTTAGCATCTAGACCAGTTTCACTATATCTTTATCTCTTCAAAGAGAAATTCATGGTAGTTCAAAATTCATATTTAGGAGTAAAGTCCTCTCTCGTCCTTCAGAGTTTTGACACTTTTTCAGTTTGTTAGTATATGATGAGCCTATATAGACTCACAAGAGCATCACTGATCATCGGATTCTTCCCAAGCTCAATCCCGTGGTGAATTCATCATGAAATGTATTGTGTGTTCTACAGTCATTTCACTAGCAGATGAAGGGTTCTGTGCTCATCCCTAACGTTTCTGGGCAGAAATTCAGAAGCAGAACTCTGGCCTGTTAAGAGGCACAGCTGCACCCTGCAGGTAGAATGAAAAGGTCCTGGATGAGGTCTTGAATGCGTGTCCTTACATGCTTCACACTGCAACCTAATGTGCAGTTGCAGACCACCCCACCCGAGATAATAAATGAGAAATTCTCAGGGCTGTTGAGCACTTTGCAAATTTTCACAGTAGATCAGCACAAACTTAGTTAGCACAGGTGTTCACATAATTGTGATTCATGGGAAAAATTTTCAGTGCTCAATAGCCCTCATACTCTTTTCCCTCCTAGGTGCTAGTTGAGTGTTAGTATATTGTGGGGAAATGTGCCATGATGTTGGGCTCCACTGGTGCTTGGCTAAAGGGTGCTGGACTTGAAAAAGAACTGCTAAATGTGTCCCATTCTCTTGGTCCATTTACTTAAGTTTCCAAAACTGGAAGATAATATGATTCCAATAGAAACCAAGTCCAACATCTTAAAAAACAAACAAACCAAAAAATAAAAAATAAAAATAAAACCTCTTCTGGATAATATTAATGCATTTTTTTAGGTTATTCAGAAATCATTAAATCCAAAACAATGTAAAGATGGCGTTCCTCATTTTTCTTGCATTGTAGCTGTTATTTTCTGGGGAATTGTGCTCAGGGCCACCTAATTGGCAGCTCTGCTCATTTCTTAAGGTTGGCCACCATTTGGACTAAGACTCAAAGGTAATCATTTTGAATTAGTAGGACAGTTCACTATGCAGTCAGCCCATAGTATTAGCCTTAGATTTTTTTTTACTTACAGAGTGAAACAAAACTATATAATATAAAATTTGCATAACTTTTGATGTAATGAAGTCAGTAGCTTGGATATTTTTAAAAGCCTGATCATATAATTAACTAATACTGATTAAGCCCTTCCATTGTGCTTGATTCTATTGTAAACATCCCAAATCTAAAGAAAAAGAAAAAAACATTTGCTTGTGATCTGTATATGATCTACATATGGCTACTTTATGTTTTTTTTTTTCAAACAAAATTAAAAGAATTTCAAATGTATGTACCTCTCTTCATTGGAAATTGATTTAAACTGCATTCCCAATAATCAACTCAGGTGTGTCTGCTGCTGATTCCTAAGTCCCTGCCTAAGTAAAAAAGTGTCCTCACAGTTTATCCATAATTTTCCCCTAAGGAAAGCAATCAAACAGATAATATTTTAGAATTACCTTTAAATTTATGCTTATTTCTTTCAAATGCTTGATGTATAAGTCTATGCTGATTTGAATGAATTATAGACTTTTCCATCTCCTTCTCAAGAGCAAAAATATACTTCCATAAATTATTTCAAGTAATCATACACCTAAGCATAGATGGAAAAGTCCTCAGTAGTCCTTATGGTACCTCAAAACAAGAACCTATTTGGTACCATTGCAACGAAGGGCCTGGGTCTCTTTCTTGATCCTGAAATGCCTTCTGGAAAGTGGATGCTTCTCCTCCTTTGGTTTTTTTGTGCTTGTTATTTGTTTTGCTTTTATTTTTGTTTGTGCTATGCAATATGTGGGATCTTAGTTTCTTGACCAGGGATAGAACCTGTGACTCCTGCAGTGGAAGTACCGAGGCTTCACCACTGGACCACCAGGGAAGTCCCTCCTTTGTTTTCAAATAGAGAGATAAAACATTAGCACTGCCAGGAATCCTAAGTCCTTCATTAGCTACCTCATGTTTCCAAATGATTCTGTAGACAAATAGACATATTATTACAAACTGATGCTTTAGCCTCAGGTCCTTATATTGTTCCTTATTCTTTAACTGTGGTGTTAGAGAAGACTCTTGAGAGTCCCTTGGACTACAAGTAGATCAAACCAGTGCATCCTAAAGGAAATCAATCCTGAACATTCATCGAAAGGACAGATGCTAAAGCTGAAACTCCAATACTCTGGCCACCTGATGCAAAGAACTGACTCATTTGAAAGGACCCTGATGCTGGGAAAGATTAAAGGCAGAAGGAGAAGGGGATAACAGAGGATGAGATGGTTGGATGGCAACACCAACTCAATGGACATGAATTTCAGTAAGCTCCAGGAGTTGGTGATCAACAGGGAAGCCCAGTGTGCTGCAGTCCATGGGGTCACAAAGAGTTGGACACAACTGAGTGACTGAACTGAGTATTTTACCTACAGTAAACCTTGGCATCTCTAAGACTCTAGGTGCCTAAACTGGAAACAGACATGTAGAACCTTCATATCTCCTTTTCCCTGAACCCTGACTGATTCTACTAAGTCCTACTAGGTCTATGTTGATTCAGAAAGCCATTCAAAGGAGATAAAAAATCACTTCTGAGATACAGCCACAATTTCATGAAATTCCAAAAGAAAAAAACAACTGAAAAGGAAATATCCCAGAACACTTACTAAGAAAGCAAAATGTTTAAATTGTGTTTCTAGAAGATTCTACTGTTTGTTCTTAATCCTTATCATAATTTGGTTTTTAGAGGACAGTACACGGGAAGGGCAGTGAATCCCCCTAGCAGAAGTTTTTGCCCAAGTATGTTACCCACCCTTCCCCTGTAGGTATGAGAGTATTCAACAGATGAAAAATCCTCCCCAACTCAGTGATGAGACAGAGAGAGGAAACTGGGCCAGAACTAGTGGATGTCTCTTAGGGTCTCAGATGAAAATATTAATTCTTACTGATAAATGTTTATTGATAACCTTTAGTATAGAAATTGTGGGTACATTAGGTTGAAAATAGTGGTACAAGCATTCCTTGTCCATAAACGTCTACTAAATTATGTTCTCAAAAATCTACATTCATCATCCTAAAATTATATAGGCTGTCTAAATAACAAGTAATATCTTAAGCCAAATCAGTTAGAAAATTCATGAAGTCAAGACCTTTTAGGTCAAGACCATCATTTTTTATTGTAAGAAATTCACTTTTAGCAGATATCTAAACCCATAAAAATATTTGTGAACCAGAGATTACTGCTGAGAACTACAATATTAATTATATTTGAAAGACCTCTTCTGTCATTTAAGTTTATTGTTTCAGTCCTGAAATACAAATTTTCAGGTTTCTGTTCAGTCATATAAGCAGACTTCTATTAATTTGTTCAGTTTTATTTCTAAACTGCAGGCTTTAGTTGATATGTTATCTTTAGTAGTGACAGATATACTATTCCATCCTTGAGGCTATGCTCAAGATGTTTCTCAGGTCTGAAAACAAAATGTCTATAGCAATTTTTTTTTTTAGCTCAGTAAGACTTCTTCTCTTTCTTTCTATTACTTTCTCTGTCTCTATCTCTGTCTCTCTTCTACCCCTCTCTCTCAACACTATCATGAGTGCTAATTTATGTGGTGATTCTACAATTCTAATGCTACTTTCTAATTCACAAACTATTTGACACTTTACATTCTTAAAATCTGTCTCCAAAAACACTGCAGCCTAGTTATAACATTTTCTCTGCTTCTGATTTTACAGATTTTACATTTTATGTGTTCCTGTGTACTAAGTCGGTTCAGTTTGTCTAACTCTGTAGCTTGCCAGACTCCTCTGTCCGTGGGATTCTCCAGGTAAGAATACTGGAATGAGTTGCCATGCCCTCCTCCAGGGGATCTTCCCAACCCAGAGACAGAAACTAAGTCCTATGATTCTTACACTGGCAGGCAGATTCTTTACCACTAGTGCCACCTGGGAAGTCCCTTATAACTATATATTTTTGTTTACAAGTCTTAGAGTAGGATATATGAGTTTTGCATTGATCAATAAAATAATGCTTAAAACATTTTTATTTAGACATAAAATAATGCTTAAGACATTTCCTTAAGAAATAAAGGAAACGAATGAATCCTATTTTTTTCCTGACTGAGATGTGGGCCTTGGCTATTGCTAAGACCAGTGGAAAATGTTAGAAACATCATGCTTTTTAATAAGCTGGTCGCATGGGCTGAAAGGAGGCCAGAGAGTTTACATCATTGTTTCTTATGCTACTTCTCCTTCCGAGTATGTTAAAAACAAAACAACCTTTCCTGGGTCTGAGATGGTTTTGGTATATCCTCCCAACAGGCGTGGAATGGACCAGGTGATCCCTTGAGTTCTCCTCTAAATCTCTGACTCCCTAATTCATGGTCAGAATATCAGAGAGCCAAATTTATTCCTGCTTTAAGGAGGTGATTCTTGAAGGGCGGCCTCCTTTTATTTCACCTAGATATTATTTAAGCTGCATTAACTTGTTTGTATCAAGCAGAACTGAATTTCTGGGGGTATTAAAGAGAAAAAAATGCTCTTCCAACAGATGTGAATGTTTTCCAGATCTACTAGTGGTAATTGACATAATTCATTTTAATGAGTTAGAAGTATTTGAAGAGCTTTCAGTGGAAACATGTGGAGCCGCTCTATAAATTCCTAGGCTTTTAGAACCCTCTCTGTCTCCAGTGTTTCTACATTTGCCGGATCCAGTAAACTGATAAACAAAAATGATTTACTGTAAAATAGTTATAAGTAAAGAAATGTCCTCTGAGGATACAATAATTGTTTTCATTCTCCTTTCCCCAGTGCCAGTGGTATAATAAAATGCTAATAGATGCAAATTATGCATGATCTTTAATGCATACTAAAGAGAGACCATTTAGAAATCAGGTACCTTTTGTTGATGAGTAAGCAGGGGAATACTGTTGCCTTTTTAAGCCCTTGTACAAACCAGGAAGGTTTCTTCCTGGATTGTCTGCTTGTGCAGGCCCATCTCCAGACTGATAGAGTTAGACATTCCAGAGGAGGGGTGGAGACAGGATGAGGGAGGAGAAAAGGCAAACAAAAACATCTTTGACGCCAAGTGATTCCATAAGGAGGTCTTGGAAAGAAAAACAAACATTGCCCCAACAGGACAGCCACTGTGACTTAAAGAAGAGAAATTGAAATACATGAAAAATCAATGAGAGCTAATAATTACACTGTGGGGCCCTCCACACAGCACCTTTCATGCATTTGGTAATAGAAGCAGGGAGCTGAAGTCATCCGTAGTTAAAAGGGAGCAAAGAACAGCCGTCATCTTGAAGCTAATTTCATGATGAGACACTAAAAAACACATACCTGCTACAATATAGTGGAATATTTATGGGAGGTTAAAGATACAAATTAAAGTCCAGGAGCCTATACATTCCTGATTACCCAGCATTCTTAAATCAGTCCTCCTCAGTCTCACACCTGGGGTCTCAGCTGCAGCGTAGCTGTCATTTACGCTACCCATGGCCCACGATTGATGACAGTCATTCGCTGATGAAGCTGTATACATCATTTCTGTCCGAGCTGCACTGGCCAGATGGACCCTGACCATCCATCGCCTGTCAGGGACGCATCTGTTCGCACGGCTGCTAGGGGTACTAACAAGTCATTGGCTTTCCAAAAGGACAGTGTCAGCTGGATAGGCCACAACATAAAAACTGGTGTTCCTGGTTTTTCCTTCCTTTTTTTTTTTTTTTTTAATCAAGAAACAGAAGATATTTTTCCTCTTACAAGGAAATACATTGCATTTGACTTTGTTAAAAAAAAAAAGTCATAGTAGAGATATCCAAAAGATCAAAGACACTTTATCAACTTCATCTTGATAAAGCAAGTTGGTTTTCTTTCTTAAATTTGTTGTTGATGATGTTTTTTAAAATATCAACCATTCTAGATTATGATAAAATGTTGGTGAAGTTCTGGGGAGTTTTGTTATTAGTATTTGTTCCTATTGTGAAAAATTAATATGTATGTTGTTTTTTCTGAATCCAAGTTAATGTTGTTACATATTTTATTTCTTTGTATTGAATAAAACTATCTCCCTGACTGAAAAAAAAAAGTAATCTAAAGAAAGCTTTGCAATAAACTTAGCCATAAACTGAATCAATAGAAAAATGGGTCAAGTTTGCTAAAGATCACCTTTTCACTGTAATTCATTGCCCTTTGAAAGCGTCTTTACAAAGGAATTATTTTATCATAAGGATGAAGTGATACCTAGGATTTAATTAGTCCTTGTATGTCAGGAGCCATCTGAGCACTTTCCCTATGTTACTTCATTTGTTTATCACATCTCTGTGAAGTAAAGTTCTTATTATTCCCATTTTCCAGATCTAGAAACTGAGGAATAAAGAGTTAAAGGATCCACATCTAGTGTTCATGGCAGAGCTAGGGTTTATGTACACAGTAGGTCTGATACCAAAATCCCATGTTAATTTCTTTTTGCTTTGAGCTTCTAAAACCGATTTACTAACATGGATCTAAATGGTCATTACTGCCAGAAATCTTAATAGTTTTTCTAAATTTTTATGTCTGTTATAAAACAGAAATTATGTTGCCTTGGCAAACCCTTAATGAAAGATTTTAAATTAAGCAAGAGTGAGAACATGAGTCAAAATCAGACAATTAACTGGCGTCCTTTTTAAATTAAAGACGGGACTTCTAAAAATGTGCTTTGTTATATAGAGAGACATTTCAAAAAATGTTATAATCAACACCCACACAAGTGTTCTTAAGTGGACAAAATTGTATAATTTATCCGAAATGATGTTGAAGAAAACAGAGCACACGGCATGACCAGTCTTCAACAGGTAAGTAAAGTAATGGCAGCTATTAGAATAAATATGAACGTGGATGAGTGTTCGTGGAGATTCTTAAAGTACAATTTATATATATGCACATGTCTCAGATACAGCCTCCAGCTCTTTACTACTTCAGTTTCCTGATTTAGAAAATGGAAAAAAAATGAATATTTTTTTCATCAATGAAAATTACATTTTATAGATTTGGGTGAAAACTTACTATAAAAGAAAAGAACCTAATTTTACTAGATGGAAAACTGATAAAGAGATGGAGGACATTTTCAAGGTCACAGAGGAGACATTTCTATATTGGCAATGCGAGACACATTGTTGAAAAATATGAGTGACTATAAACCTTATTTTGGCTGTCGGCTTTGGCAGCAAGAGATCTGTGGGGAAATTTCTCCATAACTCTCCATTTTGGCTTCATAAATTGGCAAATCACATGATTTTTCTTGCTATGGAGGCCTTAACCTGCAATTAATTTACTTTGCACTTTTTCTCACCATTTTCCTTCATGTAGATTTAGGGTAAAACCGAAATAAAACTAAATTTCTTGATGTCTTCTACTGTTTTAAGTCATAAGTAAATACGTTATTACAAAGAAAGTTTCCACAAATATGTATAGTAAGTCAGTATATACTGATGGCCATGATATGGGTCCCCCTAGTTCAAATACAAATGCTCCAGAATTGAAAGGGATTTTTGATCCCTATGAAGGAAAAGCAGTATACACAAGAACTTTAAACAGGCTCAAATGTTGTTTAATAAATTCTAAAACCAAGGTGTAAAATTTGAGGATGAGATTTGCTTCCAGATGGAATTGTCAAAAAAACTTTATAGAGGAGGTAGTATTTGGAATGAGTCTTGACTAATTCATTTAGAAACTTTAACTTATGTTAGACAAACCATGGTATCTCACACAGAGTGAAGAGTTTCTGAAGGTAGAAAAGCAAAGGTCAGACATCAAAGGCTGAAAGAGGCAACAGTGAATGGACTAATGTTTTTAGCAGTTGAATATTACTTATAATAACTGCTTTCTAATATTTATTATTTATTTGGCTTCACTAGGTCTTAGGTGTGGCTCACTGAATCTTTGTTTCATCACTTGAGATCTTTCCTTAGGGTACATGGCATTCTCTAGTTGTGGCCCGTAGGCTTAGGTTCACCAAGGCATGTGGGATCTTAGTTCCCTGATGAGGGATCAAACCCACATCCCTTGCATTGCAAGGCAGATTTTTAACTACTAGAACACCAGGGAAATCTCAATAACTGCTTTTTTAATGTCTCTTAAATGTGTGATTGAATGAATGAATGAGTAAAATTTATTTAAAATCATCAAAGTTCTTGAGTATGAGTTAGGATTTATAATACGATCATTTAAAAAAACCTTTATTGTGGTAGGTAGAATACTACTTCTTTAAAAAATGTCTGTGTCCTAAATCCCACTCCCTAGAATATATGAATATGTACATGGTGAAAGAGATTTAACAAATGTGACTAAAGGTAGAGATCTTCAGGGGCTTCCCAGGTGGCATTAGTGGTAAAATACCCACCTGTCAAAGCAAGAAACTTAAGAGATGTGGGTTTGATCCCTGGATTGGGTACATCTCCTGGAAGAGGGCACAGCAACCCACTTCAGTATTCTTGCCTGGAGAATTTCATGGACAGAAGAACCCAGTAGGCTACTGTCTGTTGGGTCATAAGAGTTGGACACGACTGAAGCAATGCAGCATGCATGAGTGTTATTTGGGCATGATTATTTGGACTTTCCAGATGGCTCAGAGGGTAAAGAATATGTCTGGAATGCAGGAGACACAGGAGATGTGGGTTTGATCCCTAGGGTTGCAAAGAGTCGGACATGACTGAAGTGACTGAACACAGCACAGAGATCCTGTCATGGGGAGATTACCTCGACTTAGCCATGTGGACCCAGCCTAATCCATGCATCCTTAAGAGTATTTCCACACTGTGATCAGAGGGAGATGTGACTCTACAAAGCACGAGAGAGAGGACCCTGCTAGCTTTGAAGATGGTGTAAAGGATGCCACAAGCCAAAAATATAAGCCTCTAGAAAAAGTAAAAATATATATATATATATATATATATATATATATATATATAT
>ML660200.1:39989673-40034585 GCA_007570785.1 Antilocapra americana | reverse complement strand
GTGACCTGTATCAGACTTCTGACCTACAGATAACAAATGGATGTTGTTTTAAGCCACTAAATTTATGGTAATATGTTAAAGTAGATGTATCTAGTTTATGTTGTGTAGGCATACCACAGTTTATGGGTCTACTGGGGTATTTTCAAGGTTGTATTGTCACCTCGGAAGTCAATGTTGAAATATACATCTAAAATTTGGTAACAACTTCCCCCCAGAGAAGAGAAAATCTATTCTTCAAGTGTTTATGTTTGTGATTAAATGAAGTAGCATAATAAAATAACTGAGCTAAAGTGTGTACATCTCAATAGTGAAATTAATACAGAAATACTGGTAGTTTTCATCATTGGCCAAGATCTAGTTTGATTGTTTTTTTGTAATTTTGCAACCTAATTTGATTTAATTAACTAAATTTCTTAAGCAACAGAGGAAATTTGAGAGATAAAAATCAGCAGAATTGTTGTGTTACATATTGTGGAATTGTGTCTATTCCATCTTGGGTATTCCACGGTGGTGGCTATTACAATGCTTTGATCACAGTACAATCAATAATTATTGTTTAATTTGAGTGGTAAGTCCTGTAAATATGGTTTAAAAAATTGAGTGTCCCATCACATTATCCATCCATTCAGAATAAATGGCTATTCAATGTGCCAGATTTCTGCTTGCATTTGGCTGACTTAAGATGTAATAAGTATTATTTGTGATATAGCCCGAAAGAAGTAGGTAGAAGGTCAAAAATTTATCTGGTAGTTTAGGCAAAACATCTAGTCATTCCAAAGTGAATGTAAGAAATGTTTTGCTTATCCTGATTTATTTTCTGTAAACATTAAGGAAAACTTGCATTGACAAACACTAATGAAGAATTTTGTGCTTACATCACTTTTCATATGTGTATCCATAGCATGTCTAGGATACTGAGTAAGCAGGTGGGGAAATAGCAGACTGAATTTCTAAATTGATGTGATTGATAGCAACATCGCATCTGAACAGAGTACTGCCTGTGAACTTTCTGCCCAGTGGCCTTGTTGTGTCCACATATGGCCAGGCAGCTTGCAAACCTCCCTTAGGCTTCATTTGCTGGACATACAGGGTTTTCTTTGCTGGGTTTCCGTTTCACTTCCAAGTTCATGCTGAAGGAATTTCTTTTTTAACTTTGCAACCACACAGGATCCAGTGCTACCATCCAATTATCTGCCTCTTCACCTGTGAATCGCCACAGAGCTGCTCAGAGGAAGAAAGTGAGATCAAGTCGACAGAGCAAGATTGTGCCTGGAGATGCTGGTTAGGGTGGCATAGCTTTGTGCAGCTCAGAGGCGCTACCGGAGCCTTGTGGAGAAGTGTGCGGGCTGGGGTGGGCCTGTGGGCTTTGCATTAATCTGACTCAGAAAAGTAGACTCCAAATCAATCACCAAAGACTATTAAAATACTAAACTAACTGCATTTCCTTCTGTATTTGTGAACCTGGGATTGGGCACAAGTTTCACTTAGCTGTGATGTGGGGGAGGCGGTCTTTTAATTTCTGTTTGCTTCTCTTAAACAAAGCCCAGGGCAGTCAGCAGAATCTCAAATATGTAGAGTGACCAGACAGAAGCAGTGGTAACTCTCCAATTGTGTGGCAAGTACTAAATCAGGCTTTGATCCCTTCCCCCATGGAATGGCTCCCTTCCAGTTATTTTTCATGTTCCTGAGGTTTAAAAAAAAAAAAACGAAGTTTTCTTTTTCCTGCTTAGAATAAGAAACTTTCATAACTTGAAACCACTCACTTCTTTCAGCCCTGACACAGATTTCTGTGCTACCTTGTTTACATTTGTTTGTCTTTTTATTTTTATTTTTATTTTTTTAAAATTTTCTTTATTGTGTTGGTTTTGCCATACAATGACATGAAACCGCCATGGGTCTACATATGCTCCCCCTCCAGAACCCCCCTCCCGATTCCCTCCCCCTGGGACATCTCGGTGCACCAGCCTCGAGCATCAACCCTGGGCTGGCGATTGATTTCACATATGGCAATTAACATGATTCAATGCCATTCTCCCATATCATCCCACCCTTGCCCTCTTCCACAGAGTCCACGTGTCTGTTCTATACATCTGCGTTCCTTTTGCTGTCTCTCATGCAGGGTTCTCGTTACCATCTTTTTAAATTCCATATATATGCGTTAGTATACTGTATTGTTGTTTTTCCTTCTGGCTTACTTCACTCTGGATGATAGGCTCCAGTTCCGTCCACCTGAGTAGAACTGATTCAAATGAATTTTTTTTTAATGCTGAGTAATATTCCATTGTGAATATGTACCACAGCTTACTTATCGATTCGTCAGTTGATGGGCATCTACGTTGCTTCCATGTCCTGGCTATTGTAAACAATGCGGCGATGAACACTGGGGTACACGTGGCTCTTTCTATTCTGGTTTCCTCGGTGTATATGCCCAGCAGTGGGATTGCTGGGTCATATGGCAGGTCTATTTGAAGTTTTTTAAGGAATCTCCACATTGTTCTCCATAGTGGCTGTACTAGTTTGCATTCCCACCAACAGTGTAAGAGGGTTCCCTTTTCTCCACATCCTCTCCAGCATTTATTGCTTGTAGATTTTTGGATGGCAGCCATTCTGACTGGTGTAAAGTGGTACCTCATTGTGGTTTTGATTTGCATTTCTCTGATAATGAGTGATGTTGAGCATCTTTTCTTGTGTTTTTAGCCATTTTTATGTCTTCTTTGGAGAAATGTCTGTTAAGTTCTTTGGCCCACTTTTTGATTGGGTCGTTTATTTTTCTAGAATGGAGCTGCAGGAGTTGCTTGTATATTTTTGAGATTAATTGTTTGTCCATTGCTTCACTGGCTATTATTTTCTCCCATTCTGAAGGCTGTCTTTTCACCTTGCTTATAGTTTCCTTTGTTGTACAGAAGCTTTTAATTTGTCTTTTTAAACTCACCTGAAGATCACAGCCATGAAATCAAAAGACACCTACTCCTTGGAAGGAAAGTTATGGCCAACCTGGATAGCATATTGAAAAGCAGAGACATTACTTTGCAACAAAGGTCCGTCTAGTCAAGGCTATGGTTTTTCCAGTAGTCATGTATGGATGTGAGAGTTGGACTGTGAAAAAGGCTGAGCACTGAAGAATTGATGGTTTTGAATTGTGGTGTTGGAGAAGACTCTTGAGAGGCCCTTGGACTGCAAGGAGACCCAACCAGTCCATCCTAAAAGAGATCAGTCCTGGGTGTTCACTGGAAGGACTGATGCTGAAGCTGAAACTCCAATACTTTGGCCACCTCATGCGAAGAGTTGAATCATTGGAAAAGACCCTGATGCTGGGAAGGATTGGGGGCAGGAGGAGAAGGGGACAACAGAGGATGAGATGGCTTGATGGCATCACCGACTCTATGGACATGGGTTTGGGTGGACTCCAGGAGTTGGTGATGGACAGGGAGGCCTGGCGTGCTGCAATTCATGGGGTTGCAAAGAGTCAAACACGACTGAGTGACTGAACTGACTGAAGATCACAAGATGTAGAGGCAAACAGACATGACACTGTTGTTCACTCTCAAAGGTACCTACTGTGTAACATGAGCCAGATGCCAGGGCTTCCTGTGCCTATTTCCGTAACTGTTCTTCACCATCTCCTGGAGTTCGCTCAAACTCATGTCCTTTGATGGAGAAGGCACTGGCACCCCGCTCCAGTACTCTTGCCTGGAAAATCCCATGGATGGAGGAGCCTGGTGGGCTGCAGTCCATGGGGTCGTGAAGAATCAGACACAACTGAGCGACTTCACTTTCACTTTTCACTTTCCTGCATTGGAGAAGGAACTGGCAACCCACCCCAGTGTTCTTGCCTGGAGAATCCCAGGGGTGGGGGAGCCTGGTGGACTGCTGTCTATGGGGTTGCACAGAGTCGGACACAACTGAAGAGATTTAGCAGCAGCAGCAGCATGTCCTTTGAACAGTGATGCTATCTAGCCATATCATCTGATACCAACCCCTTCTCATTTTGTCTTCAATCTTTCCCAGCATCAGAGTGTTTTCTAAGAGTTGGCTCTTCTCATCACATGGCCAAAGGATTGGAGCTTCAGCTTCAGCATAAGTCTTTCCAATAAATATTCAGGTTTAATTTCCTTCAGGATTGAAAAATTTATCTCCTTGCAATCCAAGGGGCTCTCAAGAGTCTTCTTCAAAACCACAGTTCAACAGCATCAATTCTTTAGTGCTCAGCCTTCTTTATGGTCCAAATCTCATGTCCATCCGTGACTACTGAAAAAACCATAGCTTTAACTAGACAAAGTATTTGTCAGCAAAGTAATGCCTCTGCTTTTTAATATGCTCTCTAGGTTTGTCATAGTTTTTCTTTCAAAGAGCAAGTGAATTTTAATTTCATGGCTGCAGTCACCATCTGCAGTGATCTTGGAGACCAAGAAAATAAAGTCTGTCACTGTTTTCCATTTTTTCCTCTTTGCCATGAAGTGATTAGACTAGATGCCATGGTTTTAGTTTTTGAATGTTGAGCTTTAAGACAGCTTTTTCACTCCCCTCTTTCACCTTCATCAAGAGGCTCTTTAGCTCCTCTCTGCTTTCTGCCATTAGGGTGGTATCATCTGCATATCTGAGGTTGTTGCTGAATTTTCTCCCATGCTCATGCTCTGCAAATTAGTCTTGTCCAGTCACTAGAGATAGAAACATGAATAGTGCCTGTCCTCAAGGAGTTTCAGCCTGTTAGATACAAATGGTGAATTCAAAGATAGTGACTGTAATAAAGTGTGGAGTGGGTTAGGGGAGACTAGCTCCCGAGCTCTGTGAGGTGCCAGTAACTGACTCCACCATGGCCTGTGGTGGGAGGCAGGATTAGGGGAGAAACATAAAGCACCACCACCCTAACAGGTAATCAATAAAGGTTTCTTCCTGGTCCAGAGGATACTCTTAATTAGTTGGCACTGTACTTTTATGTCCTTTTATGATGTTTCTCAAATGGATTTTTAATATTTCTATGTCCCTTATTTTAAGATCCTGGCAAAATGAGACTGCAGGTGTCACTTTTCTCATTAAACATTTTACTTTAGAGCTTAAGAAGTTAAGCTCTGGCCTCCGACTTCCTTGCTTAAGATGCCACTTGCGCTACCACGGGCCATTTGACCTTGAGCAACTTGCTGAACTCTCTGTGTCTATGTTTCTATTTTCAACAAATGCAAATAATAAATTTGCCTACTTCACAAGATCATGGCTGGCTGAAAAGAGAAGTGTGAAGCACTTAGCCAGACAGAAGTATTAATTGTTCCTATTATTATTATTATTTACTCTCTTGTCTTCCTGAGAGTATGATATAAGAAATACTGAGAGACCAAAAGGTCACTTTTGGGTTATTGGTGGCACCTTCTGCTTTTGTTCTCTTGTGGCTGTGAGGAAAGCAAAGTGCCCTTCATAGATCATATTCTGGGATTAGTTGAGGAGAAGGCATGGAGGCTGGGAGTGTACAGCAGAGTCAGGTCTACCTGCTAGACCCACCAGAAATTAAGCAAGCAGTATCTTTGAATGAGAAAGATCCTCTATATGCTATGAACTCCTTAGACCCTGGACTTAACTCTAGTTATCCTTGTAACTACAATGCCTAGCATGCTCCCAGGAACCTGCTAAGACCTTGAGCAATTTCACATAGATGATTCATCACAGGTGTTTAATAATATTGGTGAGTGAATGAATCATTGAATTGACAATGGTTATTGTCAAAGCACCACCAATTGAAGCTGGCAGCTCCTAAGACAGCTCAGTGAGTTTTTTTAAAAAAAAAAATCTCTGTTAAAAACATAAGCCTCCTCAGGACTGAGAATCCTATGGAAAATTGCCAGGCATATTACCTGGCCAAGAGACATGAAATAAAAAATGTACTGAGAGGGAAGAAGAAGAAACACAAAACACATGGAATAAGGTATAGAGGAATACAAACTCTTAAATCAGAAAAATCTTTGTTTATATCTCGGCTCCATCCTGTTGCAAGTATCTTGACAAGATACAAAAAAATCTGATACTCCAGTTTACTCATTGGTAAAGTGGAGGCTTGAAATCTGCCTGAGGACACAGTAAGAATCAAAACAAGCTTGCAAGTGGTAGTGTTACAATGAGGGTTAAGGCCTTGGCCTCCGGACCCGATCATCTTAATTTAAATCCCAGCTCTGTCATTTAATAACTGTGGGCATATTGGTTTCATCTCTCTGAGTCTCAGTTTCCTTGTCTATAAAATGATGACAATAGTTAGGGTTGCTATGAAGATTAAATGGGTTAATACATGTTGGAGTGCTTAAAAGAATATCTAGCATACAGTAGGGCTAATACATATTTGCTATTTTTTCTTAATTTTTTAAAAAAATTTATTTGGCTGCGTATGGTCTTAGTTATGGCATGCAGGATCTAATTCCCCTACCAGGGATGAAACCTAAGGCCCAGCATTGAGAGCTCAGAGTCTTAGCCACTGGATCACCAGGGGAGTCCCTATATTTGCCATTTTTTAAAGCAATTTGACATACTATAAGTATTTCCTTTTTGTATTCAAACTGGACTACATCTTTATTGGTTGTCAAGTGGAAATAAGATTCCTGAAGAAAAAAATTCATTACTCTTTTTAGTCTACTACATCTATATAAGTTCAATAATAGGAATCTGTAATTAGTTACCAATGCCTGTAACAATCACTATCATTTGAATTTGACTTTGGGCCATATTTCCATCTTGTTTTTTTGTGCAAAAAATGTTATGAAATCTAGTGCTAAAATTATTTTTAAATGACCCCCAAAAATACTTTTTAATAAATCCAACACCCTGATTGACACGATAAGTACTGTGAGTTACATATGAGGGTGAGGCATAGGGTAGGAGTAGGAGTAGGAAAAAATACTTTAGGAAACCACAAAAACACCATCTATTTTGGTCCAAACATGAGATTACAGAGTATGGAACATGTTGACTCCTATAGCATTTACTACTCTCACCTATATTTTGTCACTGACATTTTTGTTTTTCCAATCCATTCTCAACTCTGATATCACTGTGTGTATTAATAGAAGTGTTTTAGGTGGAGAATGCATAAGCACAATGGATAAGTCATCAAGGGAAATTTCAGGCATTTTGAAGGCTGATGCTATTCAGCAGATTGCAATTCATTGCCCTTTGTTTTAATCTGTTCTTTCGATGTGAGAAACTGGCCATCCAGCATTCAAGTGTTCACTTTGGGATCTCAAAGGAGTAGAGAAACCCATCTGTTGAGCCCCTGGTGTGTTTAGAAATCTACTGTGTGTGTGTGTGTGTGTGTGTGTGCGCGCGCGCGTGCTTGTTAGTTGCTCAGTCGTATCTGACTCTTTGTGACACCATGGACTGTAGCTCGCCAGGCTCCTCTGCCCATGAGGATTCTCCAGGCAAGAATACTTGAGTGGGTTACCATGCCCTCCTCCAGGGGATCTTCCCAACCCAGGGATCGAACCCAGGTCTCCTATACTGCAGGCAGATTCTTCACCATCTGAGCCACTAGGGAAGCCCAGGATTCTACTAAGTTCTTCAAATATATTATCACATTTAATCACATAAAACCTTGTATGATATGTATTAAATTTTCAATTTTCCAGAATAAAAGAAACTAAGACTCAGCAATATCAGTAACATATACAAGATTACACAGAATTAGAAGCCAGAAAACAAATAAATTGTGATAACTAATTACTTGAATTATAGAGATTATTATGAAGAATATAATTATATTCAAGGTTCAAGATAAAATTGTTTAACTTTTGAGGTGAGTTGGAGCAGAAGCAGGGGATAGCTTTCCCCAAAGAAAGTCTTTTGATGCTGCTAATAAAAGCAGTTTGTTGGTTTACATCATATATATTCTTGGCTCAAATCTTGTTTATTGTACTTTAAAATATAAGAACATTGAGCATCAAAATCTTCACTTTTCATCTATTTTTGTCATGTTTTAAAATTGGCTATTATTATTACTATTTTGGCCATGCTGTGCAACTTGTAGGATCTTAGTTCCCCAACCAAGGATTGTAACCCCTTGGTTGTGAGGCAAGGAGTTGTAACCACTGTACATCCAGGAAAGTTCCTTATGTTCATAATTGTAAGATGAACACTCTTCATATTCATACAGTTCCATTTCCTGTTTCCAAAATGGGCTTAAGGGGACATTATGGGGACAACTGATTAACTTTGAGCAAGGTCTATAAATTCACTAAATATTGTTATCAATGTTAATTTTCTAAGTTTTGTAATTGTACAATGGATAAGTAAGACATTTCTATTGATAATTTCATTTTTTTATTTTGAAATAGCTAAGGGTTATTTAGAAACTACAAAATAGTAAACAGAACTTTATAAATCCTTCATTCAGTTTCCCCTAATGATAACATTTTACCTAAATAATGCATATCTTTTACAATTATTTTTCGGTAAACAGAAAATAGACATAAGTTTAATACTATTAACAAATCCATAAACCTTAATAAGAGTTCACCAACTGTCCCTTTTAAGTGCTTTTTGTAGTCTAGATTACAATCTGAGATCCCATATACCCTGAGGAGTCATGTCTCCAAATCCATAGTCTTGTTGAGAAAATCATCACCACACTTATGGCAGAAAGTGAAGAAGAACTAAAGAGCCTCTTAAAGAAAGTGAAAGATGAGAGTGAAAAAGTGGGCTTAAAACTCAACATTCAGAAAACTAAGATCACGGCATCTGGTCCCATCACTTCCTGGCAAATAAATGAGGAAACAATGGAAACAGTGAGGGAGTTTATTTTGGGGGATCCAAAATTACTGTAGATGGTGACTGCAGTCATGAAATTAAAAGACACTTGCTCCTTGGAAGAAAAACTATGGCCAATCTAGACAGCATATTAAAAAGCAGAGACATTACTTTGCCAACAAAGGTCTGCCTAGTCAAAGCTATGGTTTTTCCAGTGGTCATGGATGGATGTGAGAGTTGGACTATAAAGAAAGCTGAGCACCAAAGAATTGATGCTTTTGAAATGTGGTGTTGGAGAAGACTCTTGAGAGTCCCTTGGACTGCAAGGAGATCCAACCAGGTCATCCTAAAAGAAATCAGTCCTGAATAGTCATTTGAAAGACTGATGCTAAAGCTAAAAATCCAGTACTTTGGCCACCTGATGCTAAGAACTGACTCCTTGGAAAAGACCCTGATGCTGGGAAAGACTGAAGGCAGGAGGAGAAGGGAATGACAGAGGATGAGAGGGTTGGATGGCATCACCAACTTGATGGACATGAGTTTGAGTGAACTCTGATAGTTAGTGATGGACAGGGAAGCCTTGTGTGCTGCAGTCCATGGGGTCACAAATAGTCAGACATGACTGAACAACTGAACTGAGTAACTCATGATGCTGAAGAGGCCTGGCCAGTTAATTTGAAGTTTATCCCTTATTTTTGGGTTCCTCGGGTGTTTTTTTCATAACTAGATTGAAGTTAATGCATTTTTGTGAGGATAACAGATGAGTGATATTGTGCCCTTCTTACTGTACCACATGAAAAGGGGCATGAATATCAGTATGTCATTGTAGCAGTTGCTGACTCTGATCACTTGCTAAGGTGACGTCTGTCAGGTTTCTCGTCTTTATTTTTTTATCTGGAGTTAAGATGAATTCAAGGTTAAGGTCCTAGTAGTCCAGACTGCCAAGTCTGTCCAAGACTCCTGATACCGACTCCTCTGAGTTTATCAAACAGCAAAGTCTGAGGAAACAGTTCCCACAAAACTGCCCTCACATCAAACCAGGTGGCCATAAACTTAGGAGTTCCCAAGAACACCTTCAGGTTAAACAGTTCAAAAGAAAGACTCCCAGAACTCACTGAAAGCTATTACACATACAGGTTATTCTAGGCAAAGAAAAGAAATTAGAACCAGCAAAGCAGAGCCCAGAAGAGTTTAAACATAAAACAGGAAAATGTGACTCTCTTAGCATTGAAGCGTGACAATACAGAGTACCGCCAACCACTGATGCTTTTTGAAGCTTCAGAGTCCAGAGTTTTAACTGGTGTTTTATTAAATAGGACTGATTGACTGAATCATTGCATACACGGTTGAACTCAGTCCCCTCTCCCCCTCTGATAATCTCATGATTGGTCTTTCTGGCTTTCAGCCCCAACCCTAAATTATCTTCTTGTTAGCGGTTGGCTCTCACCCGAGTCACTTGGTCAGCATAAACTATCTAGGCGCCCAACATGAATAACAAGCACATTCTTATTCAAAAAGTTCCCAAAGTTTAGAAGTTACCTGCCAAGAACCAAGACAAAGCTGCTATCCTTCTTTGGATTGGGACAAAAATCTTAATTAATTTTCTTTTGATTCATAAGTGTCTTGTAGAGAGATATTATAGATTGTGTAGTCTCATGTCCAAATGTCCTGTTTCTCATGATACTTCTGCCCACCAATTTAGTATCCATTTATGATTCTTATCTGCAATAATTATTACCATGATGCTTACCAAATGATGAGGGTTTTTGTTTTAAGGAGCACAAAATGGAGGATTTATGAGTAAAAAGACATCAGATCTGCAACTTACTTTCAAAATGGTAAAAGAAATAGTATGCATATATTTTGTGTGCAGAGTCACTCAGTTGTGTCTGACTCTTTGTGACCGTGTGGACTATTTAGACTGCCAGGCTTCTCTGTCCATGGGATTTCTCAGGAAAGAAGACTGGAGTGGGTTCCCATTTTCTCTTCCAGGGGATCTCCCAACCCACAGATCGAACCCATGTCTCCTATATCTCCTGCATTGCAGATGGATTCCTTACCTGTTGGCCGTATATTTTAGAGGGACAAAAAGAAAATGGAAAGTTAACTCTTACGGTATCTGAGTAAAGGTCTTAGGAATTGTTTAAACTACTCTGGAACTTTTCTATAATTCTGAAATTACATAAGAGTAAAATGTTTTTAATAACTTTATGTTTACACCAGTAGTATGTTTGATTGAGAGTATTTATGGGTTGAAACAACAAAAAAATATGCATTGACTTCAAAGATAAATCTTCAAATTATGGCTAATAGTAATAGGTTGTCAAGTTTATTCTAAACTTATCAGAGTGTTTATTCCTAATTATCAAGTAAAAATTACAAGATTAGCAGGGGGTTTAGGTGCTTGCCCTGTCTATCAAATAGTCTCTTAAATTCACTTGTCTTAGGCTTTGTTCAGGGAACTTATATAGTAATTCTAGGGAATAGTGAATGGTTTTGGCTCCTGGGTTTTTAGAAAATGCTCAACTCATGCTTATTAAACATTGTGAAACAAATGAAAAAATATATGCAAACTAAAAATACATACCAAACTAAAATAAAATTGTGGAGGTTCCATTATCATAATTAATGGATCTATAGAAATGTAGAAGGAATAATGAATAATGATAAAAGTCATCATATATAATAACTGTATTTTCAAAAAAATCTCTAATAAAGTGATTAAAATACATTTTGGTGCTGTAATAGTAGACTAAAATTTGAAATAAATGCTCCGGAGAAAGAAAAATTGGATAGAAGAAGGAAGATGTATGAGAAATCTGTATTTCAGCTCTAATTTGTGAATTTGTTTGGTGGTTGTATTGGGGGTCTGTGATGAGCAATAGCTTTCCTGATACTAAACACTAATTCATTATAACCATGACTACATTTTTTCCCCTGCATCACCAAATTATCTCATGAAAAGTGTCGACTTTGAGTAGTGTGGGCTGCTATTTCTGTGGGCAGCCGCCAACTGATTATAATCTGCAGTTTCACTGGGGCCAGTCCAGCAGAGTATGCCAATGTGCTGGGAGAGGTCCAGCAATTCTTTGGATGTAGAATGGCTTTACCTGGAAGAGCTCTATTGGTCAGGATGGAGCAATTCCCTGAGCTAAGCTCAACAGCCTACGGAAGTGGGTCGAAAGAGTCCTTTCCTGGGTAAGGCTCAGGTGACTTCAGAGTAGCTTTGCTAAGGAGAGTTCAGCAAACCACTGAGAAAAATCCACTGGAAACAGTCTGACAATAAATTAAGGGAAAATCCAATGGCAATGTTCCAAAAGCTATAAAAGCAACCCATTAGAAATTAGAGGCATTACATAGATCCATAAGGAGAATTCTTGGCAGCCTGGTAAGTACACATTTTTTTCCCTGTCTTTTTTTTTTTTTTTTCTTTTACATTTGTTGCAAAACAGCATCGGAATAGTACAGAAACACTAAATCAACTTTTAATATATATACTTCATAAAATTTATACATTAATTAAAATATGCATACTTATTATCTCCTGGAAGTCTAACAGTGTATATTGCTCAAAGCTAAATAGTATAGAAACTAGTTTGGTTTATATTTTGTATGAAGATGCATTATTATTTATAGTAATATATATATAGCAGTACATTGTTACTAGTAAGATTGAAGTTGGGGAGAGGGGTTGAAAAATAATTTAATTTATGAAAAGAAATTTCTTTTATGAGTAAAAATCAAAGCAGTTCTTCAGAACTAAAAAAAAAATAGATAAATACCAATTTAGTGTTGAAATGACTTAATTTTGTTTCTCTCTGGGCAAAAACACTATTGATTTTCAATTAGTATCAATAATGAGGAAAATTCATCCTCAATCCTGTACCACTGCCTAAAAAGTCTGTTTACTCACTAGCTCTCTATATTAATCAGGGTTGAGTGAATAAAATTTCAGAATTTATAGTACTAATACATATTTATAAAATTATATCTGTATCATGTGTAAGTAAAGAGAAAAATTACAAAAAATAATAATTATTTCTTTTGTAAATTTTTACTTTTTTAATAATACTTTTCACTGTAGAGGAACTAACAATATCTGAAAGTTATTGATTTATAGGTCAATAAAACAAGTACTAACCCAGTACTAGTTGTCAGACTAGTATTTTAATATTATAACAAAGTTACAAAAATGGTAGAAAGCATAATCCTTACTCTGGAAAAGCTTGCATTTTAAATATATTTAAATTTTTATATATTTTATTCTTAATCAAATTAAATAAAGAAGTAAACCATCCATATTGGGCCCTAAACCTAAAACAGCTATATTTTTCATGTGTTCTTCTTTAAGTAACTAGCAGTAAATGATGACAGTCAAATGGCCAGAGATATTTTTAAAAACAAAAAATAGAAATCATTTATAATAACATTTGAAAGAATCAGGAAAGCTTACAGTAGAGGAAGGAAATATAAAACTTGGAAAATAAGTATTCAAATGGAATAAAAATCTTCCATCTACAAAATGTTCTTTTGGTATCTGTATTTTGTTATAGTATTATGTTATTTTTTTTTTAGATAATGCACAGTGAAAAGAATGTAAGTTTTGTAAAGAATAAGACTAAAAAAAGACATAAATTCTCTTGCATTTTTAGAGTGAAACTGTTTTAAAACTAGCCAAATGACCTTTCTGATCTTTGGTACGTAGGACGAGAGATAGGAGCTTATACGTTCCCTGGAGTGTTTTGTAGAACACTTTACATTTTGGGACAAGGACACAGTACACTATAATTTGGTTGCTTTCAGGAAAATCTGTTTACCAGTTGAAAATCATGTTATGAGATAATAACAGGGTAAATTTTACAATGCTTGCAAAACATGTATTGATATTTAATCAAGCTATCGTTTAAACAGCTGATCCTTTGAAATTTTACACAAATATTGGATTTTTCTGGTATTATTTTAAACATAGTCAAAGACTCTTCCATATTACTTTTCAAGTAAAGTATCAAAATAGCTAATGAGGTGTATAATCATTCACTGCTTAACTTTAAAATGTCAGCACTTGTGCACTGTTGGAATAACCACACTGAATCTGGAGTTTCATGATATTATAAATAAATCATCTCCAGACATCCCCTTTGTTCTTTCACTATTATAGAAGATGGACATACGCAGGTCATTATTATAGTATACAATTTGCAAATAAAATATTGCATTATTTTTGTAGTGAAATGTATTTCTGCTTAAATATGTTACTTCATAATCAAGTTTATTTATGAAAAATAAGTAATTAATAATATTCTCTTAGAAGTTCTCTGTTCCTTACTATCATAAGAATAAGACACAGCTCCATTCTGCATGGGGAGGTTGAATCAATAAAGTAACAGCCAAATAATATTTGTTTAGCATCTTATATTTTATAAGACATATTCATATACATTGTCATACTTAATCATTATGTCAAAACTGTGAAATTTTGTTGTTGTTCAATTGCTCAGAGGCGTCTGATTCTTTGCGAACCCATGGACTGCAGCATGCCAGGTTTCCCTGCGGTTTACTATCTCTCAGAGCTTGCTCAAACTCATGACTGTTGAGTTGATGATGCCATCCAACCATCTCATCCTCTGCCTTCCCCTTTTCCTCCTGCCCTCAATCTTTACCAGCACCAGGGTCTGTTCCAATGAGTCAGCTCTTTACATCAGGTAACCAAATTATTGGAGTTTCAGTGTCAACATCAGTCTTTCCAATGAATATTCAGGGTTGATTTCTTTTAGGATTGACTTGTTTCACTTTCCTGCAATTCAAAGGACTCTAAAAATTCTTTTCTAGCACCACAGATCGAAAGATTCAATTCTTGGACACTCAACCTTCTTTATGGTCTAACTCTCACATCCATACATGACTACTGGAAAACCATAGCTTTCACTATCCCAAACCTCATTGGCAAAGTGATGTCTTGGCTTTTAATATACTGTCTAGTTTTGTCATAGGTTTTTTCCCAAGGAGCAAGTGTCTTTTAATTTCATGGCTGCAATTACCATCCTCAGTGATTTTGGAGTCCAAGAAAATAAAATCTATCACTGTTTCCATTTTTTTCCCCATCTGACATGACGTGATGGCAACCAGATGCCATGATCTTAGTTTTTGAATGTTGAGCTTTAAGTCAGCTTTTTCTCTGCCGTATTTCACCTTCATCAAAAGGCTCTTTAGTTCCTCTTGGCTTTCTGCTATTAAGATGGTATTATCTGCATATCTATGCCAAAGCATCTCAATGTGTGGATCACAATAAACTGTGGAAAATTCTGAAAGAGATGGGAATACCAGACCATCTGACTTGTCTCTTGAGAAACCTTTATGCAGATCAGGAAGCAACAGTTAGAACTGGACATAGAACAATAGATTGGTTCCGAAGAGGAGAAGGAGTACGTCAAGGCTGTATATCGTCATCCTGCTTATTTAACTTATATGCAGAATACATCATGAGAAATACTGGGCCGAAAGAAGCACAAACAGGAATCAAGATTGCCAGGAGAAATATCAACAACCTCAGATAGGCAGATGACACCATCTTTATGGCACAAAGTGAAGAAGAACTAAAAAGCCTCTTGATGAAAGCAAAAGAGAAGAGTAAAATAATTGGCTTAAAGCTCAACATTCAGAAAACTAAGATCATGGCATCTGGTCCCATCACTTCATGGGAAATAGATGGGGAAACAGTGGAAACAGTGTCAGACTGTATTTTGGGGGGCTCCAATTCACTGCAGATGGTGATTGCAGCCATGAAATCAGAAGACGCCTACTCCTTGGAAGGAAAGTTATGGCCAACCTGGAGAGCATATTGAAAAGCAGAGACGTTACTTTGCCAACAAAGGTCCGTCTAGTCAAGGCTATGGTTTTTCCAGTAGTCATGTATGGATGTGAGAGTTGGACAGTGAAAAAGGCTGAGAGCTGAAGAATTGATGGTTTTGAACTGTGGTGTTGGAGAAGACTCTTGAGAGGCCCTTGGACTGCAAGGAGACCCAACCAGTCCATCCTAAAGGAGATCAGTCCTGGGTGTTCATTGGAAGGACTCATGTTGAAGCTGAAACTCCAATACTTGGCTAACTCATGCGAAGAGCTGACTCATTAGAAAAGACCCTAATTCTGAGAAGGATTGGGGGCAGGAGAAGGGAACGACAGAGGATCAGATGGCTGGATGACATCACTGACTCAATGGACATGGGTTTGGGTGCATTTCTGGAGTTGGTTATGGACAGGGAAGCCTGGCGTGCTGCGATTCATGGGGTCACAAAGCGTTGGACACTGCTGAGTGACTGAACTGAACTGATCTGCACATCTGTTATTTATATTTCTCCTCAGCAATCTTGAACTTCATCCAGCTCAGCATTTCACATGATGTACTCTGCATATGAGTTAAATAACCAGGGTAACAAGATACAGCCTTGACATACTTCTTCCCAACTTGGAACCAGCTTGTTGTTTCATATTCAGTTCTAAATATTGCTTCTTGATCTGCATACAGATTTCTCAGGAGGCAGGTAAGGTGGTCTGGTATTTCATCTCTCTAAGAATTATCCACAGTTTGTTGTGATCCACACAGTCAAAATTTTAGCACAGCCAGTGAAGGAGAAGTTGATGCTTTCCTGGAATTCCCTTGCTTTTTTGTATGATCCAATGGTGATGGCAGTTTGATCTCTGATTCCTCTGTCTTCTCTAAATCCAACTTGTACATCTGGAAGTTCTTGCTTCATGTATTGTTGAAGCCTAGGTGAAGGATTTTGAACATTATGTTGCTAGCACTGATGTGGGCAATAATCCCTTAGAAGAAATGGAGTAGCCCTCATAGTCAACAAGAGTTCAAAATGAAGTATTTGGGTACAATCTCAAAAACAACAGAGTGATCTCTATTCATTTCCAAGGCAAAATGTGAAATACTTAAGAAACATAATTTATTCCCACATATAATCAAAGAAAACTAAAACCCACTATCATTGAGTTTTATTAATCAGTAATTCACAGACAATAGAAATCAACCCAAATCCTCTGATTTTAATGCTTACATGTTTTCCAACAGAAAATTTTGCTACCCTCAAAGCTACTGATTGGTGGACATTAAAATCTAGATTGAAGTTCATGCCTATCTAAGAAACTCTTTGGGACATAATCATTCATTTGGTAAGGTAAGATCTAGATAAACATGGGCTGTCCAACTTTAGTTAGTTGAATTCAGAAAAAGAAGTTTGGAAGTTTAATGTAGTTAGTTTCAGGAATAGTGGAATTGCTAACAAGTTGGCTTTTTGTTTCCCTCATGCTCATGCCTCCTTATCACAATATGGCTGCTGTAGTTCAAGACATCATCTTTGCATTTCTGTTCCTAGCACCAAGAAAAAAGAAGAATACCAGAAATACATATTTTCTTTTGTCCAAAAATAAAACATTTCTCTTGGTACATTTCCAATTATATCTCACTGGACAAAATTGGATCACTCCTAGCTACAGAAAGATCAGAAAAGTGAGTACATGGCCCTTGCTAGTCTCTGCAGTGGTAGATGAGCAAGGGGAAAGAGCTCAGGATGATTGAGGGCTGGCCAGTTCCAGTGTATGCTACACAGTAGAATGTCAGAAAAAAACTGAGAAACTATCCCTGCTCTGAAGAGGCTCACGTTCTAGTACCAGAAGTAAAAATAAGTACATAAATGACTGGAACACACAGAAGGGATTGAAGCGTGCATTTTTTATGGAAATGAATATTAAAATATTCTAGGTATTCAAAGAAGGAAAGAGTTATGATGCTTCTTACTTATACTTTATTTTTTCTTACCTTGTTATTGTTTAGTCGCTCAGTCAAGTCAACTCTGCAACTCCATGGACTTTGGGAGCCCATGGACTGTAGGCCACCAGGATCCTCTGTCCATGGGATTCTCCAGGCAAGAATACTTGAGTGGGTAGCCATTTCCTTCTCTAGAGGATCTTCCAATCTGGGAATCAAAACCATGTCTCCTGCATTGGAAGGTGGATTCTTTACCACTGAGCCAGTGTGGAAGCTCCTTTCTTACCTTATGCCAAATTGTCCTCATTAGTTCCTTTAAACAAGACCTTTTCTATAGCAAATGACAGTAAACTGCGGGAAAGAAAGGAATATACAGGCTTAAGTAACCGAGAAATACAACCACAGCCAAATCCCAGAACCTAAACCAATTTCATCAGGGTTATGTCTTTCTCTATTGCTCAGATTTGGTTTTTCTGAACTGGCTTCATTCTCAGGAACATTGCTGTGATACGATTGCAGAAATAATTGACAGGTCCAGGTTTATTTGTCCTTTTACCTTATTAATAATAGTCTCAGATAAGACTAAAGTATACCTCTTTCCTAGCTTTCTCTAGTGAAAACTTTGCAGATGCTCTAATCACCTTGGCTTGATCACAGGCCTATCTATCCTGAGCTGATCACTAGTCACTATGACCAGGTGTCTGGGGAATCTGATTGACAAATCTGAATCACATGATGACTTTTAGGTTGGGTGGGGTGGTGGGAGGAGTTTGCAGGATATTAAAAGCTACTGATGAACTACTTCTATGGAAAAGATTCTAAACAGACAGGAAATAACAAATATCCATTACAAAATAGGTATTCCACATTCTTAGGAATACTGAGTTTTCACATATCTCAGTCTCATAGAACCTAAACAGAAAGATACTATCACAGACCTATTTGGTTAACAGAATAGTATTTGCACCAACTTGTCCCAACACTGCTAATGTCAGTGGCATAATGTCGTTCGTGGCAATTATCTGTTGCAGGAAAACAGGAATCTAAATTTTACAGTCTATCAAAACTACATCCCTTAAACACCAGGCTACCGGCTGTCAAAGGGATTCACGGTACATTTTAATTATAAAATTCTAGTGTTCATTATATTTGTGAAATAGTGTGTTCCATATATTCATGCCAGATATTTGATTTTCATTTGATCACATTTTATAGAATGTGTTATCTATCCTGAACACACACACAGACACTTAACTCTACAACTTTCTTTGACCCTAATTTTCCTTTTCCTCAGATGAGTGGGCTATTCCTGTTGCCACCATTTATCATAACTGTTTTTCTTCTTAGACTTTCATAATGTGACTTCAATTGTTAATGCTCTCTTGAAACTTCACTCCAGAGTTCACCTGATTCCAAGGCCCCGTCTCAGTCCAAAACTTTCCTTGATCTTTATGTGGCTTCCCTCCCCCGCCCTTTTAATCAACTTTTCCTTCTTTTCTTTATTGATTTCCATTACGATCCTCCAGAATTTGACTCTAAATTACTGATCCCACAAGGAGACCAACTTCTCACTATTCCAGAATTAAACTCTTCCATAAAACTTTTGCTGAATCTTCTGCTTTGAAATATCTTCTCCAGTCAAAGCTTCCCCTTCCTTCAAGCTTCCCCTCATAGTTTGCCAAGCATTCCAGTTTGCAATAATTTTCCTCTTCACTGTACTCCCATTTTTATCAGTATCTCTCATTTTGGTAATTATTTCATGAATATTTTCTGACTATTGACATGGTCAATTTTTTGAGAGTAGGAATATTTTACTTAATATATTTTCTGTGTCATTCCTCAGTCATTGTTGAACATATCATAGTACATTATGGAAAAGTTTTAAATTAATTTTTTTCTCTAAATAAGCATTTTTAATATTTCTGTGAAATCATAGCAATTTTATGGGAGTAGCAGAGCATGTTTTAAATTTAAGAGTAAAATAATGAAAAAATAATAGTCAGCCATGTAAATTAAACTCTCATGTCTCTAAATGCAAAGTTTCTCAGAAAGAAATGTGTATAATGGCATATCTCAAGGGATGAATACATTCCAGAAACATCAAAGAATAACACTTTAATCTTTAGAGCAATTAATATCCATTTCAAAAAATTAAACCCTCCAAAATTACTAGTAGTATCACATTTTACAGACACAATATTTTAACATTCCTACATTTTAATAAGATTTTAATAATATGAAAATAAAGCCAATATAAAAGAGTTTATAGTCTCACTAATTCTACATGATTTAGACTCTCACATATAGCAAAAAATCTAAAGGATAAAGGGGATTAAAAGATACAAGTATTTTAATTAAGAGCAAGTATCCAAGCCCCAAAAAGATGCAACTAGAATTTGAATTTTAATATGTCTAAATACATTAATAGAAGTAAAATATCTCTATTAGTTAAATATGTCTGATTAAATTTGTCTTGAAATACAGCATTTCTTGAAACAATCTACATTCACAGATTTAAAGATACCAGGCCTCTCCTTGTCTAGTGTTTCAGTGACTGAAAAAGTCCAGTTCATATTCTATGCCTTCGTTGTAATAAAACACAACCTTCGTTGTTTCAAACCTCAGCTCTTAAATTTCCTTCTACTTCCTTTACTGTTTTGTGCATTTTAAATATGTGACAGGCAGCATTCTCTTAGCCTAAATTCCTGTGGCTTTTGAATGCAGGTTATTCTCATTGGTTATTGAAGATATCCTAACTTGGGTTATTTCCTGTTTTACTAAACTGCCCTTTTAAAATGTTTATATTATACATGAAGCTCCCTAACAACCTTCACTGTAAATATTGTAGAAGTAAATTCCACATGCTATCATTTTATATAGCAGTTTCAGATACTACAAAATAATCTCAATTTTCTATGATCACTAACTCAGAGCCAAGCCTTTTTTTTTTTAACAAAGCCTCCTACGGATACCACTAAAAGCAGACTGTTTAAAGGGTCTCTCTTAGCTTTTCATCAAGTTGTCTCTTAACTGGGAATCATGAAGACTAGTCTCCCTCCAAGTCTTTCTCGTTTTTTTTTTGTTGTTGTCCATTTATATGAAGTCTGCCTCTCAGTTTTATTATCCAGTTCATATTTAGAGGGCATTTATAAAAGTAGATTTGCTTAATAACCAACTAAAACAAAATATTCAGCTGTCAATCAAACTAATTCAGTGTGCTCACATTTCTGACTAGAAACTCATATATTTCTGAATTGTTTACATTTCTTTCGGTGTTTTCTCATGATTTGTCATTTATTTGTTGTATATGCGTTTGGTGAGGGAGAGGGCTGCGCTGTGTCCTCCTTTCGGCACATAAGCTTCCCTGGTTGTGGTGCATGGGCTTCATTGCTCTGGGGCATGAAAAGCCTTAGTTTCGCAACTAGGAATCGAGCCTGAGTCTCCCGCATTGGAAAGCGGATTTTTCACCACTGCACCACCAGGGAAGTCCCTGCTGTGTATACATTGTTCGCAGAACATAATCATGCCTTGAAGTTCATCTCATCCCTTCTTACTCCTTTACCAGTGTGCCAGTAAATTTCACACAGCATTTGATAAATGAGTGATGGAACCAATGATTTTGTCATTGAGTTGTCTGAAACAACTTAATTTCATTCATTCCAGAAACGACAGAGCTATACTGTCTTGAACACTGCTGTGTTAATAGCATCAAAAATTCTTAAGAAATTTACAGACTCAAGAATAGTGATGAGCAACATTTTTTGACAAGAAGATCGATTTAGAAATAGACATGTATATTATCATACGTGAAACGAATCAGCAGTCCAGGTTCGATGCATGATACAGGGTGCTCGGGGCTGGTGCACAGGGATGACCCAGAGGGATGGGGTGCAGAGGGAGGTGGGAGGGAGGTTCAGGATGGAGAACACATGTACACCTGTGGAGGAGTCATGTCAATGTATGGCAAAACCAATACAATACTGTAAAGTAATCAGCCTCCAGTTAAAATAAATAAATTCATTTTTTTAAAAAAAGAAATAGATCAAGGAAATAGAAAAACTATTTGCAACTATATTTTGTGTGTCAGTGTTTTGCTAATCCTGTTCTTAAGTATTCATTTATTATTTACCTGGCACAAATGTTTCTTTTCTTTCTTAACTAAAATGTTGGAATATGCAGAGCTGGCAGCTATAGGAGTGACTGTTTTCAATATGCTGTTTAACAGATTTCACTGTTTAGTAAAATACCTTTTAAGTTAATATTTTTGTCTTTTTTAAATTAAAGGTATTTTATTATGTAAAAGATATTTATAGTATATTCTTTAAAGAAGATATTTTCCATGGAAATGAAAAAACAATATATATCTGCTACAGGAAGTATATCTCCTTTCAATCTCTTCAAAATGTGCAATTTTCATCAGTCATTTTCTTGGCAATAGTATTAGCAAGAATTTAGGTAGAATGTCAAAGAGTAAATAAAATAGCCGGTAACATCATAGCTGATCATTTAGGAAAAAATTTCTTTTTGGCAATGACTTAGAGTAAGAGGTCTATAATTTGAAGTATATCATCAAAACGGATCAGAAAAGAAAAAGAAAATAACAGTAAAGCAAGCTATGGGAAACTAGAAAATATCGAAACCTTAAGAAAAGTTTATTAGCATTGTAATTAACACTAATCCAAATTTATTGGGATCTTAATATATGCTAAATTATCTTGTAAATGTGTCACATGGACTAACTTACTTTGTTTTCAGATAAGTTTATGAAATAGGACAACTGTAGGCTAGTATATAGCTTGAAAAAACCTAAGAATCACAGAAACAGGGAAAACTCATACTTTCTCATAAGGGGTTGTCTATGGGCCTCCATCAAATATTCACAAGAAAGATTTGGAGTAAGGACAAAAAAATCTGGTGATGTGCGCAGGAGGTGAGTAGCAGCTGTAAGCCTTTCTGACTTCACCAGACCATCTCTAGTGAAAAAGCAAAAGCCTTCTACTTTGGGGTTGGGAGCAGCAAGCCTTTCCACTTGAACTTCCCAGCTCCCAGGCAAAAATGCACTGCTTCTGGGGAAGAGGAAAAAAGAAAACTCATGCACCGCAGGAGTAGAGTAGGAAACCCTCTTAGCCCCCAGGACATAGAAAAATCCATTGCTTCTAGAGAGCGGGGAAAAGCTGTCCCTGGAAGAGGGTAGAAAACTGTATTAAGCCGAGGATATTGCCTGATATGAGGAGGTCTTCTACCCAATACCAAGAGACTCATTGACCTGAAACAGACTGCTAGATATTTTTCCAGCAAAGATGGGTTTATCCAGGATCAACGAGGTCTGTAGCCGTGTGAGCCACATGCAATTACCTATGTGCCAAGGTAAGGAAAACATGCTTATAGAGTGGAGAAAGGAAGCTGGGAGGGTTTGCAGTAAGCAAAGCATTTAAGGCTTTTCATTGCCAGATGAGAAGAGTCTTTCTCCCTTTTGAGTTCCACCGTTGTCACAGGGCATGAGGGCTCCCTCTTCTGGTCTCCGAATTCTATCTAATTGAAGTTTCTGCTATTAATTTTTTACAGGCATGAGGTAGGGTTTGAGTTTTACAGGCTCAATGTACAGGAATTCAAAGCGAGCCTCACCTTCAAAGTTCGGATACCGACAGCTGGAGACATACCAGGCGTAGAGCACGCATTCAACGAGGCTGCCTTGGTCCAGCACACCTTTTAGAGTGAGAGATTGTTTTAAAATAATAATGACATTTTATCTGCCTTTTAAAACTTCTTTTACAAGATACCCTGGAAATTCCTAAGCACCTTAAAAAAGAAAAGCACTGTTTTGGGAGGCAGATGTACCAGCAGGTCACTGCACTGTAGATTGTTGTTAGAGCTAAAGAAGTAGAGAAATACTGTTGGGAGGTTTGCAAGATGGAGTGGGTGCTTGCTCTGTCACGTGGTACATTAAAGTCACCTAGAGGGCTTTATATATTTATATATATATATATATATATATATAGGGAGATTTTAAAGTTGAAAAACTAATCCAGTGTTGCCACATTTTGCCTCTAAGTTTTCATAAATGTGGAATCATATTTTCAAAGCTAGATAAAAACCAAAGATGTTGTTTGCTAACCAGGGGCTATGAAATTAAATAATATTTTAAAATATGATGCTTTATTTCAAATGGAATGTGTTTGCATAAATTATGTTATCTGATACTTAGAAGATGTCCTCACTGGGCAGAGTGGTTTAGGAAAGAGAGAAAAAAGAAAAAAAAAAAAAATATATATATAATATGGGTAATGACTCATGAGATAGGAATTTCAGACTTGGTCTATACTAACAACCACTATCCAATGTCAGTCTATATTACTTTGAGATTTTATTTCTCCAACTATAAAATTAAAAGTTGAAACAAGCTTAAACAAGTTAAACAAGTGGATCTCAAACTTGCGTATAGAGAAGATCCACCTGGAATAATTATAAAAATACAGATTCCAAGGCTTTCTTACATCAGAGATTTTTAGTCAGTAAGTCCTGCTGTTGCTCAAGTAATCTGACACAGAAGGTCTTAAGTATAGACTTGGAGAAAGATGCCTAAACTCAATGATTCCTAATATACTTTTGTGTTCCAACAGTCTATGAGTCTAAGTAAGTGGCACATATATTAATGTCATTACTTTATAGATAAAGTTAAGTAACCAGGTTAAATACCCAGGTTAGGGGTCAAACTAATGTCTTCATATTCCTAGCTCAGTGTTTTGCTCTTGAATTGTTTACACTCATGACAGGCACTGGCCAGATACTGTGTTTCCTTTTTCCTCCTAAGCATGCAGAGACACTAGATTTCATAGTCAGCCATCTGACTGAAGTGTAACCAGTAGAATCTGTGAACAGAAGTGGTGAACTACAATTCCTTCTTGACCATAAAAGCCTCCCCTACAGAACCCTCCAGACTCTTCCCACTAGAGAATGACTAGAGTGTCTGTGAGGACCTGGAAGACACAGAGTGATGATACGAATGAGCTTTGGCCCCTGGATAACCACCTGGTGTTCGGTCTTCACTTCATTCCCTACCAGATCTACAGTGGCGTGTGATGAGAGCAAGAAGAAACTTGTGCTATTTGAAGCCACTGGGAAATTAGGTCGCTATTTAGCAATTATTCTATCAGCTGTATAACCCTACCACCTCACACCTCTGTAGAGATAGAAGATGACAATAGCCAACTTTGAGATATTAACCTGCTTCTCTTTCAATCCCTTTTAATTTTTGTTTTGTCCTTCTTACCAGTTCTTCTTTACTTCCCGCAATGTGCATGGCCTCAGGATTAGAGGGTGGTATGAGCTGAGCAATAAAGCTTATAAGTCTGTTTTGTTTTGCTTACAAAAGCTTAAGGTCAAAACGAGGAGAGAGTTCATGAATATGGGCAAAATATCTTAACCAAAACCGGAAGGAAAAAGGCTCTCCCCCAATTTAGAAAGGACTGGCCTGGGCTCTAACAAAAGTGATGCAAGCTATGGCAGAATTATTTTTCCTGCCCTTATCCTCCACCTTTTCCATGAGCTTTTGTTGACTGGGAACTGCCAAGGTCCACATCTCTGTACCTGGAGGTTTCTTTCTTTAGAACAGAAAACCTTATGAAGAAATCAGACGGGGGACACAACCTGCCCTAGGAATCCTAGAGAATATTTGGTTTATTGGTCTGTTTCCTTTTACCTCATGAACATGTTACAGAATCCTGCAGGAGGCTGTGTACAAATACCCCATGTCCCTATGTCTTCTGGGGAATAATCTTTTGCCAGCATTTTCATGTAGGATGAAACCCCAACCTTTCACTGGCTCTAGAAGCAGAAAAATATGTAGGCTCTAGGAGCAGAAGGAAATCAAATCTTGTTTCTTGGAAGAAACCAACAAAGATGGTGCAAGAATTTCATGGTCTATCTAAGGAAGCAGAATCATAGACAAATTCAAAAGCCATCCATGCCCAGAGTTTGGCATCAAAGTTGCAGAAAGCTGAGAGGTGTGAAGGGAATTGCTCACCTTGATGACTCACAACTTTATATATATATGCTCAGAATATAATGTGCGTGCACACTCAGCCGTGTCCGACTCTTGGTGATGCCGTGGACTCTAACTTGCCAGGCTTTCCTGTCCATGGAAATTTCCAGCAAGAATACTGGAGTGGGTTGCATATAGGCACATCATATCAAACAACACCTTGACATAGTATAAATTGGGGACTGTGAAAGAACAATCCTACCTATGATATCAGTAAACAAAGGATGTTGCAATCATCAAGCCACTATTATTGTCCCCAGCGGTGAGCCCTGAGGGAACTCAGGACGAAGACAAACAGGCTGCTTGCTACCAAGAGTTCAACCACTGGGAGAGAACAGGATATTGGCCCTAAGTAGCTAAGGTGCATATCCAAGGATGACTTCAATGAGTCCAGTCTCTAGCATCTTCCTATACACAGGCAAGTGCTTACTCACAGATGTAAAACACAAATTTATGGTTGAAAGTGAAAAAAGAGAGTGAAGTCGCTCAGTTGTGTCCAATTCTTTGTGACCCCATGGACTGTAGCCCACCAGGCTCCTCTGTCCATGAGACTTTCCAGGCAAGGGTACTGGAGTGGGTTGCCCTTTCCTTCTCCAGGGAATCTTCCCAACCCAGGCCTCCAGCATTGTAGGCAGATGCTTCCTGCAGGGAAGAGCATGTGTGTCTAGGTGTGTGGATGCCTGCGTGCCTGTTTAGTCACTTCAGTTGTGTCTGACTCTGTGCAACTCTATAGACTGTAACCCATCAGGTTCCTCCATCCATGAAATTCTCCAGGCAAGCATACTGGAGTGGGTTGTCATGCCCTCTTCCAGGGGATCTTCACAATTGGGAATCAAACCCAGGTCTCCTGCATTGCAGGTAGATTCCTTACTGCTGAGCCACCAAGGAAGCCCGTGTTTTGGAGGAAGGCAGGTAAATTGGGAGATAGGGATTGACATATGCACACTACTACATTTAAAATAAATAACTAGTAAAGCTCTACTGTATAGCACAAGGAACTCTTCTCTATACTCTGCATGATCTATATGGAAAAAGATTCTAAAAGAGTGGGTATATGTATGTGTATAACTGATATACTTTGCTGTATCCTCAGAAATGAATCTCTGTCTCTCCGCATTCATGTTCGGTCATGTCCAAATTTTTATGACCCCATGGACTGTAGCCTGCTAGGCTCCTCTGTCCATGGAATTTTCCAGTCTAGAATATTAGAGTGGGTTGCCATTTCCTACTCCAGGGGATCTTCCTGACTCAAGGACAGAACCCGTGTTTCTTGTGTCTCCTGCATGGGCAGGTGGATTGTTTATCACTGAGCCATCTGAGAATTGCAACACTGTAAATCAACTGTACTCTAAAAAAACTTTTAATCTGTCTATTTTTTAAAAATTCTAAATTCATTAACTTGAGATGTCTTGTTTTCTTCAATTAACGTTAATCGTTTGATGTCTCAACTGCCTGGTCTTTGTTGCAAAAGCCTCTTTATATCCTGGCTCCTCCCTTACCCCTCAGAACAGTCCCTCAGAGCAATCTGAGAGTCTGTCTCCAGAACTTGAAATTCTCAGAAAATCTGATGAACGAAACATAACTTTCAACTTGTAGATTGTGCATTTTTTTTCAGCCAACAGGATCATTTATATCACAATCTTAAGTGGGGTAAGAATGGAAAGAATCAGAAAAAAATGATTAAATCCTGCTAATTCACTGGCTGGGGGCTCAAGGATCAAGATAAAATTTTAGAAAAAAGGTTATATATTATTAAATAAAGTTATATTTTTTCCACCTGAGTTTGAGAATTAAGATTTAGACCTTTCATGATACTGTGGAATATTGGATTATAATTTTCTATTATTCACTCCTACCTTCTTCTATAGAACTTTTCATGCATCCTATGGAAAAAGTTTTAATCCTTGCCTTTGTGATCTGGGTCTTTGATCAATGGCATATTTTGAGCAATGGAATATGAATAGATCTGCCAAATATAATATTTGAGCAAAATATTTAAGAGGAATTGTGTGTTTCCACTTAGGAGCTATTCTACCAGCTTGTGTCCAAGAATGAGGAGACATGTAGAACTCAAACCAGCTGACTCAAAACATGTAAGTAATGTAAATGAGAATAAATGGTTGATGTTTAAACCACTGAAATGAAGAAGCATATTGGCACAGCAAAGGTGACCAGTACACGTTGTTGTTTTCTTTGTTCAGTCACTAAGTTGTGTCCAATTCTGTGACCCCATGGACTGCAGCACTCCAGACTTCCCTGTCCTTCACTATCTCCCAGAGTTTTCTCAAATTCATTTCCACTGAGTTTGTGATACTATCTAACATCTCATCCTCTGCTGCCCTCTTCTCCTTTGCCTTCAGTCTTTCCCAGAATCAGGGTCTTTTGCAATGAGTTGGCTCCTTTCATCAGGTGGCCAAAGTACTGTAGCTTCAGCTTCAGCATCAATCCTTTCAATGAATATTCAGGGTTGATTTCAGACGGTAAAGAATCCACCTGCAGTGCAAAAGACCTGTATTTGATCCCTGGGTCAGGAAGATCCTCTGGATAGGCGAATGGCTACCCACTCCAATATTCTTGCCTGGAGAATCCCATGGACAGAGGAACCTTACGGGCTACAGTTCCTGGAGTCACAAAGAGTCTGACATGACTGAGCATCTGATCAATGCACATACTAAGGGAGAAAATCAGATGAATGGAATTGAACAACTGTCGTACCTCTCAAGAAAGGAGCAAAAATTCCAGTTTATTGTTCAGTGTGATTGATATTACATATCCAAAGTCTATCAGTGATTATATTTCCTCTCTGAAATTCACAAAGCAGTTCCACTAACAACACAATGGACTATATCAATATGTGAGGGTGGGGAAGAAGGAATGCAAAAACTAACACTATTTTAAAGCTTTCTGTGAAGAAGTTCTGATCTCATTATCATGAAATGTTGGAAGGCATTCTCTTTTTTAATGATTGTAAAATTTAAAATGTAAGTTGGGAATTCACATGAATGCCTAGAACTATGAGTCACTGAAAAATCCTGGAAATGCTGTTAAAATAGTTCTATACTCCTCCTTACAGCTAAGCCTTTCTCAAAGCATCCTGAATCTTTGGATTATGAGGTGTAGATGGAGACAGAGAGGAGACTGTCACGTTCTTATTTGACATTTGTGAATCTTCTTGAACAATCTTTACCCCTATTTCTAGGATGATTTCCTTCATATTCACTTTAAAAATTAGAACAATTTTTAGATAACAGATGAAAAGAATAAGTACTTGAATCTAGAAAGAGGAACGTATATTCTTTTATGCCATGAGGATATTATTTAGTGTTGGGTTTAAGCAATCATTTGCTAAGTGATACTGTCATGGCTTAAAAGAGAAGCAATCACTTTTCATTTTCTTCATGTGAATTGTTTGTAGTCTGGTTTAAGTGTGCCATTTTTTTCCAGTTTCTAGATATGACATGAAGTGTTTAGCTTTGTATATTTTGTATATGTTGTCTTGACTTCCTGGCACACACAATTTTAAAACATAAAGCCTTAACCAATCTCCAGCTACTCATCCTGCTTCAGAAAAGTTTCAAAAGATAGAAATATTTAATGACTTGTTTAATGCATTTTTAAGAAAATAACTGAGTTTTTCTCATTAAGTTTCGTACTCTCACCTCCAAATCTGCCAACCTCATACTCTACATTCTCCACTAAAACAAAAAGTAAAATATCCATACTTGGCTAGAACCAATCTTCTCTGGCCTATATCCCAGGTCTTCTTGATATTTCAAGGATCCTTTTCTGGTGGCTATTATTCTGAATACCTTACTTTCCCCCCTTTCACCTAGATCTTTTCATAAACAAACAACACAGACATGGGCTCAATGATGGGGCATGCTACCTCTGAGTGTGACACAGGCTGCTAGCGGGTCACCAAACCTATTTTGTCTTCTTCTTGGGCACACGATGAACCTATATGTCCCAGCTGCAATTACACATAAGAGTAATAATGCTACTAACTTGTAGTCAGTAAAATAAAAGCAGAAGTTTTGCCCCACCAAGCTTCATTCCACAAAACCTGCCGTGTGTCATCTTCCATAATGTTTACCTTCCCAAATGGTTATAGACAAAGTGATGTTGGCAGTTCTATTTTAAAGATAAAAATTCTACTAGAGCCTTTAAATGCCTCCTTAGACAAGATCTGCTCACCAATCAGGAGTAACTAATTCAGACTTTACATGAGCAGTAAAGAAATTAACATGGAGTTAAGTCACTGAAATTTGGGGTTAGTCTAATAGAGAAACTAGCATTATCTCTACTAACCTAAGTATCAAGAGTATAAACAAGGAGACCAGTTAGGAGGCTATTGTAATACTTCATTTTTTTATTGTTTTGTTTTGTTAAACAAACTCCTCAAAAGAATGATCAGTCTTTCTCATGTCAACTCTAAAACTTCTCTTGACTTCCAGAGTGCTAAATCTATCACTAATTCTTCTTACTCCACTACTCCACTAACTCCACTAACTCCACTAACTCCACTCCATTAACTTTAGAGTCAGTCATTTTCTATGCACAAATGTCCATTTTACATTGTTTTCTCTTTATCACTGTCTCTTCCTCCACAAATCCAACCATCCCAAACAGGATCTCCTGTATCTTCCTGATTTGTACATGTTTCAGTGATGTGGGGCTTGATTCATGGACCTCTTCTCTCCTCTCTCAATCCTATCTATTCCATATAAACACCATATCATTTGATTAGTATCTCCAAAATTATAACTTCTGGTTACACCTCTATCTGACATTCTGTATCAATATCTACTGACCCACTAGGAAATTTGCAGTGTGTTTCATAGACATCTCAAGCTTAACACATGCAAAACCAAACTCTTGACTTTGCTCTAACCTCTTATCTCTATCCCTAATGATCTTCATCTCAGTAAACAGTAATTCCATTCTTTAGTTATCCATACCAAATAATCCTCTGATTTGCCCATATCACATATATAATTTACTAGAAAATTCTATTATCTTTACTTTCAAAATGTATCTTGAACATATGTCTTCCCCAAACCCTCATTATTGCTATCTCTTTTTTGGTTATATTCACTAATTCATTGTATTTTTTTAAGATTCCACATATAAATGATAACATAGTATTTTTCATTCTCTGTATGACTCATTTAATTAAGTGCAGTACCCTCTAAGTCCATCCATGTTGTTACAAAAGGTAAAATCTTATTTTTTATGGCTGAGTAGTATTCCATTATATATCCTTCCAACTACATATCTACCTAGAAGGATAGATATACACCACATCTTCTTTATCCTTTCATCTGTTGATAGATATTTAGGTTGCTTCCATATCTTGGCTATTTTAAATAATGTTGCTATGAATATTGGGATGCATGTATCTTTTCAAAATAGTGTTCTCATTTTCCTCAGTTATCTATCCAAGAGTGGAATTGCTGGATTAAATTGTACTTTTGTTTTAGTTTTTGACATCCACACTATTTTCCACAGCAGCTACACTAATTTACATTCCCACCAACAGTATACAAGAGTTCCCTTTTCCCCACACCAACAACTGTTATTTCTGGTCTTTTTGATGATAGCCATTCTGATAGATGTAAGGTGATTTCTCATTGTGGTTTTGATTTGCATTTCTATGACCACTGCTATATTAATTCAAATCATCATTATCTCTTTCCTGTATTGTTTGTTGTTTAGCCACTAAGTCCTGTCTACTCTTCTGCAACACCATGTACTATATAGCCTGCCAGTCTCCTCTACTCATGAGATTTTCCAGGCAAGGATACTGGAGTGTGTTGCCATTTCTTTCTACAGAGGATCTTTCCAACCCAGGAATCAAACAACCATCTCTTGTATTGCCAGGCAGATTCTTTACCACTGAGCCTCCAGAGAAGCCCTGTATTATTTACTAGCCACAAATTGCCTCCCTTGCTTTCATTCATGACTTCCTAGAATCTGTTCTCAAAATAGTAATCAGGAGGATGCTTTTGCAACATAATTAAAATCATTTGTTCAAATCCTCCAACTGCTTTCCATCCTCCCCTTCAGAATATAATTCTGAGTTTTTGTCAGAGTTTACAAAGTCTACATATACTGACTTTTGGATGCATCTGAAAGTGTAATTGTTGTTACCCAGCTCTGGCCTCCAGATACATTGGCTCCTTGATAATGTCCAAACACACCAGGAACTTGCTGCCTTTGCCTGCTCTCTCCCTGCTATCCACATGGTCCATCTCTACATTTTATTTGGACCTCTGCTCCAATGGCTCCTTTTCCAAGACTTCTCTGACTCACCAATCTAGAAACAGTTTCCTTCCCTCAACCACCACTCCCCATCTTCTTGACCTTCATTATTTTTTCTTGAAAATTTATTGCTACTTGTCTTATAATGCATTTTCTTCTTTATTATTTGTGCCTTCTTCCTCTGGAATGTAAGCTTTTTAGATCTGAGATTCAGTTCAGTTCAGTTCAGTCACTCAGTCATGTCTGACTCTTTGCATCCCCATGAACCACAGCACGCCAGGCCTTCTTGTCCATCACCAACTCCCGGAGTCCACTCAAACCCATGTCCATTGAGTTGGTGATGCCATCCAACCATCTCGTCCTCTGTAATCCCCTTCTCCTCCTGCCCTCAATCTTTTCCAGTATCTAGGTCTTTTCAAGTGAGTCAGCTCTTTGTGTCAAGTGGTCAAAGTATTGGAGCTTTCTCTATAGTTCAACTCTCACATCCAGACTTTTGTTGGCAAAGTAGTGTCTCTGCTTTTTAATATGCTGTCTAGGTTGGTCATAACTTTTCTTCCAAGGAGTAAGCGTCTTTTAATTTCATGGTTGCAATCACCATCTGCGGTGATTTTGGAGCCCAGAAAAATAAAGTCTGATACTGTTTCCACTGTTTCCCCATCTATCTGCCATGGAGTGATGGGACCAGATGCCATGATCTTAGTTTTCTGAATGTTGACCTTTAAGCCAACTTTTTCACTCTCCTCTTTCACTTTCATCAAGAGGCTCTTTAGTTCTTCTTCACTTTCTGCCATAAGGGTAGTGTCATCTGCATATCTGAGGTTATTGATATTTCTCCCAGCAATCTTGATTCCAACGTGTGCTTCTTCCAGTCCAGCGTTTCTCATGATGTACTCTGCATATAAGTTAAATAAGCAGGGTGACAATATACAGCCTTGACATACTCCTTCTCTGATTTGGAATAAGTCTGTTGTTCCATGTCCAGTTCTAACTGTTGCTTCCTGATCTGAATACAGGTTTCTCAAGAAGCAGGTCAGGTGGTCTGAGATTAGGTCTCCTTTTATTTTAGTATTCTGTATCCACAGAACCTTTTTAGCATCACAACTCATTGGACATGAACTTGGGCAAATTCTGGGAGATAGTGAGGAACAGACACACTTGGCTTGCTGCAGCGGATGGGGTCACAAAGAGTTGGACAGGACTTAGCAACTGAATGACAACAACCACATCCAGAGAAACTAGGACAGTGACTGGCATACTGTAGGTGTTCAATAAATACTTGTTAAGTGGACAATAAAAGTATAATGGATTGGATGATACGAGAAAACAAATGCACTAATTTGTACCAATAAACCTCTGATTTCTTAAAGGAAAAAAAGCCATTTATATCTTATTTGCCATTATTCCTATGGACTCCCAGATATTACTATATGTTCAGTAGATGTCTACTATGTGACAGACTCAGCTCTAGGTCTTAGGGATTAGACAATGAAAAACTTTACAAAATTCCTAACCTCAAGCAAATTATACTACAAGATCTCCTTACAATTTAAAGCTAAATTTCAAGTTCTTGTTTTCCAGTTTCAGAATGTACATGTTGCTTTCTGAACTTATTTTTTATAATAAGAAAAGATAAATAATGAAAATATTTTGAAGCATAAATAAGTAAATATCCAAATATTCAGACATAGTCATAATTCAGTCCAAACTAAACACATATGACTTTCACATTTCTGCCATTGGAAAAATCCTCACTTTGGCTATTCTACCTCAGTGTGAATCTTGATTTAAGTGGTTTTGTCCAAATTTATTTTATATTGTTTTGTTTTGTGTAGCCATTAAAAAAATATTTTCTGGAGTTAGGATATAAATAAAACATAAAATAAATTATACAAAACAGAATACTTACACTTTAACACATACCAAGACTTACTGCAATGCCCTCACTAAATCCTCTGGGGAAATTTCCATTCAGGCACAAAGAAGCCAAATACAGTATAATCCTATAATATCTTTTATTTTATGACTTCCATAACTGATCCTTGAACTAGGTAAGCAATGCATGGGAATTAACAAAAATTCTTCCTTTACATCTTTCTCGGCCAGTCTGAAAAATATTATCAGGGTTCTTCCTACAGGCACCTTCTGTACAGTCTCCCTAGCCCACTCCTCCATGCCCACCTCAGTTACCACTGATATTCTGATGACTTCAAATGTGTGACTCTGACCAAGACTCCCACTTTGGGACCCTAGACTCACATATCTCACTGGAGATCTCACAGACACTTCCAGTCAGATGATGCTAATATTGATCTCATCTGCTCCTCCCCAGCCTAGCTCATTTTCTTCCTGCCTTCCTTCTTCCAAAAAATAGGATGCTGTCACCCACTCATTTGCCCAAGCCTGGAATGCAAATATTTCCTAAACTACACTCTCCCCAACCACCCTATCCTTTCCTGTTTATGTCTACCTTCCAAATACGTCTCATGAGTATCTATTTCTTTCCATTCTTCCTACCGCCCTAGTTTAGCCTCCCTTCACCACCCAACTGAATTTATATGACAGCTTTTAAACTAGTTTTCCTCTCTGCATCTTCTCTTCAGCCCAGACTGTGTGCATACCAAGAATGTCTTTTCCAACATGTAAATCTCACCTACTTAAAGATCAGTCCTGGTGCTCATTATCCCCAGCATGTTGTTCCAATTCATTAACATATCTTACAAGGCCCACATTATATTGCTTCTGTTTATCTCAATATACTTCTATTGAGTGTTTTTTTCACAATATACTTCTCCACCTCAATCGTTTTCTTACTTCAATAATTTATTCTAGAACCACATCATCAAACCACAATCATATTGTGGTTCTTCCCTAAACATACCACGCATCTTTCCTCTCTGGACTTTTACACATGCTGTTCTTTGTTTCTGTCATGCTGTTCTCTATATCTCATGATACATTAGCTTATATATCACCTACTCTTTAGCTAATATGTCACCTATTTTGCAGAGAATTCCCTTTCTCTCTGAGATATAGTTAGGTATTCCTTCTAAACAAGAAGCATCTTTGCCCTTGACACTTTTGTAATGGAATTCCCTTCTTTGTGAAATCATAAATTGTAATTGAGTGCACTGTTCTTGGAGGTACTTGTGGGATGTTTAATAATAAATATTTGTTGGAATTAATGAATAAATAAATAAATAAATAGGAAATAGAAGAAATGGTGTGGGGCACTCATGAAAGACCTGGAATCCTACATAGATGGGAAGGAAAAGGATATAATTTTGGGTTGAAAGGGCAAGATCACCTCTGGAGAAACTTTTGAATTGACTGAAAGATTGATGACAATCACCTCTAGAATGATTTCTAAAAAGTGATCCCTAACTCATGGGAAAGATTTAAAGTTAAAAGTAAAGAGAGAGCAATTCAAAGCATTTTCAGGTGAGACTATAAAAATATGGAGAAATCAAATGTGACATGTTGGCAGGTTTAGGAGAGCAGAAACTTACTAGTAAATCATCAAAGGAAGATTATAAAGTGAAAAATCTACATCTCAATCTATACACCTTTATTGTGATTTAGAGACTATCAAAATATATAGTATATCGAAAAACAAATTTTAGAAACATTGGTTATTTGGAAATTAAGTTCAACATCTACCATTCTGAATTTAAAATACTACCAAGACGATGGAAAATTTACTAAATATTACTGTATTCCATATATGAAAGTTGCTAAGAAAGTAGGTATTGAAAGTTCTTATCACAGGAAAAAAATTTTTGATGTATGATAGATGTTAACTATGGAAACTCACTACTATATTTTTGCCTGGAGAATCCCTTGGACAGAGGAGTCTGGTGGGCTACAATCCATAGGGTTGCAAAGAGTCAGACATGACTGAAGCATCTGAGCACACAGGCATGGATGTTAACTAAACTTATTTGGTATTCATTTCACAATATACACATATATCAAATCATTATGTTGTACCTCTTAAATTAATACATGTTATATGTCAGTTATATCTCAAAAAAACTGGAAAAACTGTTCAAGAAATTTTAAAAATCAATTAAAAATAATAAATATAAAATGCATTTTATCTAAAGGAAATGTCAATATAAAGTTTGAAAGGGAGCATAAGAGATGAAAACAGTAATTTATTAAAGCTGCCAGTTTATAAAAAAAAATTTAAACTCATCACATAATTTTCTAGAGGTAATTATCTGGGCAATTACTGAATTCAGTAAATGGGAATAAGGAATCAAAGACACACATAAAAATAAACACATTCAGGTATTATCTATCTGATTTCATTTCTCAACCTTCATTATTTGACATGACTTCATTTGTTTTAATTTGCAATGCTATTTTTTTCTTTTAAATTTTAATATAGCAGGGCTGTATATTTTAATGCAAACATTTTTAAAATCAGAGTTTGCCCCTTGAGCCTATTTATTTTTTAAAATACTATTTATTATTTTTATAATTACACAGTGAATGTATTTTACTATGGACACACTGGAAGAAAATGAAAAAGAATGAGGAAGAAACATTTAAACCATCAGTAATACCACTAACTCCTATTCCTCGTTAGCACTTATACCTAGGCCTTGTATTCAGTAAGAAAGCACCAGGAAAGCAAGCCTGGTTATTTTGGGGTGGTGTCTATTCTCATTGATCTAAAGTATATTCTTATCCTCCAATATCAAGTTCTATACATTTTACACATTTTTCTTATTACCATTGCTTGTACCCATTTTCAGAGGGAGATTACCTTATACTTCCATTCCATGAAGAGTCTATTTAAGTGAGGCAGATAGAATTTAGTCCATATTCATTTTTAATGCTACTAATATAAAGTAGATGAGAGATAAAAAGTCCCAAAGGGTAGTGCAGCATAGGATTAGAGGTGTATAGAATTATCAACTTTTCTTATCTTTTAATATGAAAAAAGGAAATAGTGCTAAAACCACTGAAATGTGTTCAACTGTGTCACAGAAGATATTAAAGTTGAATCTAAGTTTTAACAGATTGAAAGAACCCCCTAAACATATATCCATTCATTCAGCAGATAGTCAGTTATTGACCACCCACTGTGACCCAGTTACTATCCAATGCAATGAAGAGATGTTATTCTTAACTCAGGGTCAACCTGAAGAAATACCCTAATGATATCACTAGACAGTGAGCTTTTGATGGCGGGTATGTGTCTTAATCTCAACACCTAGTCTAGGGCCAGTTATCAGAACTCTCATTTGAAGAAAATTTGAAGAGCACATTTTCCCTAGAAGTCAGTCTCAAGGCTGACATCATTTATTCCCAATAATTGAAGCCAATTATAGAACTAAGGCCTTGTGCTAAGTGCCTATAAATATTATTCCATATAATACTCCTATAATTTTTAACAGCATCTATGAAACCCCATTTTTATTAATAATAAAGCTATTATTATTCATGTGAAGATTCGAGCCTATTTCATTTTCTTTAAAATGTGAAAGTTTAAATGACTGGTTCATGTCATATATCTAGCGGCCACAGAGGTAAATTTTGAGAGCATGTTTGTTCGACTTCAAAGCGCATATGCCTCCCATGATCTCATACTGTCTCTTGATAATCTTCAGAATTTGTGAAATATCAAAAACTTTTAGAGACTAGAGGCTGTGAAGTCAATCTAACAGGGCCTTTTGTTCGTTTTGTCTTTGACTGCAATACGTGGCTTCTGGGATCTCAGTTCCCCAGTTAGGGATTGAACCTGGGCCAAGGCAGTAAAAGCATGGAGTGCTAAACACCGGGTATCAGGGGAACTCCCAACCGAACAGGGTTTGAATTCCAACATCAACACTTGCTGTATACCCTTCAACTGTCTATGTAAACTTTTTAAATCTCAATGTTCTCATGTGTAAAATGAAAATGATAGTACTTATATCAAATGACTACTGTATTAAATAAGGTGATTCATATGAAAGTACTTGCCATGTTAATAACTTCTCAATGAGAGTGAGCTACCATTATTTGTGTGAAGATTCAAGCCTATTTCATTTTCTTTAAATTAACTGCCTAGTGAAGTGAAGCTGCTCAGTCATGTCCAAATCTTTGTGACCCCATGGATTGCAGCCCACCAGGCTCCTCCGTCCATGGGATTTTCCAGGCAAGAGTACTGGAGTGGGTTGCCATTTCCTTCTCCAGGGGATCTTCCTGACCCAGGGATCAAACCCAGGTCTCCCATGTTGTAGGCAGACACTTTACTGTCTGAGCCACCAGGGAAGTCCACATATGTATTATACTTTATATTACATATATAAATATGTATTATACATATATACATGAATATATGTACATATATAATTTCTAGAGAGTCCAGGCAAAAGTTCTACAGATAAACAATAAATTGGCATAGGAGAAATTATGTACTAATAATCTCATAATAAAAAGTGGAGGAGTCAGGATGTAGAGCTTGCATCTTTTGTCCTAGAGTTTCTTATACTCTGCCATATTGCCTTAACTTTGCATTAAATGAAATAAGAGGAAGTATGCATGGGAAAACTTCTCAACTAAAAGTCTGAAAATATCACTGAGGAAGATATACGACCTCTGTCTCCAAGATTTCTCTTCACAGTGTGACAAACATGATCGATTTGTGATGGCTTAAGTATTCAGTGATTGCAGGCAATTGGTTGAACCAGATCACTCACTTCCTTTGTGTGTGTGTGTATGTGTTCAGTCCTTCAGTTGTGTCCAGCTCCCTGGGGCCCCATGGACTGTAGCCTCCTAGGGTCCTCTCCATGAAATTTCCAGGCAAGATTTCTTCTAACTGTGTAAATTTCTGACACTAAGAGAGTGCTTTAAAAACAAACAACTGTATATGCTCTTTTAAACTCCTGCTGTTGTGAGCCTTGAAGTCAAACCAGGAAGTTTAACTTCAAGGCAACTATACTATCAAGAAGAATGAATGAGGAAGCAACCCATGTGCTGGCCCTTCTTCACTCCTGCAAATTGCTTTCTTGATAAGAGAACTGGCAAATAGTGAAGGCTCCCTATTAGGTCAATGGATTTGGAAAAGGAAGCTGCATCATGATTACACAGAAAAAGCCCCTGACCAATAGCAAAAGCAGCCACAGAGGCACATAAATAACAACAGTTAGTAGCAATCTGAGAGATACTTTTACTAATTTCAGAGCTTCTAGATATTAAGTTCATGGGCACCAGTTGCCAAAACTCAAGATGTCGCTAGGCTAAGTGAAGCTAGCTAAGCTATCTAATTCAGGGAGGACGTCATTACGCAAGTTTCTGTTAGTAGTTTTACCTTGGCGGGTTTTGTTTTATGTGCTGTTTTTCTCTAGAACCTAAATTCACATCTGTTGTCAGACAAAAATCTGCTTCGTGAATGATTAGTATTTAGCGGCATCTAGTCATGAATCCAGAGAAGGCAATGGCACCCGACTCCAGTACTCTTGCCTGGAGAATCCTAGGGATGGGGGAGCCTGGTGGGCTGCCATCTATGGGGTCGCACAGAGTCAGACACGACTGAAGCGACTCAGCAGCAGCAGCAGCAGCAGCAGTCACGAATCGTATACACACGAGGTGCTTCAAGCAGTTTTGCTCAGAGATCAATGGTGACACACAGTGTTGCTCAATATTTATATTTTGAGGGATCGTGGGGCACTTTTGACACCATACCTTATATGGACCTCAGATAGTGGTAGGTGTAATTTTTCCCCCAAGTCCAGGGGTGGGGATCATATTTGCCAGAAGCCATTACACTCCCACAAACACAACATCATATTTCTTTTAAAGAGTACAGAACAAAATATCCCTGTTAGTAGGGAAAAGGTCGATATTTTAAAATAGAGAATTTTGAAAAATTTCATGGTGCATTTGTGATGTGGAAGCACTGTCATTTTTTATTGTAAAGACATTTGACAAATGACTTAACCATGCTTATTCTGATCATTTTGTTAGAGTATTTGGGCTTCACTGGTATTTCAAATCAGTTCAGTTCGGTCGCTCAGTCATGTCTGACTCTTTGTGACCCCATGGACTGCCGCACGTCAGGCTTCCCTGTCTATCACCCACTCCTGGAGTTTACTAAAACTCATGACCATTGAGTCAGTGATACCATTCAAATATCTCATCCTCTGTCATCCCCTTCTCCTCCCACCTTCAATCTTGCCAAGCATTGCGATGTTTTCCAATGAGTCAGTTCTTCCCATCAGGTGGCCAAAGTATTGGAGTTTCAGCTTCAACACCAGTCCTTCCAAGAATATTCAGGATTGATTTCCTTTAAGATGGACTGGTTGGATTTCCTTGCAGTACAAGGGACTCTCAAGAGTCTTCTCCAACACCACAGCTCAAAAGCATCAGTTCTTTGGTGCTTGGCTTTCTTTGTAGCCCATACATGATTACTGGAAAAACCACAGCTCTGGTTGAATGGGCCTTTGTTGGCAAAGTAATGTCTCTGCTTTTCAACATGCTGTCTAGGTTGGTCATAACTTTGCTTCCAAGGAGTAAGCGTCTTTTAATTTCATGGCAAAATCACAATCTGCAGTGATTTTGGAGCCCAAAAAAATAGTCTGTCACTGTTTCAACTGTTTCCCCATCTGTTTACCATGAAGTGATGGGACCAGAGACCATGATCTTAGTTTTTTGAATGCTAAGTTTTAAACCAACATTTTTACTGTCCTCTTTCACTTTCACTAAGAGGCTCTTTAGTTTTTCTTCACTTTCTGCCATAAGTGTGGCATCATCTGCATATCTGAAGTTACTGATATTTCTCCTGGCAATCTTGATTCCAACTTATCCTTCATCCAGCCCAGCATTTCCCATGATATATTCTGCATATAAGATAAATAAGCAGGATGACAATATACAGCCTTAATGTACTCCTTTCCCTATTTGGAAAGAGTCTGTTGTTCCGTGTCCAGTTCTAACTGTTGATTCCTGACCTGCATACAGGTTTCTCAAGAGGCAGGTCAAGTAGTCTGGTATTCCCATCTCTTTCAGAATTTTCCAGTTTGCTGTGATCCACACAGTCAAAGGCTTTGGCATAGTCAATAAAGCAGAAGTAGATGTTTTTCTGGAACTCTTGCTTTTTCGATGATCCAACAGATTTTGACAATTTGATCTCTGGTTCCTTTGCCTTTTTAAAATCCAGCTTGAACATCTGGAAGTTCATGATTCATGTACTGTTGAAGCCTGGCTTGGACAATCTTGAGCATTATTCTACTAGTGTGTGAGATGAGTGCAACTATGTGGTAGTTTGAGCATCCTTTAACATTGCCTTTCTTCGGGATTGGAATGAAAACTGACCTTTTCCAGTCCTGTGGCCACTGCTGAATTTTCCAAATTTGCTGGCATATTAAGTGCAGAAGTTTCACAGCATCATCTTTTAAGATTTGAAATAGCTCTACTGGAATTCCATCACCTCTACTAGCTATGTTCATAGTGATGCTTCCTAAAGCCCTCTTGACTTCACATTCCAGAATGTCTGGTTCTAGGTGAGTGATCACACCATCATGATTCTCTGGGTCACGAAGATCTTTTTTGTACAGTTCTTCTATGTATTCTTGCCACCTCTTCTTAATATTTTCTGCTTCTATTAGGTCCATACCATTTCTGTCCTTTGTTGAGCCCATCTTTGCATGAAATGTTCTCTTGTATTTCTAATTTTTTTGAAGAGATTTCTAGTCTTTCCCATTCTATTGTTTTCCTCTATTTCTTTGCATTGATCACTGAGGAAGGCTTTCTTATCTCTCCTTGCTATTCTTTGGAATTCTGCATTCAGATGGGTGTTAGTTCTAGAAAATGTTGTAGATCTTCATAGAACTGTTCAACTTCAGCTTCTTCAGCATTACTGGTCAGGGCATAGACTTGGATTACTGTGATATTAATGTTTGCCTTGGAAACAAACAGAGATCATTCTGTCATTTCTGAGATTGCATCCATATACTGCATTTTGGACTCTTGTTGACTATGAGGGCTACTCCAATTCTTCTAAGGGATTCTTGCCAATAGTAGTAGATATAATGGTCATCTGAGTTAAATTCACTCATTCCAGTCCATTTAGTTCACTGATTCTTAAAATGTCGATGTCCACTCTTGCCATCTCCTGTTTGACCACTTCTAGTTTGCCTTGATTCATGGATCTAACATTCCATGTTCCTATGCCATATTGCTCTTTACAGCATCAGACTTTACTTCCATCACCAGTCACATCCATAACTGAGTGTTGCTTTTGCTTTGGCTCCCTCTCTTCATTCTTTCTGGAGTTATTTCTCCACTGATCTCCAGTAGCATATTGGGCACTTACTGATCTGGGGAGTTCATTTTCAGTGTCCTATCTTTTTGCCTTTTCATTCTGTTCATGGGCTCTCAAGGCAAGAATACTGAAGTGGTTTGCCATTTGCTTCTCCAGTAGACCACTTTTTGTCAGAACTCTCCACCATGACCCATCCATCTTGGGTCCTACATAGCATGGCTCATAGTTTCATTGAGTTAGACAAGGCTGTGATCCAAGTGATCAGATTGATTAGTTTTCTGTGATTGTGGTTTTCAGTCTGCCTGCCCTCTGATGGAGAAGGATAAGAGGCTTAAGGAAGCTTCCTGATGGAAGAGACTGACTGAGGGGGAAACTTGTTCTGATGGGCAGGGCCATGCTCAGTAAATCTTTAATCCAATTTTCTGTTAATGAGTGGGGCTATTTTCCCTCCCTATTATTTACCTGGGCCAAACTATGATGGAGGTAATGTAGATAATGGTGACCTCTTCAAAAGGTCTCATGCATGTACTGCTACACCCAGTGCCCCTAACCCTGGAGCAGGCCACCACAGACGCACACCTCCACTGGAGACTCCTGGATACTCTCGGGCAAGTCTGGGTCAGTCTCTTGTGGGGTCACTGCTCCTTTCTCCTGGTTACTGGTGTGCACAAGGTTCCGCTTGTGCCCTTCAAGAGTCTATTTCCCAGTCCTGTGTAACTTCTGGCAGCCCTATGGTGGGGTTAGTGGTGACCTCCTCCAAGAGGGCTTATGCCATACCCAGATCTGCTGCACCCAGAGCCCCTTCCCCTGCAACAATCCACTGCTGACCCATACCTCCACAGGAGACACTCAAACACTGTTCTGTCTCAATCTCTTTGGGATCTCTGTGTCCTGGTGTGCACAAGGTATGTTTGAGCCCTCTGAGCATCTCTGGTGGGTATGGGGTTTGATTCTAAATGTGATTTCGCCCTTCCTACCATCTTGCTGGGTCTTCTCCTTTACCCTCGGACATGGGGTATCTCCTCAAAGTCGCTCCAGTGCTGCCTAGCCTGATTAAATGCTTGTCCTAAAGATCCAGCATGAGCCCCCTAGATGATAGGTTACAGTGAACAATGTTGAATTCATGATCTCCAAAGAAGATTTAGCTTCCGGATGAGAAACCAGGCTTGACCACTCAGGGCTCTTGGTGGTTCACATGGCAAAGAATCTGCCTTCAGTGCTGGAGACCTGGGTTCAACCCCTGGGTTGGGAAGATCCCCCAGGGAAGGGGATGTTTACCCACTTGAATGTTTACCCACTCCAGTATTCTTACCTGGGAAATACCATAGATGGAAAAGCCTGGCTGGCTACAGTCCATAGAGTTGTTAGATGTGTCTGAGTGACTAACACTTTCACTTTTCAGAAGAGTATTTAAATTTCTTAATATTAGAGAAAAAAAGATTGCAATTTTTCTCATTCAACTACCTTTCTATGTTTGGCTGGTAGACTGAAGTTTACCTGGCAACAATCTTTCAACAGATTGAAATTAACATCTCTAATTCTGACTCTCACCCAGAGGTTTGCTGTTATCTGGAGGTATGTTAATTGTGCTGCATGAATTATAAGCCTGTCCCCTCAGCATAGAGAGTTCATTAGGCTCTCTATGAGGTGCAGAAGAGGAGCAGGAAGCCAGAGCCAGATATTCATTGCCTTATGACTCAATTCTAATCACTTCAGCTGGTGTGACTGACAGAGAAATGCTCTTTGCCTGATTGAGGGTATTGATTTCCCAACCCCTTTTGGGGCATACTGAAGAGATATAATCAGAGGCTTTGGCTTTCAAAAAAAAAAAACCTCTTCATCTGCCTTAATCATCTGATCAATAATCAGCATCAAGACTAGGGATCTTCAACGAAGCTTCTGCCAATGTCTTTATTTTCTTTCTTCCATTGGCTGCAGATCTGCTGACTCAAGGTGATCTTAATAGATCAGAAAGTGAACAGTAAGCAACAACAGTATCAGCCTTTAGTGACAGCAGTCAGATCTAGAAGGTCCCATTATATACAACAACAACAACAAAAATGTAGCCCTCTCCCTCTTCCTCCTCTCCACCCACACCCTTCATGGGCCATTGGCTGGCAAACTAATGCCTGCATACATGACTAGACACTCTGAGAAGCAGCAAGTGAAATCACTTTTCTGATTCAACCAACTGGAACAAGGAGTGTGGGGGAGTGGGAAACATTCACACACAATGAGATAGCTCTTGAGTTTCATATTTTATGGTGGAAGACTACAGGCAAAGTTGTCTGAATTATGTCTGAAGACCAAGGAGTAATGTGACACATTCAGCTTGCCCCAAAACTGAGTATCTCTGGACAAAGCTTTCAATTTTAAGCTTCTAAACATTAGGTAAGAATTCTGCTTCTTTATGAGCATTTCACAGAACATTTTACAGTTGAATTTTGTTTAAGGATTTTTCATCCGTCACCTCCATGTGAATCCCTAGCATTTAAATTAAAGTTGAAGTGCTGTTGCTACATCTTGAAGCATTTTTGTTAATGCTTAAAATTAATTTGCACATTAAAAGACCATCTCTAAATCCTAGAATTGCCCTCCTTCTCTCCCCAAAAAAGGATGCCCTCACCTTCCTCAAAAGTTTGCTTTGTTAAACTTTTAAGGGAAAGATTTTCATGTAACTCCATAGATTTGACTGTGGTATGTGGGTAATTTGTGATTCTATTTAAAGTATTTGTTATTTGCTGCCAAGAATTCCCTACTGAATCAAAAAAAAAAGTAAGTTATCAAAAACCATCTATATTGCCAAAGTGTGAAATGTTTCCAATTAAAATTTCATTCATGTTTAGCCAATCTTTCAATTGAATTAAAAA